>JAEOAD010000005.1:4647500-4995000 GCA_036365145.1 Orientallactaga sibirica
CTGTTTCTCTAAATAAGATGAGTATCTGGGGATCGAAGTTCACAAATAACTCCCCTGTGCCTGGTGCCTTCACCAATAAAGATGCCTCAAGACCTGTGTGAATTTCTTCTATCTGTGGAAGAAGCCAGCATTATTAGTACCAGAGAAGTCAGAGTGGACAGAGGATGTGGCTGAGCCATCCCTGGGACTCAGTGTCCATCCATAGTTTGGAGCTTCCTAAATTAAAGCCACGGGGTCACTCACTCTTCTCCTAAGTCCCTGCTCGGCGGTGATGTGCACAGTCTGGTGAAGACAAGTGTTTTGTTCATGACTCACGTGTGACAGATAACTGGATATCACAGTAGTCGGGTGACTGCAAAAGTCATGCAGCGCCTTGACACCTTTACTCGGTTATTTCTCCTAAAAACACGTTTCACAAACTTGGGGCTGGAGAGATGGCTTAGCAGTTAAGGCATTTTCCTGCAAAGCCCAAAGCTCCCAGTTCAATTCTCCAGGGCCCATGTAAGCCAGATGCACAAGGTGGCACATGCATCTGGAGCTTGTTTGCAGTGGCTGAAGGCCCTGGTGTGCCCATTCTCTTTTCTCTCTCTCTCTCTCTCTCTCTCTCTCTCTCTCTCTCTCTCCCCTCTCTCTGTGCCTCTTTCTCTCTTTCAAATAAAATATATTAAAAATCCCTCCTCGGAAATTAAATGTTTCTTCAAAAAAAAAAGTTTCACAAACTCTTGGAAACTTCATTTTCAGTTATCTGGAAATTCCATGACTACAGCTATGAAAGCATCATCTGCTGGTCTACAGAGAGATGAAAGTTCTAGGATGGGAATGGTATAACTTGATTAACTATTAGTACACCCCAAAAATGCAAGATTTCTCTTAATGGACATACAGGAGATTACTGACATTATTCAGGATCTTACTAGTGTGTGTGCATACGTGTGTTCACATGCATACACGCACGCACGCATGTTGCTGTGGACAAGACTCAAGGTCTCATGCACATTAGGCAAATACTCTATAACCAAGGTGTACCTCAAGCCAGGATCTTCTTGAGTTTGAAAAAGAAATAAACTAGGCTGGAGAGATGGCTTAGTGGTTAAGGCATTTGCCTGTGAAGCCTAAGGATCCCAGTTCGATTCTCCAGGTCCCACATAAGCCAGATGCACATGGTGGCGCATGTGTCTGGAGTTCATTTGCATAGGCTAGAGGCCCTGGCACACCCATTCTCACGCTTTCTCTCTCTCCCTCTCTCCGTCTCTAATAAATAAATAAAAGCGTTAAAAAAAAGAAATAAACTAACCAATAGAGTAGTAAAACCATCTCAGACTTTCTCACTTAGAAGATTGTAAATTAAGTAAAAATGGGATTCAATTATCTATATTATGTATTTAAACATTAGAAATTATTCTTTCTCCATGGACATGTTATACCCTTTGACAACATAGATTCAACCAAAATGAATAATAGAATGTTGCTGTCAGGCTGGGAAGATAGTTCAGGCAGTAAAGTGCTAACCTCACAAGCACGAGGACCGGAGTCTCACTCACAGTGCCCACATAAAAACACTCGATGTGGTGGCTCATGCCACAATCCCAGCAGTGGGTAGGCAGACACAAGCAGATACCTAGACTAATTGGTGAAACCCAGGACAATGAAAGACCCCATCTCAAAAAGAGGTGGACACGCAATCTGAAGAAAACACCCAAGGTTTTCTTCTGGCTTCCACACACATGTGCAAATACATGTGAACTTACAGATACATATGAATACCCTCAACACATGTACATATGGGGGTATGTTTGAAGGGGGGAGAGAAATGCTAGAAAAGGGCTCCCACTGTTTGGACAGAGGAAACCATTAACGGAACACTCATTCAGGCGATTGATTACCTGCTGAAGCCACGCCCTGTGGTAGAGGACCTCAAACTCCAGGAGGACCTTGGCCATCCTGTTGTAACTGCGGATTACAGGCTTGGCCTCAGCCGTCCTCAGCACTGCTGGGTGCTGCTGGAATTGTTGCATGGGCTGCTCAAGCCGGTGGAACAGCTGCCTGGCCCACAAGATCTTCCCAGCAATGGGAGGCTGGTTGCGAGCCAAAGGAGGGTCATATTTCTGCTTCGTATACAGCTTAGAAATCATATTGATGTCAGCTCCAAAGTTCTGGAAGATCACTCGGTATTTGTCATCAATGCCGAGATTAGGTATGTTCAATCTGATAAGAACGCCAAAAGCAAAAGGCTTGGGTTAGTGGGACGATATCAACTAATCTTATTTACTAACATTTATTTTAAAGCACGGCAATGGAAAAAAATGAGGTAGTGCTGTGGCACGCTTAAAGAACAAAATAACATCATCCCTTTATAATGCACTCATAATTAACTTGGCGAGAATTTTTCAAATTATTTAAATATTAGACACTATTCCTACAGGCAGCCACAAGGTACTTCAAAGCTAAGAGTATTCTCTGTTTGCAAAAATAAAGCAAATCCTTAATCCTTCAAGGAATTAGTTCCCTTAATCCTCTGAAACCTTGGAAACTATGACCTTGTGATTCGGACTGACAAGAGCCTTTCCATTGCATCATAATGGGAACTTATAATAATAGGTATAATGATAGTGAAAGCTAAACTATATTCATATTCTCCCAATTTTAGAAACTGGAAGTTGGAAAATTATTTCAAATTTTACCTTTCAAATTTCTTTAACATACTCAGAGCTTGAGTTGTGTTTTGAATCTTTTCAAATGTAACATCCATGAACTTCTGCAACTCATTCTAAAATAGAATAAAACCCAATTATGAGCAATAAATTAACACTGGAATTTCATTTGGCCCAGGTTACCTTCAAATTCACAACCCTCCTACTTTGACCTCTCAGATGCTGGGATTACGTGTTTGTGACACAACACCCAGAGCCACTGGATATTTGCTATTTAGCAACAAAATATGAAAGATAAGAGGTGGAAAACATACAAAAATTAATGAGCTTAAATGGCAAATATATGCTCAGAAGTCACAAATAACCAGGGACTTGAAAGCCAGGGGATTTTCCAAAATACTTTTCATCGACCTCATACATCTTATGATCCTGCATAATTTTGCACCCTCAAAAATACTGCACCAAAAAAATAAGCATAATGTATTCTTTATTTATTCTAATATTCAGTGCAAACATGATTTTAGTTACATAAAACTCAGAGAGTCATGTTATTTTCTGTTCCCTGTTACAAGATAAAAATTGCAATCAATCTTTGTTTCTCAAGTCACTAGATTAAACGGTGGAACCTCCGTGTAGTTAATAAGATCATCAACTGATGTGATATCAAAATAAGGCCACCGCTTTCTTTAAAAAGTAGTAACAAATGGGCTTGGCTTTTAGACAGGTACGTCAGAAATGATTTGGCAGGACCAGTTGATAATATCCAGGCACCACCGCAGATCCTAGTCTCCAAAAGGATATAGCTGCAGAGCTCTTTTGTGTGTGTGTGCACACACACACACACACACACACACACACACACCCATACAGCAAGTTCCCAAAGATGACACATCTCTGGGCTTTTATAATATGTCCTTGTCCTCAATAATTCCACGACTTCCACTCAGATCAGACGTTATCTTAACGATATTATCCCTTTTGCAAAGGTTTCGTCTGGTACCAGTTGAGTTGCCCTCCTAAATAAATGTCTAAAATGGTTCACTACACAAAGCATCTCTGTGCAGGACGTATGCAGAAAGAGTGTTTAAAACCAGCCGTTTCGGCTATAACAGATGCCAAGTCTTTGCTGTGCCCCAGCCCTAGCACTTACTTCTCCCCACTGCTTGGCAAAGGCCTGGGTTGAGATCTCTGAATTTGTGTTCTTTACACTTTGATCCAATCTTGTAAGACGAGTATGAAGATTCCCCAGTCTTTGGGGTGAGCTAGGGAATCCCACAGTCTTTGGGGTGTGCTGTGAGAGCTTTGTCCTTGCCTTCCTGTTGCATGCATAGGTGCAGCATCTCAGTTCCCTTTTCACTTCCTTTTCTGGGGCTTTCCACCCCCACAGCCTGTCCTTTACTAGGGAAGATGGACCCTCGCCTGGGGACATCACTGCTCTTGCGCTGTCAACTGCCCATCTGTGTGGTTTCAACACAGTGCACAACCTTAGCCTGTCAGGACCAGCATAGACCTAAGTCAGGACAAGATCACACGTTCTGGTCCTTTTGCCAGCAGAGAGCTGGGTGACCCTGATCCTGAGGACACCTGGATCACTTCAGACACCCCCGGTTACAAAGCCCCTCCACCCCCTGTCCAAAAGACCCGGCCCTTCAGAACCTTCAGAATGCAGGTGCTTTAATTCCAGTTTGACAACAATGAGGGTTGAATTCATAAGAGTGGATGAGTATTCCAAGGAAAGAGTATAGAAGGATTAACTAAGGGAAGAGTATTAAGAAAGGAAGAAATACATTGGAGGAAAATTAGTGAGTAAATCAAAACCAGAGCAGAACCATTTTGAGATAGAAGATAAGATGGGTTTATGGTTGAACTTTTAAAAGTGGGAAAGAGAATGGGCATAAATACAGGTAACTAATTCTTAAAACACCAGGCTGTGGATCAGTCATAAATCATATTCTCATTAGAGCAAGAAGGTAAGGTACGAGCTTAAAAGAGCATAGACTACAATGGTCGCTGCCAGCCCATTTGCTGGGCTGCCATAAGCAACTCTCTGGCCTCCACAGAAGTCTGTCCTAACTTCAGCCACGCACAAGCACAGGCACAGGCACAAGCACGGGGTCATTTTCCCTGGTTCATGTCCTGCCTTACGGCATACAGAAATGATCAGACTCTGCGTGACCTGGAGTCCTGTTCCCCCTTTATTTCTATGAAACTATCTCTTTTCATCTTTGAACCCTCAAGTTCTGACACAGTATCAGAATATCCTTCTTTAATAACTTCATTAGCCCCTTCTTCCCCTCTCCCCACTTTGGATGTTATAGCCACTCTTCATTTCCCTGGTGTGGTAGTTTGACTATTTGGCCCCCAATATATTCAGTGTTTTATTAGTTATAGTTTGTATCTGCAATCACCTTGCTAGAGACAATGTCACTGGGGGCCTGTCTTAAGGTGTGGTGATGGTTTGAGATTCCATCGTAAAGATATGCAAAGTGTGCCAGTAGGAGTTCCTGAAGTGTGCTGTGCTTTTGGCTGGAGTTTTGCTCTGTGTGCTGTGGTGGCTGGTTGGCTTTTGCTCTCTCTTGCTGTGTCCTGTGAGAGCAGGCCGCTTCTTCTGCCATTATGGAACTTCCCCTGGATCTGTAAGCTTCAATAAATAATATCCCTTCCTCCCTAACTGTGCCTGGTCTGGAAGTTCATCTCAGCGAACCTGAAGCTGTCTGCTACACCTGGTGATGTTATATTCATACCTCTGTTCTGACTTAACACGAATTCACAATGCTATCACAGCGCAGCTTCCTGTCTGACTGTGAGCTCTGAAGGCAAATCTACTTCAAATGCAAATGGATTTCTCTAGACAAAGCGCCACACAATCTGTGCTGTTTCTTTGGAGTGCCTGGACATCTTCTTAATAACAAATAGGCCCCTGACCTTACAGTGATCACCATCTAGCACAGTCCACACAGAAGCTCCTGGAGTCCCATGTGACCCGAGCATCCAGGTGAACCAAGGTGGGCACACTGGCCATGGAGCATAGAACCAAGAGCCACCACTGTCTCCCAGTCTCCAACAAGAAGAGATGGGATCTGCTGCCCCTATGCCTAATAGACCGTTGTTTAAATTATAGTAGGAACTGTTTTCCTATCAGATGGAAGGTGTCGTGTGGCATAATGGTTCAAAACACAAATTCTAGAGCTAGCGAGACAGCTCAGTGGTCAAAAGTGCTTTCTGCACAAGAGTGATGGCCAGAGTTCAGATGCCCAGAGCACAGGTAAAGCCAGACACAGAGGCACTGCAATCCCAAAGCACCCAAGGCAGTGGGAGGCAGAGCTGGAAGACTCCAGAAGCCCACAGGCCAGTTAGTCTGGCTAACAAGAGAGACCCTATCTCAAACAAGAGATGTGTCGTCAGACCTCCACATGCGTGTCACATTCCATGCATGCACATTCCCCTTCTCTCTATCTCTCTCTCTCTCTCTCTCTCTCACACACACACACACACACACACACAACACATACCCCCCAACACACACCCAAAAATAAATAAATAAAACCTTGAATTCTAGAACTAGGCTGCCTGGGCTTGCATGACTCCAACTTTGCCCCTGATCTGTCATTTACCTCATTGTGCCTCATTTTCCTCCTCTTCAAACTGAAAATAATAATCTACTTTATAGGGCTATTGTGATTATTTTGATGTTGTAATTATTAAATTCACTTGCAGGCTGTAGAGATGGCTCAGTAGTCAAGGCACTTGCCTGCAGAACCTAACCACCTGAGTTCGATCCCCCAGTACCTACATAAATCCAGATGCACTCAGTGGCGCATGCATCTGAAGTTCATTTGCAGCATCTGGAGGCCCTGGTGCATGCATGCAAATAAGTAAATAAAATATTTTAACAAGTTACTTTATGCAAACATAAAGTAACTCTACCTTGAACTTACTCCTCCCCAAAAGCCTCCCAGATCTTTTCCCTTAATGGATACATTTTAGTTCCCACCATAAATTCTGGTGGGGGGGGGGAGACAGCAGACTGGACTTATTTTTCTTATAATGGAAAGATGTATGCTTGTACCTCCCTGGCATGAAAGAAATCAAAAGTTAATTTTGGCAGGCAGCTATCAAGTTGCCTCTTGTCATCTTCTCCAACTCCCCTTTTCTAATGACAAGCATCCCCAGCTGCCCCAGTGAGCCCCATTTGCTCCATGACCCACAGCTGGCAGGCTCTAGGCTCTCTACTCCCTAAAAGGCCACCCAAACCCTTCCCAGGAACCTGGAGCAAGGCTGGTTCTCAGAATCTGATAATGGCCATGCTGCCCAGGAGGGCTGAAAGTCAGGATGGCTGGCCTGCAGTGAGGAGAGGGCAGTGGAAAGACAGGGCCCTTGGGACCAAGAGGAGCCCTGGCACCCTGGCACCACTGTGTCTAAGGTTTCTGAGGCTGCAACCCTGCCTTTGGGATCTGCCAGACCCGATGGCAGTCAGCTTCGGCTACCTCGACCACAGTCATTACCATACAGTGCCAAATAAATGGAGCCAACAGCCCATTCAAATAAAGCCACACAGCATTTGAACGGGAGAGGCAAGTTCACCTTCTGAGAACTAAGATGGAAGAGGCCTGTGACCACAAATCATCACCCAAAGCTACACTCATGACTCCAGCCTGTGGAAAGGAGTTCTCAAACATTCATCCAAAATCACAAAAGGCAGGCAGCTCCCTCTTTGTCAGGACATGTCTCCCTGCCGAAGAGGTGATGACCACCAGCAATGGGCAGACAAGGACAAAACAAGCATGTGACTGTCAACAGGAATTTGATCAGACTACCTACATGAAGTCCACTGACTTGCTTGCAAAATTCTTCATAATCCTGGTCAAAATCCATCTTCCGGTGATCTAAGAAGTTATATTCCTTTTGCTTTATGGTTGCAACAATGTCCTGAAATAGTAAAATAAAATAAATAAGTAAACAGTATTTCTCTTTTTATTTTACTTATTGACAATTTTATACATATATTTTGATAACCCTTTCCCATTACCTTCTCTTGTCCCCATCCCCCTCCCACTGAACCCCACTGAACCCTTGTTCTTCCCAGCTAGTCTTTCTTCTAGTTTGATGCCTTTATATGTGTTTGTGTGTGAGAGAGAGAGAGAGAAAGAGAAAGAGAGAGAAAGAGAGGGGGGGGGAAATCCCTAAGTTTAATTAGGAATTTCTGCATGAGCATGGACGGGAGATTACTTAACAGCAGCTAAACCACTAAACAAAATGGTAAGAATATTTCAGTATTCTTATAGTACTTAACAGATATGACCGTGAAATGCAGAACATATTCCCAAAAAATGTTCAAAATTGGCCTTATTTCTCCCTTTCTTACATTGCTTAATGCTCAATATTTTACATGTAGTAAACCACTGCCAGACTACATCCAAAGGAATCCTTTGGGAAGCATTTGGGAAGCACTATCATGGGATATATATATATAGGCTGGAGTGATGGCTTAGTGGTTAAGGCACTTACCTGTGAAGCCTAAGGACCCATGTTCAATTCCCCAGATCCCACATAAGCCAGACACACAAGGTGACACAAGCATAAGGTCATACATGCTCACAAGGTGGCACATGCGTCTCAAGTTTGATTACAGTGGCTGGAGGCCCTAGCATGCTATCTCTCTCTCTCTCTCTCTCTCTCTCTCTCATAAGAAAAAAGGTCAGTGTGTTAGGCTTGCCTCAAAAAATTACAAATGATATATAAAATAAAATAATAATGACATCTGAAAATTAGGACACATTTTCTTGAAAAGTCTCATATATTAATCACATCCAACATAATTTTTTTAAGTCCAGAATTAACTGAAATACTTTTGATTGAAAAGCTTAAGTCATCTCTGAAAATAAGTAAGGCTTTAACAAATCACAAACAACACAGGAAGAAAAAGATGGTGTTATAATAGCTACAGCAGAGATGCTACTTCCCAAACCTCAAATGTTTTAAATAAAATGTCAAACTACAATCTCCCACTTTAAAACTTCTTAGAATTAATTGCTTCCTGCTGCCCTGCAAAGCTGCAGTCTACGATGATGAGAGTGCAAATTAGGTAATTCATCTCCTGAAAAATACTATTATGAGAAATTTTGTTTGCTCTGAGTGATGAGCTGTAATGCTTTTTGATCATTCTTAACCAGGTACTAAGCCATTCTTAAACTCAAACACCCACACTGTTGACAGAGGCATATAATTTTTATGAAGAACACTGGGCCTCCTTCCACCATCTCCTCCTCAAAGTCATTTCCATCCAAGCATCAGACACTCAGTAGACAAAAGTACATAAGTTGCATAAATTCTCGAATCTTTATTGTTTATAACAACTTACTCTTTCATGCTGCATCTCATGTGGACAAGAGCAGCTATCTTTGGAGATATTGTGATTGTGTGTGTGTGTGTGATAGATCCATGTCTAAGAGAAGTGTGGAAAATCTACAGTATTGTAGATTTACTGCACTGTAGATTGTATATTGCAATGTGACTGTTTGAAAGACTGGAGCACAGGAACCCTGCACTATGATTGGACGTAATGGTTACTTACGCATATTAAGTTAAATAAATGAAACTATTGTGGCCTTTAAAACATAACTAAGCAAACACAATCTACATAATCACTCATTTGCATATTTTGATTGCATACCTATAATGTGCCAGGAAACTCGGAAGATACAAGAATGAAGAGAAGAGACATGTCTCTGCCCTCAGCATCACACATGGTAGAAACAAGAGCTTAGAATATATGTACAACACACACACACACACACACTTGCACACACAGGCACACACACACAGACATACACACACAATCATAACAAAGTAAAACAAAAGTTGAGGCAACCTTCACTATGAAAGGTTTTTAGAGATGGACGCTGAAGGGCAACAGTTATGTGATGATCCAGAGAATTTCTCAGGGTGAGGGTGACTCTGCAGACCCCAAGTGGACTAAGCTTCCTATGCTGGCTTGATTCAGGTGTCCCCCACAAACTCACATGTTTTGAATGCTTGATTCCCAGCTAAGGGCAATTCAGGAATGGGAGCCTTCTGGAGGTGTGTTGTTGGGGGTGGCATTGTGGCTGTTACAGCCAGCTTCCCCTTGCCAGTGTTTGGCACACTGTCCTGCTGCTGTTGTCCACCTGATGTTGGCCAGGATGTGATGTCCACCCTCTGCTCAGGCCACATTTTCCCCTGCCATCACGGAGCTTCCCCTTGGTCAGTAAGCCAAAATAAACACCTTTCCTCCCACAGCTGCTCTTCACTGGGGTGCTTTTTGCCAACAGCATGAAGCTGTCTGCCACACTTCCTACTCCATGTTGGAAGACACCCACGGGAAGGAGAGCTGGAAGGGTGGAAGGGTGGACAACGGCCTCACCAGCTCCTCTAAGACCACCACTTCCATGATGTGGCTTTGAGTTTCTGGCACTGCTGCTGCCACCTGAGACCCTTGCTTCGTACTGTCATGAACCAGCTACATCTTTCCTCACGACTGTGCTATGCGTCCATTCTAATCATTTCACTTTAAAGTTTCAAAACAGTTTCCCATAATATAATCCAGGTATAAGAGATTTCTTATCTGGATTCAGATGTACAGCTCAACTTCTCATTCAAAAATAAGCTTTGAAATATACTCTAAAGTCATTTTTCATTAAAATTGGAAAATAATTCATAAGACACCAAACTGCAAAAAAATTAATGTATTCTCTCTTTGTCTTGAAGTACTGTCACCTTCAAAGAATGGCTTATCCACCTTGAGGATGACATATGGCACACGTTAAATGTTTCCTGCTGTATAAAATAATTCTTTTGTGCTCTCCCAAAACCTAATGTACTCAGGAATTGGAAAAGATTGCTTATACTGGTCTCAACTATTAGAGTATAAAAATTAATGTGTGGCAGTGAATTTTACAACCTTTCAGAAATTCCAGTAGAAAAAGAATAACTTAAGTTTTAGTATCATTGACCCCAAATAAGAAAAAACTGATTATACCCACATTAAGAACTCAAAACAGTTTGTTTGTAAATTTTTTAATAATCTTCAAAGTGCTAAATCACTTTCAAAACTAAGTTCAAGGCTGGAGAGATGGCTTAGCGGTTAAGGTGCCTGCCTACTAAGCCTAAGAACACCCATTCGATTCTCTAGGTCCCACATTTAGCCAGACACAAAGTGATGCAAAGATGCAATGCCACACTTTCCCACAAGGGGGCGGACATGTCTGGAGTTCATTCACAGTGGCTAAGAGGCCTCTGGCGCACCCATTCTCTATCTCTCTCTCGTTCTCTCTCTCTCTCAAAAAAAAAAAAAACCTAAGTTCACTAAATAGCTAGCCTCACAGGATAAAGCAGAGAAAAATCAAAATGATTAGGAAGATCAGAACTACAATAAAATCTGGCTCTTTAAATATTTAACATACGTCAAAATAGAATGTTTAAGCCAGGCGTGGTGGTGCATGCCTTTAATCCCAGCACTCGGGAGGTAGAGGTAAGAGGATCACATGAGTTTAAGGCCACCCTGTGACTACATAGTTAATTCCAGGTCAGCCTGGGCCAGAGTGAGGCCCTACCTCGAAAAACCAAAATAAATAAATAAATAAATAGAATGTTTAAATGTACAGATAACTGGATGTCACTCAACACTTGATGTCAGACAGTGCCTGGCATATTGTATATTTCTCATGAAATATGTCTTTCATGAATAAATAAAATGCTAAATTATCTTTAAATACTATTCTTGAGCTACTAATGAAAACGCTTTTTTTCTGAAGATGATGAATTTTTGCACGTGTGTGTAGGATGCATGGTGTGGTGTATGCATGTGTGTGTGCAGATGCATTCACCCATACACACACTGCAGAGGTCAGAGGAGAACATCAGGTGCCTCCGTTATCACTCATGTGTGCATTTCCTGGAGACAGAGTCTCACTGAACCTGGCAGTGTCGCTGTAGGTCAGACGGGCTGGCCACTGAGTCCCAGTAGGAGAACTGGCGTCACAGGCGAGTTTAAGGCCACGGGCTGGTCACTGAGTCCCAGTAATTCTCCACAGAACTGGTGTAGCATTACCCAGGTCAGACAGGCTGGCCACTGAGTCCCAGTAATTCTCCACAGAAGTCACAGGTGTGTGAGAGCGCCTACAGACGGGCTGGTCACTGAGTCCCAGTAAACCACAGAACTAAATAAATAAATAGATAAATAAATAAATAAATAAATAGAATGTTTCCACAAATGTACAGATAACTGGTCACTGTCCCATTCTCCACAGAACTGGCGTGATGTCAGACCCAGCGCCTACAGACGGGCTGGTCACTGAGTCCCAGTAATTCTCCACAGAACTGGTGTCACAATATGTTACCCAGCGCCTACAGACGGGCTTCACTGAATAGTAATTCTAAAACTGGCGTCACAGGTGTGTTATCTTTAAGCGGGCTGGCCACTATTCTCCACAGAAGCTACAGGTGTGTGTGGCCTTACCCAGCACCTACAACGGGCTGGTCACTGAGTTTTCTCCACAGAACTGAAGATACAGACGGGATGGAGTCCCAGTAATTCTTTGTCACGTGTGTGCCTTACCCAGGATACAGACGGGCTGGTCACTGAGTCCCAGTAATTCTCCACAGAACTGGTGCGTGTGTGTACCCAGCGTGCAGGCTGGCACTGAGTCCCAGTAATTCTCCACAGAACTGGTGTCACAGGCTGCAGAGGTCAGAAGTCACAGGAGAAGCGCCATCAGACGGGCTGGCCACTGAGTCCCAGTAATTCTCCACAGAACTGGCGTCACAGGTGTGTGTGGCCTTACCCAGCGCCTCAGACGGGCTCACTGAGTCCCAGTAATTCTCCACAGAACTGGCGTCACAGAGTCTCACTACCCAGCACCTACAGACGGGCTGGTCACTGAGTCCCAGTAATTCTCCACAGAAGGTGCGGCCTTACCCAGCGCCTACAGACGGGCTGGTCACTGAGTCCCAGTAATTCTCCACAGAACTGGTCTCCACAGATCTGTAATTCTCCACAGAACTGGTGTCACAGCGCTGCCTTACCCAGCGCCTACAGACGGGCTGGTCACTGAGTCCCAGTAATTCTCCACAGAACTGGCGTCACAGGCGTGTGCGGCCTTACCCAGCGCCTACAGACGGGCTGGTCACTGAGTCCCAGTAATTCTCCACAGAACTGGCGTCACAGGTGTGTGTGGCCTTACCCAGCACCTACAGACGGGCTGGTCACTGAGTCCCAGTAATTCTCCACAGAACTGGCGTCACAGGTGTGTGTGGCCTTACCCAGCGCCTACAGACGGGCTGGTCACTGAGTCCCAGTAATTCTCCACAGAACTGGTGTCACAGCGTGTGCGGCCTTACCCAGCGCAGAACGGGCTGGTCACTGAGTCCCAGCAATTCTCCACAGAACTGGTGTGCGGCCTTACCCAGCGCCTACAGACGGGCTGGTCACTGAGTCCCAGTAATTCTCCACAGAACTGGTGTCACAGGCGTGTGCGGCCTTACCCAGCGCCTACAGACGGGCTGGTCACAGTAATTCTGCCTACAGCGCCTACAGACGGGCTGGTCACTGAGTCCCAGTAATTCTCCACAGAACTGGTGGCGTGTGCGGCCTTACCACAGCGGGCTGGTCACTGAGTCCCAGTAATTCTCCACAGAACTGGTGTCACAGCAGCGGCCTTACCCAGCGCCTACAGACGGGCTGGTCACTGAGTCCCAGTAATTCTCCACAGAACTGGTGTCCAGCAGCCTTACCCAGCGCCTACAGACGGGCTGGTCACTGAGTCCCAGTAATTCTCCACAGAACTGGTGTCACAGCGTGTGCGGCCTTACCCAGCGCCTACAGACGGGCTGGTCACTGAGTCCCAGTAATTCTCCACAGAACTGGCGTCACAGGTGTGTGCGGCCTTACCCAGCGCCTACAGACGGGCTGGTCACTGAGTCCCAGTAATTCTCCACAGAACTGGCGTCACAGGCGTGTGCGGCCTTACCCAGCGCCTACAGACGGGCTGGTCACTGAGTCCCAGTAATTCTCCACAGAACTGGCGTCACAGGCGTGTGCGGCCTTACCCAGCGCCTACAGACGGGCTGGTCACTGAGTCCCAGTAATTCTCCACAGAACTGGCGTCACAGGCGTGTGCGGCCTTACCCAGCGCCTACAGACGGGCTGGTCACTGAGTCCCAGTCCACATGGGTTTTACAGACGGGCTGGTCACTGAGTCCCAGTAATTCTCCACAGAGCTGGCATCACAGGCGTGTGGCCCTCTCAGGCTAATCACTGAGTGTTCTCACAGGCGTGTGTGGCCTTACCCAGAGCTGTTCACATGGGTTTTGGGAATCAAACTCAGGCCCTCTCAGGCTCATGTTAATGCAGCAAAGCACTTTTATCTCATGAGCCCAAGATGATTAAACTGATGGAAAATCATTTGTAGAACTATGCACCTTTAAAAAAGCAATTTAGGCTGGAGAGATGGCTTAGCGGTTAAGGTGTTTGCCTGCAAAGCCAATGGATCCAGGTTCAATTCTCCAGGACCCATGAAAGCCAGATGCACAAAGGGCACATGCATCTGGAGTTTGTTTGCAATGGCTGGAGGCCCTGGCATGCCCATTCTCTCTCTGTCTCCCTCTCTTCTATCTCTCTCTTTCTCTGCTTGCAAATAAATAAATAAAACATAAAAAAAAAAAAAAAAGGCCAGTCTGTTGGGCTTGCCTCAAAAATAAAATTATTTTTTTAAAAAAAAGCAATTTAGCACCATTAGGGAACCCCCCAGCAAATCAGTTTTTATTATTTATTGGTGAAGGGGAGAACCAGGGACTCTTTCTGCTGCAAACAAACTCCCACCCTGCTTTATGTGGGTGGCTGGGGAACTGAACACACACCCAGAAAGCTTTGCAAGCAATTTCTGTTAACTGCTGGGTCATCTGCTCAGCCCCCTCAAATAAATCTAACTGCCTTATTATTAAAGGTTCTTAAGATGATATTTTTATTCTATACTTGTGATTTGAGTCATTCTAAATACTATTGTTGGCCTAAAACATTAAAGTTTCATTATGGTTAATGATAGAAAATAGAGTTTAAACAGGTGGTAGCCACGGGGCATCAGAATGCCATGCTGGAATCCAAAGGGGCACTAGCTCCCTCCTGGCTGGCCCTCATCGTGCTGGACAGCCCTGTGGGAGTTGCTGGAGGACAACAGTCAGCAACAACATGAACAAGCAGGGGACCCTGCAGACTATGAAATCATCCAGCGGGACAAGAAGGGCACACTTGCGTGATGGTGGCACACAGAGTCTGTGGGAAACCAACTGTTCTCTAACTGGACATAAGGTCTGTTCAGTGGGAGAGAATTCAAATCTGACACTGGACATCCTGGTCATAAAAGTCACCGATTTCAGAGAGAAGTCCCCACTGCTCTCTAGAGAGAAGAGTGGGCTTGCATACCGAAAAGTCTATCAAATTACTTTGCATATCCTCTTTAACCCAAGCTGCTCCCACTCTTCATTGGAGAATCTGTTTTATTTTACAGGAGGCAGAAAAAATGGACGAAAACCAAGATCCATGGAGAAGACAAGAAGATAAGCTGACTGCCCACCATGAGACGTGCCACCTCTACCCCATCTACCAGGGACCAGGAGAAATTGTACAGGAAGCAGAGACAGGAACACTGCTCTCACTCCTACCCTGACAACCAGCCCCAGGGCAATGGTGACAGACACAGTGGTCAATCAAAACCCATCAAAGCAGAAATCCAGAGGCTACGGAAAACTCAACACTAAATCAGGCTGCCAACAGGCCTGCCATGGCTCAGGGAACATAAGCAGAAGAGGGGGCAGAAAGATTGTAAGAGCCACAGAGTGAGGCATGTCACCCATCCTCTTCATCTCACAGGGACTGACTGAGGCCTTCATGACCCTACAGTGAATACCATAACCCCACTGTGGAGGGACGCCCAGGGGAATGGGAGCAAGGGTGAGGGGGTAAAAGGTATAACCTATTATAATACATATAATTAAATTAAAATTAAAAGTAGGATTTAAAAGTATAATACCTGGTATTTAGTGACCATGTCTTCCAACCCCTCAATTTTAGAATCTTGCAGAATTGCATATGTCTTGAAAGTTGTAAAGATGTCCATTATCTTGGCAAGACGTCGGTGGAAGGTTTCAAATTTTCCAAAAATATACATCTCACTAAACTCAAATTGTTTCTCACTCGGGTTTTGTTTAAGCTTTTGTTTTGTCTTGTGAAAACAGTTCTGATATTCCTGAAAATCAAAAGCAAGATATGCAAAAATAACCGTAGGAGGTTGGGCTGTAGCTTCAATAGTAGAGTACTTCCTTAACATGCACAGACCCTGTGCTGAAGCCCCAGCCAGGGAGGGAGAGAGCGAAGGAAGGAGAGGAGGGGAGAAGGAGTCATGCTAGCTTCTTAAATGCAGGTGACAGCAAAATTAAGACAAAAATGCTAGCCTTTTCACACTTTATACCTGTGTATTTCCTTCTCCAGAAGCCTGGCCTATCATCCTTTCCCAGCTTCTAATGCAGCAAATTCTTAATTATTCAAAGTGCAACTCATTGTCTTGCCCCTTGTCTCACTGTTTCAGTAATAATTTCACCCTGTATCCAGCTCCTCACAGGTCTGTCAGATGCTTACGGAAACGATCTGATGTGAATCATCACTGTGACTCAGAACTCGGTATGGTATGGGAACATACCTGGACCCTAACCCGAGTAGAAGAATGAATAAATTTTTTGGGATGTTAATAAGCCTTTAAATTTAAATTTTCTGTTCAGCAACCAATGGGATGATTTAATGTGGCCTCAGAAAACGAAATATATCGCCACACTGGCCATTACCTGCTTAAGTTTGATTGCAGACAATATTTTTCCATAACAACATCCTGAGGCTGGCTCCAGATGGAAGCGGTCCCATTGTTGGTGATGTGGGCTTTGCACGCAGATATCATCTGATTTGTCACCTCGGATTTTCCAATAAAATAACGTTAGCTACATGGAACTGCCAAGGATTATACATTGAAATCAAGTGCTTGAGCCATCTTTCCTCTCAGCATTCACAATCTGTGAGCCCGAACTTTGGGGTTGCCTGGTTTTCTTTGTTTGCTTGTTTGTTTTTGTTTTTAATTTATTTAAGAGCATGAAAGAGACAGAGAGAGGGGGCGCACACACGCACGCACGCGCGCGAGAGAGAGAGAGAGAGAGAGAGAGACAGAGACAGAGACAGAGACAGAGACAGAGACAGAGAGAGAAAGAATGGGTGCACCGGGGCCCCCAGCCACTGCAAATGAACTGCAGGCGCATCGCCCCTTGTGCATCTGGCTTACGTGGGTCCTGGGGAATCAAACCGAGATCCTTTGGCTTTGCAGGCAAGCACTTTAACTGCTAAGATGTGTATGTATGGATGTATGTGTGTATGTATTTTTTTTTTTTTTTTTTTTTTTTTTTGGTTTTGGGAGGGTCTCACTCTGGCCCAGGCTGACCTGGAATTAACTATGTAGTCTCAGGGTGGCCTCAAGCATCCTCCTACCTCTGCCTCACGAGTGCTGGGATTAAAGGCGTGCGCCACCACGCCCGGCTGTGTGTATGTATTTTTGAGAGAGAGAAAATGGGCGCCACGAGGGCCTTTCAGCCACTGTGAATGAATGCCAGATTCATGCACTCCCTTGTGGACATGCGTGGCATTGCATGCTTGCGTCACTATTGCGACTGGCTGTGTCTGTGAGGATTCCAGTTCTTAAGCTTTGCAAGCAAGTGCCTTAACCACTAATCTCTCCAGCCTGGGTTTGCTTTTCTAATCACAACTGTGATCAAGCATTGACTTTAATAGTATCAAAATAAGGAATTAGATTTAGAAGCACCATAAAAACTCTACCCTGGGGGCCAACCCTGTTTAAGCAAAACGAAGATCTTAACCAGCCAAAGAATTTGCCTCCCCATGCCTAACTGACAGGGCTTCCGTGACCCCTGTTCAGAGCCTCCTCCTCCACAGCTGACCAGCACCAGGGAAAGAGCCATCTACTTACAGAGCAATCACCATGCCCTTCCGTGAAAATGTTAACAGGAGGACATCCCAGAGACACTGGTAAAGCTCACATATGGAACCACGGATATTTCAGTCACCCTCTAAACTTAAAATTCCTTACATGTTTCTTGTGTGTACTTAAGCCAAAGCATAATGAAGTGACTACACGTCATGCATGGGGTGACATGATGCCAAGTGTGTTGAGCAAGGCATGATGGTACACAGGCAAAACGTAAGATCAGCCACGTGTTGACAACTGCTGCATTCAGGATCTTTGCGCACAGGGATACAGTAAGAAACTTCCTCTCCTTTTGCATTACTTCAAATTTTTCATAGCTGTAGATTTTTGATAGTTAACAGCTCACAAGATTATTCATACAAGTAATATCCATAAAAATCTCAAGAATTCAAGTAGTCTTTTCATCTAATTTTCCCCTGACCCTACCATACAATTTTAAAGTGTGAACAAGTTGAGAAAGAGCCCTGCGAACATTCCCTCTTTCCCACCAGAGCCACACAGGAGGAGAAGGTACGAGGACAATTTCCCACCAAGCTCTGCAAGCTGGCCACATTCCCTACAATAATTATGTTCCATGCCAAGTGAGTATTTAGAACACAAAGTATCCATGAGTCAAAACTTCTTCTGGCTTCTAATAGCACTGACAAAGACTGCTCAAAAGAGGAGTATCAGCAGTGCTTACTATAAACACCTAAAAATTAGGGGATAAGGTTTAAACATCATTATGGATCGTTGGCACAGTCATTCCAACTGCTTATATAGATTACTGAACCATTGTGAGTGGTTCTATTGCTATGATTACTGTTCTCTTAATACCAACGAAGCAACTGTGGCATCGAGTAAACAGGGACCAGTGCGATCAACAATTCGAAACAGGAGCTAGCCAGTTAAAGACAGCTCTTGTCTATAAGGAGTGTTAGGGCTGTCGTTTGATTCGGGTCGGAGTTTTGGGATGTAAGGAGACAGTTAGTTGGTTGATTGGTTTTTCAGACAGGGTTTCACTCGATAGCTCAGGAAAACCTAGAACTCAGAGAAATCCTCTGGCTCCCGCCTCCAAAATGCTGGGATTGCAGGCATGAGTCACGATGACTGGCTTCAGGTAGTTTTTCTTAATTAAATTTACATGGTAGGAAATAATAGACTAAATCACAGAGAGAAATTCCAAATGAGATCTAATGTGTTTTAATAACTAATATATTTATTATAACAATTACTTTTGGAAACAGATCATTTGCTAGAATTAACCTCTCATATATTTCTGTCTGTGACAAACTAAGTCTCTGCTGGCAAATACAGATATTGGGTCAGGCCAAGATGGTAAATTTTAATTGTACCAAAAACCTGACCATTGGCAGAAGGCTAGATGACCATACACTACACTAAACACTTACCTTTACAAACAGAGATGTAATCCTCTCAGAGGTATTGTAGTACTGAGAGATGCTGTAGATCATTTTAATGGCATGGATAAGTGTAGGAATAGTATCAATCATGGATATCTGGAAGATTCCAGAACAGTTTTCAGGGGAAAAATGTCAAATTCAGAAAAACTCTAATTATTAAATTTTAACAATTCTACATTTATTAGAATAAAACTCAAGGATTTAAAAAAATTTAAATATTAAAATCAATACTTTATATAAATATATTTTATAATAAGTTGATTTGTGGCATTTAAGTCACATATGGTTAACAAAATTTATTTAAAAACAAAAATATTAACTCATGGCTAATGACCCAGGGGCTATACTAACAGTTTTTTGTGATTAAAAAAAAAAAAAAACAGGCACTTCCTAATGTTAAATGATTTTTTTATAATAATTTTTATTTATTTAAGAGAGAGAGAGAAAGAGGCAGATAGAGAGAAAGAATGGGTGCACCAAGGTCTTAAGCTACTGCAAAAGAACTCCAGGTGCATGTGCTACCTTGTCCATCTGATTTATGTGGGAACTGGGGAATCAAACCTGGGTCCTTAGGCTTCACAGGCAAGTGTCTTAACCACTAAGCTGTCTCCAGCCCCCACCCCAAATGATTTCATGAAACCCCAGCCAATGACTTTTCCCATAGTTTGGGGGAAGTGAATGCCACAAAATGTCAATTGTAATGTTTAATGGAAAAGGTGGTGCAAAATATTTTTGAAATCTAACATCTTTTAAGATCTTGAACAGCTGAGCTAAATGGAAGATAGGTAGGTAAATATAGATAGATAATGACAATGATGATGGATAGATGATTGATAGATGGTTGATGATAGATAGATAGATAGACAGATAGATAGATAGATAGGAAATATACATAAAATGCATTCAGAGAGATGTATGCATATATCTAAATATTATTTTCTTCAGAATAAGCAAGACCTTTCCAACAAACTGTAATATCTATGAATCAAAATTCAGCATTCTATTCATCTAGTGCAGAAAGGCTCATCGGTAGATTTAAAGGGTAGAACGCCTTAACTCACAGGGTCACTGCTGTACAAAGGGTCACAGCATTTCTCCAGTGTGTACAAATATTTAACGTTGTCCTTTGCTTCGTTCGCTGCGTCAGTGATTCGAACATCTGTCTCCCGCCATGTCTAAGCACAATAGGAGAAAACAATCTGAATGGAATTCCGCACAAGGGAACTTCCAGCACATGAGTGACTACAAGGCCCTCGGGTCATAGTTCCCCTTTGTTTTATGCATCCTGTGTAAAGTGGAATCTCAGGACGTGAGGGCTGTTGCTATGCTAAAGAACAGTTTGCGTTTTTCGACTAAGGTGCAGAGGCCTCTGTTTCAGACCTTCTCTTGTCAAGTCTACAGCTAGCACAGTGTATCAAGAGGGCAGCCCCTCCCTAGAAGCCCACCCTTTCTCCCCTTTGTACTGAGGGGCGCTCCTTTGTACCCCATCCCCATACTTTCTGTCTTCTTTCTATTCTAACACCAGCTCCCTTTCCCCATATCCCTATACTTTTATCCATTAATGAATGTAGCAATTATTTATCAATGGCCAGCCATAGATCAGGACTGTGCTGTAAGCAAACAATTTCAAAATAAAAAGGTACCTGAAAGGAGATGAGGCAATGATTTATCACAAGTCACCCCACTGAACTGGCTTCATGGAAATCCTACAGATAGTATTTCTGAAGTATACTGCCTGGCTCACATTTGTTTGAGCAATGAATGGTATAATGTAAGTTGTTTTCATTGGCTAAGGAATTCTCAACATGCAAATAGCCACCAATAGTCTTCACCGCTCCAAGCCAGGGGAGGTAGGTATCCTCTGTCATGCTTTCCAGGAAATGTTAATGCCCTTGAGTCACACTTTGTGCCATCGACTCAGTGCCCTGCTTCTCATAAGGAGAATGTGACGGAGGTGAGTTCTTCCTAGGATTGCTTTACAAAGACCATGGCTTCTATATTGGGTACTCTCGTTCACTCTCTCTCACTTGCTCTCCTTAAGGAATCCAGATGCCTCCTCAGCTGCACTCTGGAGGGGCCCAGGTACTTAGAATAAAAGCTTCTGGCCAACCACCGAGAGAGAGAGAGAGAGAGAGAGAGAGAGAGAGAGAGAGAGAGAGCGCCAATCTTGAAACCACTGCCCAAAAGAACTTGAAAGCTGACCTCCCCACGTGACCCTTCTGATGAGTCAGCAGCCCAGCTTCAGCCTCATTAGAATCCTGGAGTCATCTAGGCGTGGTGGCACACGCCTTTGGTCCCAGCACTCAGAGGCTAATGTAGGAGGATCGAGGCCAGCCTGAGACTACATAGTGAATTCCAGGTCAGCCTGGACTAGAGTGAGACCCTACTTTGAAAAAATCAAAATAAAATTTTAAAAAAGAAAGAAAAAAGAGTCAGAGGCGCCCAGACTCCTGACCAAGTCTGTGAGGTAAAAATATTGGTTGTCTTCAACTGCTAAGCTTTTATAATAACTTGCTTTGCTGCATACAACTCACATAATTGGACAAAATAAAGTTTCAGTGATTGATACATCTACCTTGTCTGAATTTATTACAAATATGTGTATGTATAGTCATACTAACATGTTTATCTTATCTTCTGATAAGGCTGTGTACATGGACACCAGCCAACCGAAGTCTTTAATTGAAAGTGTATTTCCACACTATCCCAACTCATGTAAGAGCAATATTCTCCCAGTTAGAAAGATTTTCATATATCTCATAAAATAACTCTTTTTATGACACGAGGGACGAGGGATGGAGAATGCTCTTGTTCCCACATTCGAAGCACAGAACCCATTGAGAACCTTCAGAAGCTTGGCCTTGGCAGCAGTGAGCACGGCGAGGGCAGCCTTCACATCGGGGCTTTTCAGCTGGTCTAACAGGTAGTTAAGCTTGGAGAGCCGTTTCTTCCAGTGTTCCAGCTCTGCTCGGGGCCCAGCATCATCCGCTTCCTTCCGCAACTGATCGTTCTCAGCAAGGATCTACGGATGCAGAGGGGCAGAAAGACTGTTAGAGCCACAAGTTGGGTCATTATGCACAGAGACATCGCCTCTTCCCCATAACTGATGGCCACCCCCACAATGCATGACCCACATTCCCCAATGAGGAGGGTCCCTCTGGATGGGGGAGGACAGGGAGGAAGCTATCGAAGGCACCAACATGAATGTATTCACATTATGAGCATAACTAATAAATTAAATAAGAAATTTAAAAAAAACATGAATAGGGCTGGAGAGATGGCTTAGCGGTTAAGGCGCCTGCCTCCTAAGCCTAAGAATGCCGGTTCCAATCTCCAGTGGTTCCAATCTCCAGGTCCCACGTTTAGCCAGATGCAAAGTGACACAAGGGCGCAATGCCACACTTGACCACAAGGGGGCGCATGCATCTGGATTTTGTTCACAGCAGCTGAGAGGCTGCTGGCATGCCCATCTCTGTCTGTCTTCCTCTCCCTCTCTCTTTGTCTCTCCCTGTCTCTCAAAAAAAAAAAAAAAAAAACATGAATAATTCCATGAGGCATGCAAGTCATGCATGAGCAAAACAAATAGAAGCAAAGAAATCATGCTACCGCAGTCAAATGCTCTGCCCCAGGCGATACCCCACGCTATCTGAAATCTATCTGGATCACAATAGAGTTGACGCAGTTACATGCTTTAAAATTGATGGCCTCCTACTGACCCAATAGATATCTATTTTTAAAACTTCAGCAAAAATTGAGTTGACTTGCGCTAACTGAAAACTACTTCTTTCACAACATTGAGCTTTTAGAAGCCACAGATTCCAGAAGTTTCCTTCTCTGTTCCTTTGCTATATAATCCGGGGCAATACAACTTTGGAAAACACCTCTCCCTAAGTAGGTTAATTTTGCTCAGTGGACGGTTTTGATGTAATGTCCATCTTCATTTAGGACTTTTCCAAAAATATTTGTTTCCAGTTTTGCAAAGGAGGTAGGAGTTACTTACAAGAGCTTTAGAGAGTCTTCTCCTTGCCCCCCAACAAACAATCAAACAAACAAGCAAGCAAGCAGCTGCTACCTGCGTCAGAACAGTTCGTTTGTCAGCAATTTAGGGTGGCTTTGCAGGCAAGTGCCTGAAACTCTAAGCCAAAAATATATTTAATGGTTAAGTCTCAAGCCTCCATTTGAATGAAGGACACAATGAATTAGAAAACTCTTCACACTTCCATAAGGATATCTCAGGAAGAGCTGGCAAAGCCCAGCCTTCTCATTACTTAAGCACACGAAGGGATAACTAACTTCTCTGGATTCTCATTGTTAACTAATGGCCATAAATAAAAAGATAACCCTCCCATCTTTCTACGGTCACGTGGTATGATACACAGGCAATGTGAATGTCATGCAGCAGCTGAAATTCGCTGGAGGTTTCTGGAAGTTACCTGTTCTGTCTGTTTGATCCATACTTTCATACAACCCTCTACTTTTTCCAAAGTCTCAGGGTTACTAGCAAGAGCCAAATAGTCCAGAGGTTCCTTCAGGGATTTCAGCTCAAATATGTCACACTTCTGAAGGTTTACCTAGTTAAAATAGAGATAAAATGATAAAATAATGCTTTTTAAATGCATACACATCCATGTACATTTTAAGTCTAGATGGATCTACAGTCTACAGTTTCCTGCTCCCAAAAACATCGCTGAAGGCACAGCACCTAATTGTAAGAATAGGAACAATGTGCCTTCTTCTCTGTGCATTGAGAACAAAAGTGTCCGGGGTCAAATTCCGAGATCTGAAGAGAGCGAGGGAGAGAGAGGGAGGCTTGAAGAAAATGAACATGGGAGATGGGGGGAGAGAGCTAGGTTCCCAATCTATCATGGCTCCCCCTCTGAACTAATGCCACAGAAAGATTCTCTAACGTCCTTGAAAGTTAACAAGCTCAATAGTTAACACTTGGGTACAGTTCCGAGGACAAGGACCCACAAAGAAGACTAACTGGTGTGTTTTTTTTTTCCTGGGCCAAGCCAGAGAGAGAGAGAGAGAATTGGCACACCAGGGCCTCCAGCCACTGTAATAGAACTTCAGACATGTGCACTACCTTATGTGCATATACAACCTTACACATGTGTCACCTTGTGCGTCTGGCTTATGTGGGATCTGGAGAGTCCAACATGGGCCCTTGGGCTTTGCAAGCAAGCGTCTTAACTGCTAAGCCATCTCTCCAGCCTGACTAACAGGTTTTTAAGCACACATGATATGCCAAATCACAATACAGACCTGTCTGCTAGATAAGAACACCTTCCTTCCAGTGTTTCTGACCACTTGTGTGAATCTCGGAACTCAGTGCTCAGGCCCAGCTGACTTTCCCACAGCAAAGCTGTGATTCATCTCTGAGATGGTTCAGAAGCAACGGGAATGGCTGTCACTCTGTCGTTCTCAAAATCCAGCATGGAGCTACTTTACTAGACGGAGGCCTACTTGTAGACACCCAGAGAGGGCGGCAGTGCCTGTGACATGATCAATGCCTTCCCTGGGTTTTGTCATGAGCCCTGAGAGACAGTCCTGACCTCTGATGGTCTGTGGTTCTTTCTCACAGGTCCACCCATACCTGAGTGGACAGTTGTTCAGGCCTTCAGCTCAAATCCAGGCTGTGGATCTACCCAGTTCACACCACTCACCTCCAGGACCAACCTGTTCACTTTCTCCACCCTGACAGAACTCATGCCAACCCATCTGAGCAGCGCACACCTCCAAGCCACTCCCGTGGGCTTTTTCTGGCACTGCCCCCTCCTGAATGGGCCTTCTAGACATCTTCCCTGGTCCCTGTGATCCCACGCACCTCACTCTCCACTCACAGAAATGCCTCTTTCCATGTACGGATCCATCCTGCTTTTTAGTATTTCTATCACAGTGGGAAAAGCAGCCATATGAAAGCCCCAATTTGGGGTGGAATACCAACAATTCATTCCTTCTTTCTCTAATCAGAATCTTCCTCCACATCTACCTACCTACCCCTACCACTCACTATATATACACAAAGACATAGCACTCTGATCTCAAACTCTTAATTCTACAATGCACATCAATGTCACAAGGATTTCATAGTCTTGTGTTCACTGTCACACATCTGACATGACTTCGTAAAACCCTACATCACTTATGAGTGTGTGGCATGTGTCCACATGTGTGAATGTTCGTATGTGTGTGGTTTATATGTGTGTGTGTGCAGGTGCACATGCATGTGGAGGCCGGAAGTAGATGGCTGGTGTCTTTCTTGATCACTCTCCACTTTTATTCTTTTAAGATTTTATTTTTATTTATTTAGTATTTATTAGAGACAGAGAGAGGGAAAGAGAGAGAGGGAGAAGGGGTGCACCAGGGCCTCCAGCCATTGCAAACGTACTCCAGATGTGTGCACCCTTGTGCATCTGGCTTACGTGGGACCTGGAGAATTGAACTGGGGTCCTTAGGCTTCATAGGCATGTGCCTTAACCACTAAGCCATCTCTCCAGCCCTCCACTTTTATGCTTTGAGACAGGATCTCTCATTAAACCCAGAGCTCAAGAATGTGGTTAGACTAGCCAGCCAGTGAGACCCAGGAATTGCCTTTTTCAGCCTCCCTACTGCTGGGACTGTAGGCATTATTCATTAATTATTCATTACTCATGGATTCCGGGGACCTGACCTCAGGTCCTCATGTTCTCAATGCAAGCACTTTACTCACTGAGCCATCACCCCAGCCCCGCTACAACCATGTTTCCAGACCTCCCTGACAAAGGCATGAATCACTGCATGTGGCTGGTATTTAAATGGAGTCTTAGTCACAGGCAGAGGGAGCTCTAAAACTGGCAACGAGTATTTTCAAGATTCTTCAACATGGTGGCATTAATTAAGACCAGGGAAAGAAAGGGCATGCACCGCCTGGCTGATGATCTCACCAGTTCTTATTACCTTCTCTTTCAGGCTCTCCTGTGCACCTGACAGGACGCCCACGAAACCTTCCAGAGAGTTCAGGAACTCCCTCTGAATACTGGACGCATCCTCGAGTCCCTCCAGCTCAGCCCAGCCATGGCTTGAGGCCCTGAGAGCTGGAATGAAGATGTCTGAGAGCAGACGTCTCACACTGTTCAGCAGGCCCCCATCTGCGGTGTCCAAGACGTTAAAGCTCAACTCCTGGGAAACGATTTGGACATTCTTTACTGTGAAAACCATCCTCAACTGCAACACAGCTATGAAGTCACTTCTCAGTGCTAATTAACCAAATAGCCAGTGAATTCACTCAGAGAATTATTTTTATACCTACTTGGAAAGTAAGTGTTTTAGTAGTCTGAATTGTAAATACAAATATAAAGAAATGAAATAGATTGAATCCTAGGTGTTTACAAGTATATTTGCTCCAAAAGATGATATGTCTTTTAATAGGCAGGGGGCATGTTTATCAATCTACTTCACTTTACACAAACCACGATGTTATATATCCACATTTAGAAATCTTTTAAATGTAGAAAATTTACCATTAAGTAAATTGTGATAAATTCTTTCTTTGAAAGATCTCACTGCACACAGTAACATAATGTTATATAAATTTTTGTTAATAAATTGACTATTAATTCCTCCCTATCATAAGAATTCAAGTAAATGACCTCTAAATCTTTTAAATGCTAAAAATACTTCTTTGAAAGTAAGGAATTATGTTTATGTCTCCTTTTTGGTGCTAGAGGTCAAGCTGAGATCCTGAAGCTTGCTAGGCAAGTACTCTACTGTCTACAGCTGTAGACACTAGATGAGTGTGTAACCACCTCCACATGAAGGGATACGCTTGTGCAACTGGTGTGCTCTCTGGTAATCCCGGGCCAGTGTTCCCTTACCCGGTGGATGTTGTCAGTGGTTATGGCCTTGGATGGATCAGACCTGATGAAGAACACGCACACGCCCAGAAGGGCAACATCTTTCCCCTCAGTCACAAACACCCTGGGTTTTTTCATCTTTCCAGAAACAAGATTTACCCCTCCTGGAGAGCCAATCTGTCCTATAGATGGAACAAAAAGAAAAATCATTTTGCAAAATCAAAAATTTCACAAATGTTATTGGTGCTCTCTGTATGGCTGCCCCTTGGACTGAAGTCTCCTTGGTAAAATATCACCATCGTCCACCTGCCCATGTGTTCCACAAGGAGCCATCACTGGGCCATCACTAACATGACCCTGACAAGATTGAATAGGATCTCCTTGATTTCGGTCCCAAAAAGACTGAGAGGGCAAAAGCATCAGTTGGTGCATGCTGTGGTCCAGGATCTAACTCAGTAGCTGGCCTACACTGTGAAAAAGTGTAAGCTGGAGGCGCCTATGCACTATACAGCCAAGGCTATACAGCCAAGAGGTGGACAGAGCGAAGGTCAAGTGTTATGAGTCCTCTCTGTCCCCATGCTGCCCTTACACGCTCACAGTCAGGAGAGCTGGCTGGTCCTTCAATACATTGCTAGTCAGGACCAGGCAAAGGCAGGAGCAAAGGACAACCAATGGTGAGCTCAAGAATCAGACCCCAGGGACTTAACTTCCGGCTGTGCTTCGATACCACGTGACCTTTCAAAAGCCTAGACTGTGTTTGCGATTTGAAATAAGCATAGAAATGTTTCCTAAGAATGCCTAGAAAAGTCGTGCCAGTGGCTGACTCTTAACTCAGGGTCAGACGAACAATCCACATTGAAAGGCTCAAATGAAGACTGGAGAGGCAAAGAGAGACTTCACTTGCTTTGAATCCCTCTTGTCCCGTGTAAAATTTACACAGGAAGGGGGACTCCACCCTGTGCATTGCTTATAGACAAGCATGTTTCTTGGAGTTCATGGTCTATGATCTGAGGCCAAAAAAAAAAAAATTAACTTCCGTGTTTTTATTTTTCACTCAAAATATAATGAGTTTTCTTGCTTAGACTATCAAATTGAGAGCTGGAGAAATTCCCATCACTCAGGGTTACCATGTGTAATTTCTTAAACAAAGAAGCGTGTTCACACCATATGATGGAATTAATTACTAGTTTCGTTTTTTTCAAAAGGGTCATAAAAGGATACATATGATACTTTAATATAAGCATACTATATTTGGTTATATCCCTTGTTTGCCTTACAAGTCACACTAATCTACTTAAAAATATAGTGAGATATTACTATTGAATCCACACAAGGACATGCAAATTTTATTTAGTGCTTCCATCCCTAAATTTGTCAAGTAGTATGACACTTTCAATGAAGATGAGTAGAAAAAAAACATAATGTGGTATTTAAAAAACTTAAAGAACTTAAGTTTCTTAAAGAAAAATATTATACTTATTTGCAGAAATTGCTGTGTTAAAAGAAAATCAGACGTCTATTAGAAATCCTAGGACATGGGCTGGAGGAATGACATGGTGTTTAAGGTTTTTGCCTGCAAAGCCAAAGAACGACACAGGTTCGAGTCCCCAGGACCCACGTAAGCCAGATGCACAAAGCGGCACATGCGTCTGAAGTTCATTTGCAGTGGTTGGAGGCCCTGGTATGCCCATTCTCTCCCTCTTTCTCTCCCTCTCTCTTCCTCTTTCTCTCTCTTCCTCTCTCTCTCTCTCTCAAATAAATAAATAAAGAATATAAAGAAATTCTAGGGCATAACACACAGAATTAAATGATACTTAAGAAAATGAGTCTCCACACAAAATCAGCTGTATTATTCTCCTACTGCCAGCCCAGCAGTCCAGAAGGAACACAAAAGGAGAAAAGTGGAACAATGAGGTCAAACACACGCCGTGCTCCATCCTGCATGCTGAAGGTAAAAATGGGCCTTGATCCATAGGGTCACACACACTCCACACATAACTATACACACACACCACACACACATGTACACATACCACACACACCACAAAGTATAAGAAGCCCAGCTAGTTCTCCAGTACCTTTCCTCTTTACTCTATCCTCAGATAAATTCAATGACATGTCCGGGGGATGCATCAAATGTCAATACCTGGTTCTGGTGCTTCCACGTCCTGATAGTAAAACATAAGGTGACAGGAACCTCCAACAATGAAAAGTTGATTAATTCTTTCAATCTGGGAAAAAGAAAAGATAAGATAGTGATTTTGTCCTCACTGAAAACCTCTAAGGTAGTACTGATGGCCTAAAAATAAAATTGCTATCATTTTTCTCACTCAAACTTCACCATATCTAATGCATTTCATATAGCAGGGGATGTTTTTTCCAACATTAAAACCATGAAAAAATAAGCATCTCACCACAGTGCTCAATTCAAAGAAGTATTTTAATTGAGCACAGAAATATTTGCTATATGCATATTAGACAAAAGACTGTCCTTCCATTTTTCCTAATTCCTCTTGTGCTACACTGTTGAAGGCAGATGTAAATATAGATGAGTGTTTGTTCTGCAGTCATTTGCAGGTCGGAAAAGGAGCATAAGCTTACAAAGCATAGTTAACCCTAAAGGTAATTAATATTTCATGCAATAACCACCTAGAACTGCTATGAGAACACCTAGGACTACCAGCCATCCTTTCAAGAGCCACCTATGCCTTATCTCAAGTCCAGACATCTCAACTGGGAAGCATTATGGACTTACGTGTGTCACCTCTGGAACAATCTCCTTAAAGCTAAATCAGCTGGGGGACCCTGTCTCTCTGTGCTTCCATTTTTATTTTGAATAATGCTATCTGCTTCCTGGAATGACTGACATTAAATGAGATCAGAGATGAAAGTCACTTTTCATGGGGAGTAACAAATGGCAAACATTAAATTTGTGCTGGCTCTAATCAAGAAGGAAAATGAGGGGCTGGGGAAATGGCTTAGTGGTTAAGGCATTTGTTTGCCAAGCCTAAGGACCCTGGTTTGATTCCTCAGGAACCACGTAAGCCAGATGCACAAGGGGACACAGGCATCTGGAGTTCATTTGCAGTGGCTGGAGGCCCTGGCATGCCCATTCTCTCTTTCTATCTGTCTCTTTCTCTCTCTCTCTCTAAAATAAATAAATAAATGAAATAAAAATTTAAAAATTTTAAAAAAAAAATTTTAAAAAAAAGAAAGAAAATGAGGAGGAAGAGACTTCTTTGCCTTTTAACTGAGTTATCCAACCTTCCTTTTCCTTTGACTTCCATCACCCCCACCACAATCGTTCTTTGTGAGGGAACCAACCCAGTGGCGTACTGGAGGCAGCGCGAGATCTGACTGGTCCAAGGCTTTCCAACCAAGCATTTAGCCACATCGAAGTGGTATTTCAAAATCAGCCACAAAGCACAAAGCATGGACTTAAACTGCTGAAACTGCTGACACACAGACTAATGCCTCCTCCACGCTGCCCTTCACACTGCATACCCCCGCTGCTCAACATTTATCAGACTAACACTGGAAAACATGACCAACAGTGTGGCATCCTGTAAACAATCTTCCTTCCTTCCTTCCTTCCTTCCTTCCTTCCTTCCTTCCTTCCTTCCATCTATAATCCTATTTGCTTTCTTTTTTTATTATTTCCTTTGCTCTAATGCTTAATTTACTTTCAAAATGTCTTTAAAAAAAAAAAATCCTTGGCTGAAGAGATAGCTTAGCAGTTAAGGTACCCGCCTGAGAAACCTAAGAACACCCATTCAAACCTCCAGGTCCCACATTTAGCCAGATGCAAGAAGTGACTTAAGGGTACAATGTTGCACATTCACCACAAGGGGGCGCACACGTCTGGAGTTCGTTCACAGTAGCTGAGAGGCCCTGGTGCGCCCATTTTCTGTCTCCCTCTCAAAAAAAAAAATCCTTCAGGAGTCTTCACAGGACTCCTCACATGCCTTCCTTACTGCTCAGGAAAATGTATCTTCTCATACATTTGGCCTTAAAAATGTATCTTCTCATACATTTGGCCTTCATTTTGTCAAGATCAAATCGCCAAGCAAATCCCAGCAAAATAGAAATTGCAGGAGAAAACAGAAGTTAAGGTTAGGAACAGAAGAAACGGTCTTCTGATGCTGTGTTAGTTACTGCCTCGTCGCTATGACCAAATACACAACATAAGCCAATGTAAGGACAGACAGTTTCTTCTGCTGATAGCTCATGGTGACAATCCATCATGGTGAAGGCATCGTGTGATGGTTTGAATACAAAATGTCCCCACAGCTTTATATATTTGTGATTAAGCCTCACAGTGAATTTCCAGCTGATGGTGCCTTTGGAAGGTAGAGCTTGCTGGAGAAGTTGGGATTTTATAATCCATCCCTGCCTGCCATTGGTAGTGAGCTTGCTCTCTGTACTTCCTCCCTGTGGATGTGTGGAGAGGTGACACCCAGTTATCTGCTCTTGCTATGCTTTCCCTGCCATGCAGAAACTTCCTCTGGAAACTCTAAGTCATAAACAAATCCTTTCCTTCCATAAGGTGCTCTGGTCAGGTGTTTTGTCCCAACAACGAGATGGTAACTGCTGCACATGGCCATGGTGGCAGGAACATGAAGCAGCTGGTCACATGCAATCGACAGAGAGGAAGCAGAGATCACTGAATGCTTATGCTCAGCTCACCTTCTACGTGTTACATGGTTCAGGAACCTAACCCATGGGATGTGTCACCCACAATTAGAACTGGTCTTCCCACATCAATTAACCTAATCTAGAATCCCTCACAGATATGCCCAGACATTTGTTTCTGTGACGATTTTAAATCCCATCAAGCTGGCAGGATTAACTATGATGAATGCCAAGCCAAAGCCAAAATCAGGAAGCATAGTTCAATGTCAAAGACTAGAATAGGACCAATGCAAATAGAAACAAACAAATGATAAATAAATAAATATAAATCAGCAGCTGATGAAGCGACTTCATTCCCCAACCTCAGGTTGCCAACTGCCAGAAGAGCTCTGCTTCGGTGACTGTGGAGACATAGACATTGTCACCACAGTTTTGGAACCAAATGAAGTCCACAAGCATGGATATTCAATACGGAGAGCTGAGGAGCCCTGAGTCCATTTAGAAAGTGAGAACTCCAGTGCTACGCACCTGACTCCCTTCAAGAATGGCATCTTCCACTTCGGCTTTGTCCAGGTCCAAACAGGAAGCTACTATGGCAAAAAGGTAGTCATGCCTCCCATCCAAACGGGCCCGCTTGGCTTCCTTCTCTTCTTTTAGCCTTTGCTGAAAAAAAGAAGAAAAATGTTGTATGGCAACTGCAGTACTCAATTGATTCATTTTATAACAATTTCATACAACTGTGTTTTTTTTAATCTTAGAGATCCAGATAACAAAAAAATGGTACCAGTTTTACTCACTATCTTCTGCCTTTAGAAATAATATTGCATTTCTTATGAAAATAGGGTGTGATCATTGTCTTGAAACTGCATAATACAGATGAGGGAAAAAAATGAGATCCTCTAACATCCAGAAATTATTACTGTTAATAGTTTGTTCTAAATCTTACATACTGATTTCTATGTACATATAAGCATTTAACCAACAACAAAAAAAAAAAAGTGATTCCCTTTTTGCACAATTTCCCTCACCATGAACGTAACTAGTCTCCTGTCTTATCTCCTATCTTTGCTGCTTGTCTCCAGATTCCTACCTGGTCCTGAATTTGCTCATGTTTTTGACTACCAGTTCTTAATTATAGTAATAAAAACACGCTCAGTGTGGCCAGGGTTGGCAGGTTGAAGCTCACCTTTCCATGATCTTTGTTTACACAGATATATACAAACACATGCAAGTCTGTATCATACCATAATTTTTTTCATACATTTCTCCCTTAACAATGCATCAGACTTGTTTGTAGTTTAACACAGATTATTCCAGAACCTGTGTAATAGTTGTAAAACATTGATTTATAGGTGTCATAATTCATTCAAATATTTTGTCATTAGTGTACATTCAGGCTCCAGTTCATTTCTTTAAATAAGCACATTGCCTTTGAAGACAACCAGTAGCTTCTGGTAAGAGAAAATGTGCCCCCTCCAGACCCTTCTTTTAGTCAAGAAACATTTATAAAACCCCATCCAGCACTGTGGCAGTAAATACTACACTGAAACTTCAAAAAAGTGCATGGCCTGGCTGGCAGGATATGTGTAGAAAATGTGAAGGCCACGAGGAAGCCTAAAGATTGGGAGGAAGCAGATGCATGGGTCCACAAATGCAGGGGAACCGCTGGGTCTTCAGAGAAAGAGCAAGAAAGTCTTCTGCTCCAAACTAGGGTCGAAGAGCATAGAGGGAGCAGTAACCGTGAAGCGTCCAGGAGACAATGGCTCCATCCCAGAGCTGAAGAGCCGCACTCCCTGTGATCTCTGCACTCAGGAAGCTGAGACAGGAGCTTGCCAAGACTGAAGCCATCCTTGACTACATAGAGAGACCTCATCTGAGAGAAAGACAAGGGGGTGAGGTAGGGGGAAGGAGGCAGGAAGCCATCCCTGTAACCATGCATTATGCTCATTTCTCCTGGCCTGCACAACCACCTGAGAGACCACTTAGTGTAGAAAGGGGGTAAAGATTATGGCTTAAAAAAAACAGTCTACCAATTTTCTTGCCATTTTTCTAAAAAGGTCCTGACAGGCCAGGCGTGGTGGTGCACGCCTTTAATCCCAGAACTCGGGAGGCAGAGGTAGGAGGACCGCTGTGAGTTCAAGACCACCCTAAGACTACATAGTTAATTCCAGGGCAGCTTGGGCCAGAGTAAGACCCTACCTCGAAAAACCAAAAAAAAATAAAAAAATAAAAAATAAAAGGTCCTGACATAAAGTATACATTCCATAAATGTCAAATCGAAGAAAACGCATGTGCATTTTCCAGTGTTACCAAGACCAGGAAGATGCCACTTTTTCAACGGTTTTCTACCTTCCTGGCAAGGAGAAATAAAACACTTTTCTTCAAGTGATCTGTCTGCATTTGTAGTAAATGTCCTGAGCAGCTTGAGATCTCGGAGGTCAACCAGCAACAAAACAGGCAGCAAATGTTCAGCCGCCAAAACAGAAATAAAAGGGGGCGAGGTGGGGAGTCAAGACAAGGTGCAACGGCAGACACGCAAAGAAGACAGGAGTCTACGCCAGATCCCGTCATGGTAACACACTGCTCCTGACCTGATTCTGTAAGGCTCCGGAGAGAGGGAAAAAATATGGAGAAAAGGACATTGGTCCCTAAAAAAAGAACACTAATTAGCCTATGTTTACTTAATTATCACAGAGGAAAAAAATTCCAAAGCAGCTTTGTATAAACAAAGAAAGTGATCGCTATGTTTTTAAAGTAAAGGTTTTCAAAGTATGTTTTTAAAGCGCAATGGGATTGTTCTAACGTGAATGGATTGCACGTTCTTCAAAGAGGAGTGATGTGAAACCGGCCCCAGTGCCATGGGGACAAATGTTTACCAACATCAAATCTTGCTGCCTGTTGTGAGTATATCCAGGATACTGGGATGTTTTGTTTTGGTTGAGTTTTGTTTTGGTTTATTTTGATTTTTGGTGTTTTGGTGGTTTTTTTTTTTTTTGTTTGTTTGTTTGTTTGTTTGTTTGTTTGTTTGTTTGTTTGTTTTTGAGAGAGAGAGAGAGACAGTGAGAGCATGGGCACACCAGGGCCTTTTCGGCCACTGTGAACAACTTCCAGACACATGCACCCCCTTGTGCACATGTGCGACATTGCGTGCTTCCATCACTTCTGTGTCTGGCTAAATTCAGGACCTGGAGATTTGAGCAAGCATTCTTAGGCTTGGCAGGCAGGCACCTTAACTGCTAAGCCTCTCTCCAGCCTTTGGTTGAGTTTTATACCTCAGTAGTATCAATAATGTTAAACAAATACTTAGTGGTCAGATCAATGCATTGTCAATGTATCTATAAACTTAACCCTACCGTTGTCTGGCTGTTTAAGGATTGCAGCAATAAGCAATCAGGTGTCTAGTTGTCTAAACTTGGCCTGTCCCACTGGACGATATCAAGGTAATACTTGGAAAATGGAAAATGAAGGCCAGAAATGCTGGAGAGGTGGTATTCCAGAACTCAGGAAGACAGGAGGATTGTGAATTTGAGGCTAGCCTGGGCTGCAAAGAATTCAAAGTTAGACTGCATGGCATAGTAAGACCATATGATGATCTCTTTTTTTTTCTTTCAGTGCTGGGGTCAGCTGTCCAGAGCCTTGTCCATGCCAGGCAACTGCTTTACCAACTGAGCATCTGTGGTGAGTTCCTTATGCATTCCATCAAAGTGGTTTTGCAGTTCACATGCAAGCACTAAATTAAGGGGAGGGGAGGATAGCCAGAACCACAGCCACTATCCAAACAGAAATCTAGATGGCTTTAGTATTAAAACATTTATGACAAGGTGTGCTGCCAATACCTTGGGGTGGGAGGGAGGTTAATACCCTAGACCACATGTAATGAACTCTGCTTCTCAGGCAGGGAAATTCCCTACACACAGAGGAAAGCTGCTGTCAGATGGGGTCACAGGTTCTAGTCCCAGTTACAGAACCTCTGGTCTGCCATTTAACCTCTGTGCTGCACTTTCCTCAACTCTAAATTCAAAGAGTTGGACAAGGTGGCAGCTGTGAACTTGTGAACTACATGATTTTTTGCCCAAAGGTTAATATAAAACTATAGTCCTAAGATTTTTTCAATATTTTATTTATGTATTTGAGAGACAGAAAGAAGGAGAGAGAGAATGGGCATGCCAGGACCTCTTGTCACTGCAAATGAACTCCAGACACATGTACCATTTTCTGCACCTGGCTTTACATGGGTACTGAGGGATTAAATCTGGGCCATCAGGTTTAGCAAGCAAGCAAGTGCCTTTAACCACTAAGCAATCTCTCCATCCCAGTCCAGAGACTTTAAATACAGACTCCAGGGAAGTCCCCAGAGCTATGTGCTTTCAAAAAAGCTCTGACTTCTCTCAGCACCAATCTGTCCAAATACCAAGCTTTATCTTTAACTGCATAGAACCAAAGCCCATATCTGCATGTCTCTACAAACTGTGTGAGCTGCACACAGGCTCCATCTTTCCTTTTAGTTCTGGGACAATAATCCCCAGCTACATGGGAGAACTTATCAGGAACAAAGACAAAAGTCCTAACTTGCAGCTGGGCATGGTGGCGCAGAGGTAGGAGGATCACCATGAGTTCGAGGCCACCTTGAGAATACAGAATGAATTCCAGGTCAGCCTGGGCTAGAATGAAACCTCAAAAAAAAAAAAAAAAAAAAAAAAAACAGGTCCTAACTTGCAAGATGTTTGTGACATTCAATGCATACAGAGAGGACGGGACATGATATCTAAATCAACGACCATGTGGATCAAAATGGCATGACCAAGGATGTGACCTCAGTCATCAAAATGTAGGTGAAACAGAACTTTTTTAAACAATATTTTCAATTACACAAATAGTTACAGTCCTTCTATTAACTTTACCTTTTTGGCAGATTTGCCTCTGGCCTAAATTCACCACACTGACCCCTCTGGCATCCAGTTGAGGGGATTGGATCCAAGATCTCCTTTGTATCTGAGCAGGGATGCCCCTTTTCCAAACCATCCTGAAGGGCATACTTGAAAGCTTGTCCTGGTGACATCGCTAGCAACAATTCTACTTTTCATTGTTTGCCTACTATGCTATCACAAAGGCCCTATGAAATAAATACACATTATTATGTTCACACCAGGAATATGAGACTGTGAACCACGAACAACTTTTCCAGAAGTCACACACTAGCAGGTGGCAAGCTAGGAACCAACCCTCACAGTAGAGAGAACCGCCAAATCACAATGTGTCCACAGCCAACTAAGAATTTTGAATCCATTCAAATTTCCACCACACACAGACATGTTTTAATTGCACTTAGGAGTTATTCTAGTTTGCTCTAGAAGATTCCTCGTGGACCTTACATGGATGATGCAGGGAGCTGTGGGTGGAGACCAAGGTTAACTAGTACCAATATTCTATTATTTAGTACCAAAAATGACTAGAATGTCCTTCGTCCACCTTTGTCATCCCACCCATGTCTCTCGATAACTGGGAACTCTTTAACCCCACCCTCCACTCAGAAAAGTCTAGAAACCAAGCACCTTGCTTGAGCATTTCAGAGAACAGGCTCGAAGCTTCCTCTCCTCACAGCCATGTACCCTACTCGCTGTGCCTCTGCATAGTGTTTTATGCGGTGGGTCCTCAGGCAATACTTCTGCGTGAGGAATGCAAAGAATGGATTCGACTTGCACATATGTATGTTAAAATAAAAGCTTGTCCATCCGGGGGACATGATTAACTGTTGCACATCTGAATATGAGAAAGAGTTCTGTTTTAATGATGTCCAACTCCGTATCTTCAAGGGAACATATTTCTCCTCGTTGGATATTGATTAGGAGCGAGGTAGCTCTCTTCTGGAATGTTCCTCGCTATGGACACGCCCACAGAAGCGTGGATGCCACTTTGTCTGTCCCGGCAAGACTAGAAACTGTATCTGATCTAGTCTCATCCAGGATCGTTATAAGCCCCGGTGACAGCCTCCTGTTCTTTCTCGGCTTTTCCCAGGCCAGACCCACCTGTGGAAATGCTCTTCCTGAGCCAGCCTCTTGAACCACTAAAAGACCAGGTCACTCCCTCCCTCACACAGCTGATTCTAAGAGGACGCTCATTCTAATAAGATGTTTGACTTCTAGAAGTGGGCTTAAAACACATGTGCAAGCCTCTGGGCCAGGCCGGGATTTCTTTTTAATTTATTTGTTAACATACTGCACCTTGGTCATATTCCCATTGGGTGATGATATTCTTGTGTTCCCCCTCCCCCACCTCCATTCCACTGAGGCCCCGCAGCGGGATTATCAGTATTCGCTGTGGGAATGTGGCAAGAGCCTATGGTGGAGAAGGACCTAAGTGACTCCATATTGTGAACTTGTACAAGGAAGTTCAGCTTAGCTGGTTCCTCAAGATACGGTCTCACCTGCACGTGAACTTTATGCTTGGCTTGTTTTAACACAATGGGTCACAGCAAGACAAGATTTTTTTCTCGCTATTGCTAAAAGCAATCTTTAGCTTCTGTATTAACTGCTGCTTGCTTGCAGTTGCAGGAGAGGGAAGATGCAGGGAGAGAAGATTCCAGAAAAGATTCTGTTTTATTCTAAAATCAATTGACATTCACTCTTCGTTTTGTAAGATTGTGACTACTGAACTTCTGAACTGTAAAACTAAGATGTGCAATCGTAAGGATTTCTCCTATGAAAGAAGCCCTGATGTGCAGCCTGGCGCCGCATGCGGGCTCCCGAGTCCTGGATGGAGTCGCTGGTGGGCTAATAAACATTCCTTTCCTACTACTGGGTGTCCGGGTGGTCTTCCCTGGGGTCCTCACCATAACAGGGTCATAAAGGCATGCAAGGCGCTCATATCAACCAGGAAGTCGCTGTGGGAGGGACAGTGCCTCAGGACGCCCCTTCCCATCCTGGGTTTCTTTTTGCCTAGTCTCTTTCCTGGGTGCTTTCCTGTCGTGATGGTCTGTGATCTCTCTTTGAGCTCCAAGCCCCTGAATGTCTCATATTCCTCTCTGGCCCACTAGGCCAGGGGGGTCCTTGGGCTTAGGGTCTCCTGCTTTGCTTTCCACATGCGTGTTCCCAGGCCTTTCTCTGTGTAAGGGAAATTGTCCAGGCTGGGAAGGGGGAGAATTTCTTTTGGCTTGGGCATTCCTGCTTGCCTTCCATCTGGATCCTAATTCCCTGACCCTTCTCTGAGTCTACATTTTCAATTCTTTGATAACTTGAACAAGGACCCAAAGTTGCGGTTCTCAGCCTGGTGTCTCCTGCATCGTTACGGGGATCTGAGCCCTCCCAGGAGTCCAGACCCACGACTGTTCTTTTATGCATGTGTACAGGTAAACAGCACTGCTACTACGTAACACAGTATACTATGAAGTCCCCATCTGAGATAACTATAAATAATATGGAATTTATAAATTGCTTTCAAGGCATTGCCTCCCTTCGTGAAGACCCTCATTCCAGAAGGGCCCCACCTCTGCCCCATCCCAGGAGGGTGTAATGCGGTCCAGACAGACCAAAAGGACTCTTGGATAGAGGGCTGGAGAGATAGCTCAGTGGTTAAAGGCACTTGCTTGCAAAACCTGGCAGTCTGGGTTGGATTCCCCATTACACACATAAAGCCAGATGCACAGTGGCAAAAGTGTCTGAAGTTCATTTACAGTGGGACAAGGCCCTGGCATGAACATGCACACATTCATTCATTCATTCATTCACTCATTCATTCATCCTCTCCCTGCCTCTCTCTGTCTCTTTCTCTGTGTCTGTTTCTCAAATAAATAAATAAATAAAACTATTTTTTAAAAGAATCTGGATAGACCAGCCGTTCTAGGTTTTCTCACTCAGCCTATTACATTAACTCATACCCTCTCTACCCAATCATGTTTCCACCCAGCTGTCCATTTTTCTTCAAAGCTAAGGACCAATTTCCCTCAGTCTTTGCTTTAATATTTTATTTACTTATTTATTTGCAAAGAAAGAGAGAGCAGGGAGAGAATGGGTGCACCAAGGCCTCTAGCCACTGAAGATGAACTCCAGATGCACATGCCACTTTCTGCATCTGCCTTTTCATGGGTGCTGGGGAATTGAACACAGGTCATTAGGTATTGCAGGCAAGCACCTTAACCACTGAGCTGTTTCCCCAGCCCTTGGTCTTTATTTCTGAAGACTCCTGTGTCATGTAAAAGTTCGGTTAAATAACTCTATTCTGCTTTTCTCTTATCAACCTTTTGTTCTAGGCATGTGGCCTTGACCCTGCAAGGGTCAGGAAGGCGGGACAACACACTCCCCCGCTGAATAATAAGTAATACATGTGCAAATCCACCAGGTGATTCATTGCACAGGTCACTCCCAATCAATTTGAGTGCATGGGTGCAGGCCAAAACTCCATCAACAGGCTCCTAGCCGTGCTCTGTTGAAGGGACACAAGCGTAAATTACTCCCTAAATCCTGGCAGGAGTGTGGATGACAGCCCTCCCTTAGCTAACACCAGATCATATAACTAATCATGCTGAGCCAACACCCCACTTAAATGTGCTGAATGGCAGGCACAGAGGGATGGGGTCTCTTATTCCTCCCCACCTCCCTTATCTTCCAGCATTTTTATTTTAACCCACAGGGCACCCTTCCTCTGCCAGCTCTGCAAGATGTGTTCCAGTCCATCCCAACCTGCTCTTTAATTGGCTGGGAGAAACACTTTAGAAACTGCCAGCTGCCTTCACATCTCGCCTCTTCCTCCCATGCTTTCTTTGCCTTCCTCCAGGTGAAGGGCCAAGCTGCAGAGGAGGCAGGCTCTTCCTGCCGGAATGAGGAGTTCCTGAAGAGAGACAGCCTTCAGGCTGGCTAATCCCACTCACAGCAGATGCCTGGTTAAACCATCCTTTCTTCCACTCAGCCTCACGGCTCTCCTTTATCACAGAGGCAGCTCTCCTACTCTTAAACAGAGAAAGTGCCATCCATTTGGTGTCAAGAAAAGAGCTGGACTTTTGTCTAAATGTCTCTGGAGTTCCCAGGGCCCATCAATCATCTCATTTGCCAACTCCCTTTCCCATAATTCTTTTCAGGCAAATAATACATTCTCTCTTGACTACTTAGTATTATGAATTTTCATCCAAAACCTGCTGTTGGAGTATCAGCATCACCACAACCTTTCCCTAGCAGTCCGTCCTCCCAAGCCTAACTTACTGTTTCCTGCACATCACATTTCTGCACTTGAAACAAAACTTCACAGACCTTACATGTCCATGTATTCTGCCTTCAACCCCACAGTGATTTTGCTCCAAAGTCAGAAGTACTTTTCTTATAGAATTCTTCTCTTATAGAATTTCTTCTCACAGCTGGGGCCATGGTGTTTAAAATACATGTCACCATTCACAGTCTATCTGACACAAGGGTAAAATTTCCCAGCTTTCCTTTTTCATAAATCATTGTGCTTAAAGCCAGCTGCTGGTCAGTATCACCAGAGAGTTCCTGAAACCTGGGTTTCTTAACCTCGAAGAAGTCTGACTTATCTGGTCAGGAGTGGACCTCCAGCCCTGCTCGATTTCAAACACTCCCCATCAACTTGAACGTGCAGAAGTCTTTGTCTGAAGGTGACTGATGAGCACCACCAGGTTCTGGTGAAGGAAGAGCTGACTACAGAAGGGCCAGACTAGAAACTGGGGCTGCCTTCTTACTGTCGGCCTCTTCCTGCTTGCTAGACTTTGCAAAATGAACGCTGGGTAAGTTCAGCCTGTAAGTCCACTGGCCCTGGAGGGCTCTCCCTGCCGCATCCTGGAGCACAGCGGTTGCACAAAGTGGCATTAAGAGACGGCTGTGGGACGGATGGGTTTTGCACGGGGAGGCATGTCCTCCAGGGCCTACAGCTTGCATGATTACAATGTAATCTTTGGGCACTAAGTGGTTCAGACTCAAGACAGATACTTGCCTCTCCCCTCCCCACCTTCGCCGCTAAATCTTAGCACCATTTGCCTTCCTTGGCTCGAAGGAAATAGTTCTGACCTGCCCGATGGGAAATATGTTCGCCAGACCAAACAAGTCTGGACTTGATTAACAGAGGACACTGAAACCAGCTCAGCTATTTTTTTTTTTCCCCAAAGAGTAACAAAGCTGACAGCTTTGAAGCTGTCAGAGAGCAAAGGTTCCTCCTGCTCTGGTCTCCACTATACACCCCACTGGAAACCAGGGCTGGCCTCCTGCAGAGTCTCAGTGGGAGAGGAAGGTGTGCCTCCCAGGGGAGCGCCCTCTCTCCCCCACAGCGTCTTCACACAAGCAACTGCTGCTTGGTGCAAAGCTGGCTGAAATTCCAGCAGCAGCAGATTTCCCTAGCAGCATAAATGCATACAGCACGAACAGCCCCTGGAGCTGGAAGATTAAACCTGCCCAGAAGACAGGTGAATTCAACAGTCAAGAGGACTACCATGTGTCTTTCAAGTTGTTCTTTTTTATTACAGTTAATAAAATCAACACACAAAATTAAATATTTCAGTTTCATTTTAGAGAAAAAAATGAATTCACCAGCCTGTACACTTGTAGCTTAGTATTAAATTTTTTGTTTTTGTTTTTGAGGTAGAATCTCACTCTAGCACAGGTTGACCTGGCACTCACTCTATAGTCCCAGACTGACCTCGAACTCACAGTGATCCTCCTACCTCTGCCTCCCAAGTGCTGGGATTAAAGGTGTGTGCCACCATGCCCAGCCTAAGTATTTTTTTAACCTATGAGAAAAGCAGAAAGAAGGCAAGTATTATATCTGGACTGCATGTTTTTGCAAATAAGTGAATAAATGTATACAGAATTATTTCAAGGATTTTATTTTTAAAAATCATTCGGGTTTATTATACTAGAAAAAGAACACAAGGCTTGTCTTTTCTAAATCCATAAAATTTCTAGTACATCTTGTTGTCACTGACTTGTGGGTAAGTTCATTTAATAGTGTTGTAACCTAATTATAATGTAGCGTCATTACAGTAAGCATTTCAGGGCTGGAGAGCTGGCTCAGCAGTTAAAGGCGCTTGCTTGCAAAGCCTAACATGGCCTGGGTGTGATTCTCCTATACCTATATAAAGCCAGTGGCCCATGCATCTGGAGTTTGTCTGCAGTGGCAAGAGGCCTTGGTGTGTAACAATTTTCTTTCTTTCTCTCTGTCACTCTCACTTTCCTTTTCTTTCTCTCTTTCCTTCTCTCTTCCTGCTTATAAATAAATAAAAGGATATATTTTTAAAACAAGGACCTATAGTTTTCATGTTATTGGCATAAAACACCCAAAACAGCTAATGGAAGGAAAGGATTTATTGTGGCTTACAGTCTCCAGGGAGAGTTCCTTGCTGGCAGGGGAGGCATGGCATGAGCAGAGGCTGGGCGTCACCTCCTTTACCACAGCAGCAAGAGTGAGCAGAGCTCTGGCAAAGCAGAGCTGCTGTAGCCCCCCTCAGCCCACTCCCAACAACACATGTGCTCCAGCAAGTTTCCTCCTCAAAAATGACCATCAGCTGAGAACCAAGCACTGAAAACCCACGCAACGCATTTAAGTATGGCTTCCACAGGCTTTGCAGATGCCTAAGACTTGAAGGTGTCCAAGGATTCTTTGTCTTTCTCTTGAGGTGTCTGCCTGATGCGTCCACAGTGAGTTTAAAGTTAATTTTTCAGAATAATGAACAGAATAGATTTGTTGACCTCAGTTTTGATCCCTTGGATTTTTTGTTTGTTTGTTTGTTTTGGTTTTTCAAGGTAGGGTCTCACTCTGGCCCAGGCTGACCTGGAATTAACTATGTAGTCTCAGGGTGGCCTTGAACTCACGACGATCCTCCTACCTCAGCCTCCCTGAGTGCTGGGAATAAAGGCGTGCGCCACCACGCCTGGCCTCCCTTGGATATTTTTAAGGAAAACACATCACAAATGAACTAAACACATTTCTAAGTAAGTACGCTAACAAAGTGATTTTTGAAGCAATGGCCCCTCACTGGTTTTCTCAACTGATCTGTGCCCGAGCTTCTGGTCTTTTCCCTCCGGCTGAGACCTCCCTAGTCTGTAATGTGTCTCCCTACTTTACTACAGAAGTGAATCCACATATGACTGGATGAGCTCACAGTCTAATGGTCAACACACCATAATTCTGTCACTATGGTCCAAGACTGTCTCAGGCCTTTAGCAACTACAACATGCTACGGGATTATGCACAATGAATAGGCAATTGATCAAGTTAAACCCCATATCTTTTATTTTATTTTATATATAACAGGATAAACACATTTTTTGGAGAGAGTCAGACAGAGAGAGAGAGAGAGAATGGGCGTGCCAGTGGACTCTCAGCCGCTGTGAATGAACTCCAGACACATGCACCCCCTTGTGAGCAAGTGCAGCATTGCCCCCTTGCGTCACTTTGTGTCTGGCTAAACATGGGACCTGGACAATCAAACAGATGTTCTTAGGCTTAGCAGGCAGGTACCTTAACCACTTAGCCATCTCTCCAGCCCAGGATAAACACTTTTATCCTCTCACCCCTGCTCCCATTTCACTAGGGCCCTCCTCAGTGAGGTGACAGTATTCAGTGTGTGAAACCCCTATCTTGTTCAAGTAAACTACCCAGTTACCCCTTGAAAACAGCTGAAATTTTAACTACTAGAGAGGATATCCTTCTGCCATCTAGGAATTTCCAACCTAGTAACATAGCAAGAGGAAAAGAGTCCTGTAGACAAATGTCCTGTTACCTCAGTGTGTGGCAGGAAGTCTATCAGACACACAAGCCAAGTACTGAGAGGGTGCAAGGAGAAAGCTCTCACCTCCTCTGCAGAGTGTCAGGGGAGGTTTCTCGGAGGAGGTGGCACTTATACTTGGTCTTAAAGAATGAGTAAGTGTTGCTGGCAAACAAGTTCAAGGGCTGGATCAGAATTTAAGTGCAAGAAGAAGAAGTGGCAAGTCCTCGAGTATTTGGAAAATGCAGTTAGCATTCCTACACTTCAACAGCAAAACAACAGGCGACACGGAATCACGCAGGGTGTTGGGGTGACACAAAAAGATCCTCGCCCATGCCTGGTAAGAGGACAATAGATTAATGTTGAGGTCATGGAGAAGCTTCCATTTTCTTCTGATTGGCAGCAAAAGCAGTTCCAGATCCTTCTCTGTGAACTGCATAATCAAAAGTTGTCAAGTAGCCAGGCATGGTGACACACACCTTTAACACCTTTAATCCCAGCACTCGGGAGGCAGAGTTAAGAGGATCCCTTAGGGGCTGGAGAGATGGCTTAGCAGTTAAGGCGTCTGCCTGCTAAGCCTAAGAACGCCAGTTCCAATCTCCAGCGGTTCCAATCTCCAGGTCCCACGTTTAGCCAGATGCAAAGTGACGCAAGGGCGCAATGCCGCACTTGATCATAAGGTGACTTAAGCATCTGGATTTCATTCACAGTAGCTGAGAGGCTGCTGCCACGCCCATCTCTGTCTTCCCTCCCTTTCTCTGTGTCTCTCAAAAAAAAAAAAAAAAAAAAAAAAAAAAAGAGGATCACTTAGAATTCAAGGCCACTCTGAGACTACATAGCAAATTCCAGGTCAGCCTAGGCTACAGTGACACCCTCCCTTGAAAAACCAAAATCAAACAAACAAACAAAAGTTGCCACACAGAGCTTTGTGCTCAGGGAGTTCAGAAGGTCAGAAGGCACATCCTCCATCTCTCCTTGCAGCCTTCATCTCCAGACATATGGACTTGGTGGGAGGAGCATCTAAGATTCTAAAACACCTCCAGTCCTATAACATAATCACCAACAAAAGGACTTGGTGAGGAGCCTTTAATCCCAGCACACGGGAGGCAGAGGTAGGAGGATCGCCGAGAGTCTAAAACACCTGAGTCCTATAATTCCAGGTCAGCCTACCAGAGTGAGATTTCTAATCAAAAAAAAAGTTTATGGTCTAAAGGAATGTGAACTGCCCCAACCCCCCTGAACGCACTATTTGGCCCTCAGAGAAGTATCTTGCTAACAGATGCCACGATGCAGTCCTGCATGTCGTTTATAGCGTAGGCATCAATACAGAGTAAGTAAAGCCAAAGAGGTAAATCTTTTTTTTTTTTTAATTTGAAATGTTGACTATGTATCATGTCTAAAAAAAAAAAAATTAGAAAGCAAGCGAGTTTTCCACAAACTCACCTGTGTCCAACTTTGAACTATTTTTAGGTCTTTTTCCACCCAGGCATTAAAATGTTAGTGCAAAACACCTGCAAAGGCGCAGACACCCTCACCTTACCGTCAAGACTCGGGTGACACTCTGCTTCCAGAGCTGTCGTCTGCCAATCCTAAACATCACAGCAATCTGTTCTGCCTAGAGGCTGGTTGGAGTCAGCTCTTCCAGAATGTTCTTCTAACTCCAGGGAGACCTATTCATCCCCCAGCAGACTTCAGATAAAAAGACCCCAGGAGGGCCAGAAATGCGTCGCTAAGCTTCTCCACACTGAAAATTCACCACATTCACAGAGCGTCAGCAATCCATCTGGATCACTCAGGTTCTCCTCTCGGAGTCTCTGCCCTCCCGGACTTGGCTCTGCTGTATGCATTGTGTTGTTAGGGTGATAGCGTTTACAGCTATACCATTGAAGCAAGCCTCGTCCTCCTGTTTAGCAGCCAATCAACGCATTTGCTCTGGTCGGTTGCACCACAGCTTCTGGTGTCCATTTAAATCCTTATGCTGTCCAACAGTAAGTTTTGAGTCAATAGAGATATTCAAGTTACTTCTTTGAGCAGCAAGAAATCTTAAGCCATGTCCAAACAAAAAGGAAGACAAGCCACAGGGCTGACTGCATTGTTCAAGCTAAGACTTACTTTGTCCAAACAACTTTTTGTGCATGGTTAATTGCCAGCATTGTGACTAATTGTGACTAATTGCAAATAGACTAATTGTGACCCAGAGGAGCCATTTTCTCCCCTGTAAAGAACAAGCAATCTACTTCATATGCAAATAGCAAATGATGTCCATAAATTACTTGCGCTCCCATGGATGCACACTGGCATCAACCAAGGTAATTATTTTCCGTGGCCTAACATCTTGACCATCCTCACCACGTCGATGTGACGGGGAGCGGCCAAGCACGCGAGAAATCTCTCACTCAGGATCTCTCACTTCAGAATATGTAAGAGGTCAGGACTGTGACTCTAGGATTTAGTCCTTGGAATTCAAAGTCCAGCGACTCAAATCCCATCAGGACAACAAAGGATCATAGGAACACTGGGAAGTTATCCCAGGGCAGTATCCTGCTATTCAGCTTCATGACAGAGACTTAAAATCCAGAGTCCGATTGATGTCTGAATGTGGGCGGTTTACCCAGCCAACAGCCAAAGCCAAGGCATTGTCTCCAGATACAGTATTAATACATATACAACGTTTCCACCCGAATGAGAACCAGAGCACTGCAAGTTAAAGTTTGTTATTGTTGTTGTTGTTGTTTTTACAGTATGTGGTCAAAAGAGTTTCCATGCTCCCTCCAGAGGTTTAACATTCAAGTCTGAGAAACGCGTTGGCAGTAAAGAATTAGCAGGAGAGCCGACACACGGTTCGTCCACACACTGGGCCTCACAGGAAGGTGAGGACCCAACGATTCAGTGGGATTTGTAAGCTTATAGTCACTCTTCTTAGGAGAAAGGGAAGAGGGCACTGGGACACTTTAGAGGAAGAGTGGATGGTTTCTGGGAAGCGGCAGATGGGCTCAAAAAGCAGATGACACCCTGGGACAACGTCCATCTGGGCTGGTGAGGGATGGTGGCATTCCTTCCTGTCACGTCCATTACTCTCCCCAGCTGAGGAAAGCATTTTCAACAATTGAGTCTTTTTTTAAATCTTTTTATTTTATTTTATGTATTTATTTGAAGACACAGAGAGAGAATGGACCCACCAGGGCCTTCAGCTATTGCAAACAAACTCCAGATGCATGCACCACCTTGTGCATCTGGCTTATGTGGGACTTGGGGAATTGAACCTGGGTTCTTTGGCTTTGCAGCAATTGCCTTAACCACTAAGCCATCTAGAACGGGTGAATTTGTAGGTAGAAAAGGACACTTTGGACAAAGCCCTCCCCCCAGTTTGCTGCTAATCCAAAGCTGCATGTTTTGGGGATATCATCTTCTGAACCCCAACATGAAGACATGTGTACATGCTTATGGAGGGGACTGGGGATTGAACACAGGGCCTCACCATGCTCAGCACATGCTACCCCTGAGGTACCACTTAGCTACACCCCAGCCCGGAGGTATTCTTTAATTAACCCCTGTGTGTGATGAGCAGTTATATTCTGAATGATGATGGACAGGTCACAAGAGACACCGAGGCCCCGGGGTGCTACAAAGGCACTACAGAAGGGAAGTCCCAAGAGCCTGGCAACAAGTGACTCTCGGGACAGATGCCAGGACACATTTAACCCATCTGTCACTAGGCACATTAAATCCATGCTTCCCCCACGGTCTGCTGGGCACTGCCCTCGTGTGGGCAGCAACCCATTTACAGTGTGATCTCCTGAGAACAGTTCCTTCCTGGGAAGTCTTCCACACAAGGCTTGTGGCATTTATTTTGTGTTTGGCAGGCATGCCCACAACTCTCGGGAGGTTTCCCAGCAAGCGGCAGTCTTCCACTGTCTGTAGCTCAATTCCAGGCCCTTTGGGTAAATAGAGGTAGGCGGGGTGGGTCTTCAGGGAGCTTCCTGTTGATCCCTGCCCGGGAAGGAGCTCACCAGGAGGTTCCCTTAAGCAGCACAAAGAGAAGGAATACAAGCCCAGTGCACAACGGAGCACCTGCTCCTGCTCTCAGTGCTGGAAGAAATTCTACTTGTGGTAGATGGAAAAGAGTCATCACACGTTGCTCAGCAGGAAAGACCGAAAATCTGTTCCACAAGTAATTTTACCTGGCAATAGCGTCAGCTGGCAGGATTCCACCTGCACAAGCTCCTGTGCGGGTTCTCCACCCATATACATGACACTGTGCCCGTGCAGGCTGAAGCTGTTAGCATACACAAACGCGAAGTCAGCCATGGTGGAAAACAGATATGGACAGTGGGCATTACATGGTCAGGAGGCCTTGTCCAGCAATCCAAGTAAGTCTGAAGTTCCACTTTTACTCATTCACTCCTGGTCACGTGACCTCACACTACAAATAGAGCCGTTTATAAATAGACATTTACTCAAATACTAACCCCCTTTGTGAGGGGTTAATGGTTTCTGGGGAGGATGAGGTATTTTCTTCGGTGGTGTAGCCCCTGGTAAGTTGCCCATGCTCATATAAGCAACTCCCCACCCATGTTCATGCAAGCAACTCTATTTAACCTCAGTGGGTCACAAAAAAGAAAAAGAAAAAAGAAAAGGAAAACTGTCAAAGTAAAAGAGGGGCTGCTTGAAAAGAATAAGGGGCTTAGGAGGAGTGAGGGGAGACACAGAAATAAAAGAAAAGTGGCTGGAGAGATGGCTTAGCGGTTAAGGCATTTGCCTGCCAAAGCCAAAGGACCCCAGTTCGATTCTCCAGGACCCATGTAAGCCAGATGCACAAGGGGACACATGAATCTGGAGTTTGTCTGCAGTGGCTGGAGGCCCCAGTGAGCCCATTCTCCCTCTCTCTCTGCCTCTTTCTCTCTCTTAAATAAATAAATAAATAAATAAATAAAATACATTTTAAAAAAAAGAAAGCCGGGCGTGGTGGCGCACGCCTTTAATCCCAGCACTTGGGAGGCAGAGGTAGGAGGATCGCCAAGAGTTTGAGGCCACCCTGAGAATACATAGTTAATTCCAGGTCAGCCTGGACCAGAGTGAGACCCTACCTTGCAAAACCAAAAAAAATAAATAAATAAATAAATAAATAAAATTAAAAAAAGAAACAAAAGAAAGTATTGGGAGGTGAATATGACAAGGTACATTATATATAATCAATAAATAAAATAAAAATAATCAATTGTAAGTTGTATAATTCTTTTATGACAACACTTTAAGAAAACATAAAATACTGCCAGTTAAATTTAAAGGCATTCTTATTTTAAGATGCATTCTGATTTCACAGCTGTTAAAAATCTCAGAATCAGGGCTGGAGAGATGGCTTAGCGGTTAAGGCGCCTGCCTGCTAAGCCTAAGAAGCCGGTTCCAATCTCCAGGTCCCTCGTTTAGCCAGATGCAAAGTGATGCATGGGCGCAATGCTGCACTTGCCCACAAGAGGGCACATGCATCTGGATTTCATTCACAGCAGCTGAGAGGCTGCTGGCGTGCCCATTCTCTCTCTTTCTGTCTCTCTCTGTGTCTCTCTCCAAAAATAAAAATTAATAATAATAATAGTAATAAATCTCAGAATCAATAAAATATGGCAATCTCTGCCTTCATTGGGGACTGATAATAAGTAACCTATAAATAAATCAGAATCATAAATAAAATGTAACTATAAATTGAGCAAATTTATCATTTTAAAAGCAAGTATACACTTTCTTGGGCCAGTGCTCTGGAATATTACCAAATTATGCTCATATTCCAAAGTAAACTCTTGCTTATGGCTCACATACTGTGGACCTTGAAGTCCTGCTGGTACAACCTGCCCCATTTGATGTAATGAGAAAGTAAAGATTTGGGGTCAGGCAGACACTGATTAAAATCTCAGTTCTGGGGCTGGGGAGATGGCTTAGCAGTTAAGGCACCTGCCTGCAAAGCCTAAGGACCCAGGTTCGATTCTCCAGGTCCCACATAAGCCAGATTCACATGGTGGCACATGTGTCTGGAGTTTGTTTGCAGAGGCTAGAGGCCCTGGCACACCCATTCTCTCTCTCTCTCTCTCTCTCTCTCTCCTTTCCCTCCCTCCCTCTCTCTGTCTCTAATAAATAAATAAATAAATAAATAAATCTTGTTAAAAACTCTCAATTCTGTTTTCTTCCAAGTGTGACATCAGAGTCTTTCTTTGCTCAGTTTTTTATTTTATAGAATTTTATTTGTTTTTGACATTTCCATACACACACACACACATCACATCACATTTTGATCATTTGTACCCACATTATACTTCACCTCCCTTGGTGTCACTATACTCTTTCCATCTCTTCCTAGTGGCTGTGCCACAGAGGAGAAGGACTTCCCTCCCTGGAAACATTTCACATTACAAGCTCATTAAGGAGGGGTGTGGCCTCCCAGGGCCCTCCCCTGTCTATAACAAAACGTCAACTGGCCCTACTCTGCGCGAGTGACCACAGGCGCTGACGGTTCATGAGTTCCACATGCTCCCATCCCATCCTCTCTAATACACACCTAAAACTTCAAGATCCTCATAGACAACCAATAAGTGAAAGATATAACCACATTGTTTTAATTTACAGAAGAGTTATGATGGAAACAACTACGTAGAGGCCAAATTCCCAAGGAACAAAGTCTAACGTAGAGCCATCTGGATGTTCTGCTTTGTATTTCTCACTGTACTGAGAAGAAAGGGATCCAAGTCTCACCCATGCCCATCCAGACATTTTCCATGAACTTCCATCTCTGAGAATGTCTTACAGAGGCCCAACAGAATCAAACACATTCACCAGCTTACTGACCTTGCAAACAGTGAGTGATTCAAGGAGCAGCCCATAAAAATGACAAATCCATTTTGATTTGTACATTTTTTTTTTTACTTTTTACCACACTGGAATTGGACGTGTCCCCCACTTCTCCCAGTGCTTGAGATGGAATGCAGTGACTTCCACATACTAGGCAAGGGCCCCACCACAGAGCTCAACCGAGCCCAGTGTGGTGCATCTTCCTTCTACTCAGCAGCCTCGTGTACTTGCAGCTGGCAGAATGGCATAGGTGCCACCTCCGGCCTTTGTGCAGAGTCAGCAACCAGCTATCACCCCAAGCAGTGCCTGACTATAACCATCCACTAGCCAGTGAATTTCAGAAAGGAACACATGTCCTGGTTGTTATCCAAACGTCTTCCCTGACTCTCTTGAAAAGATCAGGGGTACACCCGCATTCCAACCGTCACTGCTTTGGAAGAAAATCCCCGAAGAGTCAGATACTAAATGTAAACAAATTCTAGAAATTTTTTAACTGACTCATTGCACCTATCTTTGCATGGACTAACAGGATATCTGGTTTCTTTAAATCTATGCTTAAGTCTAAGACAGCTTCTTCAATTAAAGTAACGTGATACCCTAAGACAGCTCTGCCCTGTGCCCTAGCTTAGTCAACAGCTGCATTCCTTGGTGTGAGCAACACCGTGGTGTGGCTTTCTTCTGATGAAAGAGTTTTATGAGTTCTTAGTATCAGAGAAGCCTTCCTGAAAAAAGACAAGCCTTGAAAAAAGTAAGATCCAAAAAGGCCCACACAGTACCTGTGTGGAAAATATCGAACACAAGGCGTGGAGGCCGGAGTTCAAGAGGGCCTCTGCTGTGCAGCAGCTATGGAGAAAACAATCGATTACTCTCTGACAGGTGTCTCGAGGGTGCACGTGGATGTCAACCGAAGGACGTGGCCTAAGGAAGTCAGTGAAAAATAATTTGATGAACGTCTTGTTTAGGAAGATTGCACTGGAAGATTATGAAGGGAGAAATGGAGTGGAGAGAGCTTGAGGACAGTACCCTGAGCGTGAAGAAATAAATGATTTGATAAAGGGGTAAACTGAGCGGTGATAGAAGCTACTCACAACTGAGCAATCAGGCTGGAGCCATGGCTTAGTAGGTAAGGCACTTGCCTTGGAAGCCTAAGGACTCAAGTTCCATTCCCCAGTACCCACGTAAGCCAGATGCGCATGGTGGTGCATTTCATTTGCAGTAACTAGAAACTCTGGCACACCCATTCTCTCCCTCCCCCCTCAAATAAGTAAAAAAATAAATAAATAAAATAAAACTGAGCAATCAAACAAAAGAAATTAAAAAGCAAGCCCCATGTCCCTCATGCAACACCTGGCTCATGGTTTTAGTTATTTTTCTCATAGCTCTGACAAAATACCCTGACAAAAGTAACTTGGGAAAGAAAGGGTTTATTTTGGCTCACAGACACGCCCAGAGATTTGTTTCTATGGTGACTCTAAACCCCACGTTGATAATCAAGATTAACTGTCATACTGGTCCTATTCAGAAATGTTGGTTGAAGCAGAAATGAGAAGAAATAGATAATGCATACTTTATTCCTCCACACACCAAAAGCATGCACATACATATGCAAATAAACACGCTGATGGAAGAACGTGACAACAGGTAGAGGACTGGAGACGCAGTGGTCCAGGGTCATTCTGTTCTGTCTGGTGGAGGTGAAGCAAACATCATAGCAGCTCTGACAGAAATGGGAAATCGAAACAAAAATGCATTTTTGAGACAAGTTAGGGAAGGTCATTAAAACTTCAAGGTTTGCTTCACCTCTCCTGTTAGTCTTTTCATCTTGAAAATGTGAAAGGCACGATAATTATGTGCAACAGCCAAAACATCCAAGACCTTTTCCTTTATCCTTCCATAATTTTTCAACTCATAATAAAAAAGGAAAGCATAGGAGCCAATCACACATCAATACCATAATCGTTTGACTTTCACTGCCAAAAGAAAATAATGACCCCAAAAGCTTCAGACAAAGCAGTGCGGCTTGACTGCCCAGCACGAGATGAGCCACCTCTACCACAGCGGCCAAGGCCCAGGAGGACATTGCAGAGGAAGCGGTGGTCTAAACGTGGGCTCTGTTCTCATGGCTCACCTGAAAACAGCTCCAGTGAGATGGCAACACACACTGAGGACACGCAAAACTCACCAGAGCAGAAATTCATGAAAAAACAGCTCAGTGGTAGAGCATGTAACTGCAGAAGATCAGAAGTTGCTGAGAGCTTAACATAAAAGTAGACTTATAACACACCCACCAACGCTTAGGGGACGTTGCAGAAGAGGGGGTGGAAAGATTGTAAGAGCCACAGGGTGGAAGAGTACCCTGAGGCATTCTCTCCTCCCACAGAAACTGACGAATACATCCACAACCCCACAGTGAACAGTAATCAGCCCACGGAGGACCTTCAGTGGAATGGGGGCAGGGGAGAGGGGAACTCAATGGAAATATGACCAAGACATGGCATGTTCCTACAATAAAGTTCATCATTACTAAAACATAAAACAAAAATACTGCAGCTTGTTGGATTTGTCACCATTTTCACGAATCAGAATTGTGTAGCAAAAGGTTAAAAAAAGGATGCATTGGCTTTCTAGAAGCTTCATCTGTCAAAATTCAAAAAAGGAAGAGAGGAAGGGAGGGAGAAAATCTTAGAGGAGCACATAGGAAGCCTCTGCATTTAGACTAAAGCAAGCACTAAAGAGAGGGTCCCAGTTCTGCAAGGATGAGCTGGAGGACAAGAGATGCTCGGTGCTAAATGCACACTCTGGATATTGTTCTGAGCGTTCATGTGGGGGTGAGAATTAGTGATGACCAGCAGCACTCGGAGATGGGTCTGCATTATCAACAACCTCTTCTTCCTCCTCTTCCTTCTCCTCCTCCTCCTTCCACACGTAGAAATAGTGCTGTCCTGGCCTTGTATAAGCTGGTTGGTTGCAGGGCCTTTGTAACTCCCCAGCCATGCTGGCCCATCTTGCCTATGAATAACATGAGGTAGATGCTGCAACGATCTTTCAGATACATTCTAGATTTTAAAAGAATTAAACCACAATCAAAGCAAGTGATCTTAGGTTTCAAGCATACTTCATGCAGCGTTATCTTAACTGGAATGCCACATGCGTCGTCTTATAACTTAGCACACAAAGCAGTGGGAAAATTATGTCACTTGAATCATCAGAAACAAAGTTGGTCACGTTAACATTGCAGTTTTGTTACCTCTAATGACAATATTGCTTTCTCCTGGGACATGTTTTCCATTCCAGATGCCCACATGTTAACCAAATGGTGCTCCCTGTACCAGGATACCTATCCTTTGTATATAAAGCTGTAGTTCTTTATTAAATTTTTTTTTTAAATCTAACCACTAACTCAGGAAATCTGGGTGAAAATGTGGAGATAGATTATATTTAGGTGCAAACTACAGAGTTTACTATAGAATCCATCCAGTTTCTGCCATCCTACTTTTGCCTTTACTGCTCAGCGTGATTATGTAGGATATATATATGTTTGCCCTTTGGTATTAAAGATGGTATATTAGTCAGGGCTCTCTAGAGGAACAGAACGGATAGAATGAATTGTATTAAAAGGGAATTTATTGGATTAGTCCAACAATAGCAGTTTGCAGGTCTGAGAGTCAAGGAAGCTGCTCAGTCCATGAGGCTGGCTCCCTCAGCAGTCCCGATCCGGCACTGACGGCCTGGAGGCGTCCTAGAGAGACGCTGCTCTTCAGTCCACACTGGTCCTCAGTTCACACTGGTCTTCAGTCCACACTGGTCCTCAGTCCACGCTGCTCTTCAGTCCACACAGGTCTTCAGTCCACACTGGTCCTCAGTCCACGCTGCTCTTCAGTCCACACTGGTCCTCAGTTCACACTGGTCTTCAGTCCACACTGGTCCTCAGTCCACGCTGCTCTTCAGTCCACACTGGTCCTCAGTCCACACTGGTCCTCAGTCCACACTGGTCTTCAGTCCACATTGGTCTTCAGTCCACGCTGCTCTTCAGTCCACGCTGGTCTTCAGTCCACACTGGTCTTCAGTCCACTCTGCTCTTCAGTCCACACTGGTCTTCAGTCCACACTGGTCTTCAGTCCACTCTGCTCTTGAGTCCACACTGGTCTTCAGTCCACACTGGTCCTCAGTCCACACTGGTCTTCAGTCCACACTGGTCTTCAGTCCACACTGGTCTTCAGTCCACACTGGTCTTCAGTCCACACTGGTCTTCAGTCCACACTGCTCTTCAGTCCACACTGGTCTTCAGTCCACACTGGTCCTCAGTTTACACTGGTCTTCAGTCCACACTGGTCCTCAGTCCACACTGGTCTTCAGTCCACACTGGTCCTCAGTCCACACTGGTCTTCAGTCCACACTGGTCTTCAGTCCACACTGGTCTTCAGTCCACACTGGTCTTCAGTCCACACTGGTCTTCAGTCCACACTGGTCTTCAGTCCACACTGGTCTTCAGTCCACACTGGTCTTCAGTCCACACTGGTCCTCAGTCCACACTGGTCTTCAGTCCACACTGGTCTTCAGTCCACACTGGTCTTCAGTCCACTCTGCTCTTCAGTCCACACTGGTCTTCAGTCCACTCTGCTCTTCAGTCCACACTGGTCCTCAGTCCATGCAGCTGGTCTTCAGTCCATGCAGCTCTTCAGTCCACACTGGTCTTCAGTCCACACTGGTCTTCAGTCCACTGGTCTTCAGTCCTCAGTTCAGTCCACACTGGTCTTCAGTCCACACTGGTCCTCAGTCCCACTGGTCTTCAGTCTTCAGTCCACACTGGTCTTCAGTCCACACTGCTCTTCAGTCCACACTGGTCTTCAGTCCACACTGGTCTTCAGTCCACACTGGTCTTCAGTCCACACTGCTCTTCAGTCCACACTGCTCTTCAGTCCACACTGCTCTTCAGTCCACACTGGTCCTCAGTCCATGCAGCTCTTCCATCCACACTGGTCCTCAGTCCACGCTGCTCTTCAGTCCACTCTGCTCTTCAGTCCACACTGGTCCTCAGTCCATGCAGCTCTTCCATCCACACTGGTCCTCAGTCCACGCTGCTCTTCAGTCCACTCTGCTCTTCAGTCCACACTGGTCCTCAGTCCATGCAGCTCTTCCATCCACACTGGTCCTCAGTCCACGCTGCTCTTCAGTCCACTCTGCTCTTCAGTCCACTCTGCTCTTCAGTCCACGCTGGTCTTCAGTCCACGCTGGTCTTCAGTCCACTCTGCTCTTCAGTCCACGCTGGTCCTCAGTCCACGCTGCTCTTCAGTCCACTCTGCTCTTCAGTCCACACTGGTCTTCAGTCCACGCTGCTCTTCAGTCCACTCTGCTCTTCAGTCCACGCTGGTCTTCAGTCCACGCTGGTCTTCAGTCCACGCTGCTCTTCAGTCCACTCTGCTCTTCAGTCCACGCTGGTCTTCAGTCCACGCTGGTCTTCAGTCCACTCTGCTCTTCAGTCCACGCTGGTCTTCAGTCCACTCTGCTCTTCAGTCCACACTGGTCTTCAGTCCACACTGGTCTTCAGTCCACACTGGTCTTCAGTCCACACTGCTCTTCAGTCCACACTGCTCTTCAGTCCACACTGCTCTTCAGTCCACACTGGTCTTCAGTCCACACTGGTCCTCAGTCCACGCTGGTCTTCAGTCCACACTGGTCTTCAGTCCACGCTGGTCTTCAGTCCACACTGCTCTTCAGTCCACACTGGTCTTCAGTCCACTCTGCTCTTCAGTCCTCGCTGGTCTTCAGTCCACGCTGCTCTTCAGTCCACACTGCTCTTCAGTCCACACTACTCTTCAGTCCACACTGGTCCTCAGTCCACACTGCTCTTCAGTCCACGCTGGTCCTCAGTCCACGCTGGTCTTCAGTCCATGCTGCTCTTCAGTCCACACTGCTCTTCAGTCCACGCTGGTCTTCAGTCCACGCTGGTCTTCAGTCCACGCTGGTCTTCAGTCCACGCTGGTCTTCAGTCCACGCTGGTCTTCAGTCCACGCTGGTCTTCAGTCCACGCTGGTCTTCAGTCCACACTGGTCTTCAGTCCACACTGGTCTTCAGTCCACGCTGGTCTTCAGTCCACACTGGTCTTCAGTCCACACTGGTCTTCAGTCCACACACTGGTTTCCAGTCCACACTGGTTTTCAGTCCACACTGGTCTTCAGTCCACGCTGGTCTCAGTCCACGCTGCTCTTCAGTCCACACTGGTCCTCAGTCCACACTGGTCCTCAGTCCACGCTGGTCTTCAGTCCACGCTGGTCTTCAGTCCACACTGGTCCTCAGTCCACACTGGTCTTCAGTCCACACTGGTCTCAGTCCACGCTGGTCTCTCAGTCCACACTGCTCTCTTCAGTCCACACTGGTCTTCAGTCCACACTGGGTCTCAGTCCACTGGTCTCAGTCCACGCTGGTCCACTTCAGTCCACGCTGGTCTTCAGTCCACGCTGCTCTTCAGTCCACTCTGCTCTTCAGTCCACTGGTCTTCAGTCTTCAGTCCACTCTGCTCTTCAGTCCACGCTGGTCCTCAGTCCACACTGCTCTTCAGTCCACACTGGTCCTCAGTCCACGCTGGTCCTCAGTCCACGCTGCTCTTCAGTCCACGCTGCTCTTCAGTCCACTCTGCTCTTCAGTCCACTCTGCTCTTCAGTCCACGCTGGTCCTCAGTCCACGCTGCTCTTCAGTCCACACTGGTCCTCAGTCCACGCTGGTCCTCAGTCCACGCTGGTCCTCAGTCCACACTGCTCTTCAGTCCACGCTGCTCTTCAGTCCACGCTGCTCTTCAGTCCACTCTGCTCTTCAGTCCACGCTGCTCTTCAGTTCACGCTGGTCCTCAGTCCACGCTGCTCTTCAGTCCACGCTGGTCCTCAGTCCACGCTGGTCTTCAGTCCACACTGCTCTTCAGTCCACACTGGTCTTCAGTCCACACTGGTCCTCAGTCCACACTGGTCTTCAGTCCACACTGGTCCTCAGTCCACGCTGGTCCTCAGTCCACACTGCTCTTCAGTCCACACTGGTCTTCAGTCCACGCTGGTCCTCAGTCCACGCTGGTCTTCAGTCCACACTGCTCTTCAGTCCACACTGGTCTTCAGTCCACACTGGTCCTCAGTCCACACTGGTCTTCAGTCCACACTGGTCCTCAGTCCACGCTGGTCCTCAGTCCACACTGCTCTTCAGTCCACACTGGTCTTCAGTCCACACTGGTCCTCAGTCCACGCTGGTCCTCAGTCCACGCTGGTCCTCAGTCCACGCTGGTCCTCAGTCCACACTGGAAAGCAGCAAGCCCAGCCAGGTCAGGGAGGAGGGGATCCTTTTCTTCCCAGAGTTTCTTTAGCTCAAGCCTCCTCTCTGAGAGGGGCCACCCACTCTGGGGGAGGGGCTCACCCTGGGAGAAGGATTCTTCCTTTAGTCAATCCTTCCAAGAAGCAACCTCTGAGACACACTTATGAGGAATGGCTGTGGATTCCTAAACAGATCAAGTAGACACAAACTTCACCATCACAGAGGGCAAAGAGCAGTGAACAGAACCAAGAAGTTGCTAAGTCCCTCGTGTAGATAAGCCTGCAGAAACCTAAGGAAATAGCCGTGGGGTAAAGACGAAGGCTCGAGTTTCTCGGAAGGGTCATTTTCAGGGTTATATGTGCTGTCCTCACAGTTTTTTATTTTTATTAAATGGAAAGAAATATGTAGAGTAAGGTTTACCAACAAGCAACAATTCCATTTCATTTAGGTCTCTGCCTTTGTCTTGTGCGACAGTATTAGGAAATTTAAGAATTGTTAGCTGATCCACTCAAGAAACATCTTCTAAAATCAGCAAAGAATTACCCCAGCCTACAAGAGTAAATAGGTTAACCAAACACACGTGAAGAGAGGAAGTCTGCAGCGTGCTTGATTTTGCAAACCCCTTGTGGTACGATTCACCACAGATTAGAAGCCATGAAAAGGGGCCCACACTGAGGGTAGGGCTCCTGCACACGCCAGGCGTGTGGGAGTCAACTGAAGCGTACTTAGCTGAGCAAAGCCTTCATTAGAAGATCGGCATCGGGTATATCTGACCCACTGATCTGAAACAAGCAGTAAATTTCTGCAAAAGACTTTCTGTCTTTGAAAAGCTTAAAGATAGGCTCAGGGAGACATCAAAGGCACAGCTTTCTGTCCAGAGACAGACTTATCTGGTCCTTTCAGAAACAGATGAATTGGAGAAAGAGCCAAGATCCAGGGGAGACTTGGGAACTGCGCTTTGAGGAACCCCAACCTCCACCAATGCCACTGTCAATGCAGAGGGCGGGACTCCTGTCTAGTCTAGTTACAGCTGGATTTGGGGATCTTCACACTCACTGCTTGTTAAATGAAGGGAGAGTAGCCCCATTTATATACTCACCTAGTTGCTAATTAGGTCTTCAAACCCCAAACTTCCTGCAGCAACAATTATATTAGATAAAATAAAATAACAGTGCCAAAGACAACAAAAATATCTATTACTTGTTGGTGCTTTCTGTGTTTTGCCTTTCCTAGGCACCATGGTGTAATTTGTCATAAGCGTTATCAGCCCCCTACAGCTATCACAAGACCAGTCTCAAGTACTACTATTTGTTTCAACAGCAAAAATTCGGAAGCATTATATCAGAGACCAAAAATGAATCCCATTTACCACATACCTAAAGAATAAATCCTTTTTATTACTACCAGAACTAAGTTATTGAAAGTCTGAGTAGAGCCAAACGTTCCTTCAGACTCTCTGAGGATGAGTTTCAGCGTTGGCAGCTCACCTCGACCAGCATCGGAGCTCCGGGGCCACGTGGAGAGAAGGACACAGGTTGAATTGAGTAGGTCCACACGCTTCCTACCTTAAAGGCATGGAGCAACAGCCTTATACAGTAAAGCCTGTGACTGTATCCTGCTTTTTCCTTCCAAGTCTCCCACTGAATACAGTCAACACTGAAACATGCTCAAATTTAGCCCCCAGGCAAACTCAAACATCCAAATGAAACAGCACAGTTATCAATGTAAGTTAGGCTTTGCTGATTCAAGTACATCAGACTTGAATGTACTTAGGTATGAAGATGTAAAGGTCAGGATAAGGCAAGAATTTTTAAAAATGTAAAATCTGATTTGAAATTAAACAGTGACTTCATCTGGATTATTGGGACCTTTAGGTTTTATCTCATCAAAATTAAAAGTTTCCGTTTTAATAGGAACCAAAGATACCATATAAAGATGCTGGAAGAAAAGAAGGGGGAGCCGGGCGTGGTGGCGCACGCCTTTAATCCCAGCACTCGGGAGGCAGAGGTAGGAGGATCGCCGAGAGTTCGAGGCCACCCTGAGACTACATAGTGAATTCCAGGTCAGCCTGGACCACAGTAACCCTACCTCGCAAAACCAAAAAAAAAAAAAAAAAAAGAAGAAGAAGGGGGAAGACTGAACATGGAACCTTGTGTATGATACCTTTTCTCATAGTCATGGAATTGATTCCGTATTTTAGGAACGATTTTAAAAGAAATGTGGTTTTAAAAAAAAAAAAAAACTGTTGATTAGGGCTGGAGACATGGCTTAGCAGTTAAGCCATTCGCCTGCCAAGCCTGAGGACCCAGGTTCAATTCTCCAGGTCTCACATAAGCCAGATGCACATGGTGGCACCTGTGCCTGGAGTTCCTTTACAGTGGCTGGAAGCCCTGGCACACCCATTCTCCCTCTCTCTCTCTCTCTCTCTCTCTCTCTCTCCCCCCCCATATCTCTCTCTCTGTCTCCAATAAAAAATAAATAACAATAAATCTTTTAAAAAAACTGTTATAGCTCATCAGTCTCACCAAAGGCCACCAAAAAATCTGACTGAGCTTTTGTGATGTAGTCAAGACGCTATTCAAGCCCAGAATAATTCCCTCCCAGATAGAGCTCAGAGTGTGGCCAAGCCACCAAGCAGGCTGAGATGCAGCCTAGTAGTGGAGTACTTCCTGCCAGCTACAAGGCCCTGTGTTCAGTCTCTAGCGCACAAAGAAACAACTGAGTATGCGGGCAAGGAGTCATAAAGTTCTAAATGATTCAGACCTGCAAAGGCACTTTGCTAGAGCGCTACTGAGACATGGGAATCTAGGATGAAAGACCACGCTCACACAGCAAGCTCTGTAAAACACACCCTGAACGGCTTAAAACTTGACGTCTGAAAGATAATCACTTTTCATAAATTTAGTTTTGAAACCATTCTGAATCATTTAAATGAAGTAGGATCAATAAGACTTTGAGATGACGTTTATAAGAACCTTTTTTCACCACCAAAGAAGTGAAGGAAAGGGGTCTAAGGAAAGAGTTGTGAGCATGACAGGACAGTTCTGAACAGAGCAACCCAGAAGAAAATGGTTTCTGTCTGCTTCTCCACGTCCTTCCTCCCCTTTTCCAAAACCAGAGGTCTTTGAATCTGTTCCAACAGAAAATTCTAGAAAGACGTGTCTGGTTACATCATCACTCTAGCACACACCTGATCACCACCTCCTGAGCCAGGCCTGTGCCACAGCTACACCTGGCTCTTTTCTTCTCTTTCCCACTCCTGTCTTTCCTTTGTCCTCCTTCAGGAAAGGCCAACAAGCAGCCCCAATGAAAAATCACTTCTCCACAAACCTCCCAGGTTCTCTCATATCATGGCCTTTTCTTGCCATTCTGAGTTCTATTTGAGGACAGAGGTCATGGGATCCACATGAAGGGGAAGGCAGACCGGAAGAACATGGCTTCAACTCCTTGCATAATAACAATGAGAATTTTTTAAAGTTTTTCAAAAAGCAAATTTGAAAGGGGTAATTCACTGGGTGATGTAGAGCAGCAGGAGAAAATCTATTGCTTTTCTCCTCAGCAAACCTGAGAGTGGAGCCGCAGTCTCCCAGGAGAAAATGTGCGGCAGTTACAATGAAAAGAACTACACTTGAAGGCAATTTTTCTCCAACCTGTTATCCCCATTTGGACACGACATTTCTATTTTTGAAGAAAATTAATGAAATGGAAAACATTTCTAAATCACAACAGCTTGCCCTGTAGAAAGTCTAGAAATGGAAAGCAATCTATCTAGAGTTCGTTTTCCCTAATTAGTTCTATTCAACTCTTGCAGAGATTAAACCCTATTAAAATCAATTCAGAAAAATCTTACTTCAATATGAAAATTTCATTCAATACATATGGGAAAAGAAGGCCTGAAAAGGCTGGAGGTCCTTGTTAAGCAACCACACCCCATCCCACACCACAAGCATCTTCCCCAGCAAGGGGGTGCCCAGGCCAGCGCCCTAAGCACACTTTCATCATCCGCCTGTGACACCCTCCCTCCTGCTGAGCTGGGCACTGTCCCGTGCAAGTGTTAGAACACCTGTTCTCTGTTCTTTCCTCTACAGGGTATTTTCCTGAATCTCGGAGCGCTCTTCTCTGAAATTGCATTTTCCATTTCTTAATCTAATGCTTGTCATAATTGTAAAAAAAAAAAAAAATAGGAATATTTTATTAATTTAACACATACTTGAGTTTTAAAAACCCAGGGGATAGGTATGGTAAATACTATCATTATAACACATTCTAGGTCATTAAATATATATTAAATACTGTTTGTTTGATATCCCTCTGAGTGAGTGTGTGTGTGTGTGTGTGTGTGTGTTACGTGGTTGTGTTTGAGTATGGGTGCACACACTTGTACATGTCAGAGGACAATTTCTAAGGGTCAGTCCTTGCCTTTCACCTCATTTGAGGCTTTGCATTGATCATTGCTAATCACTGCTGTGCTGATCTGGGAGCTTTTGTGAGATTCTCCTTTCTCTACCTCCCATCAGAAGCCCACCATTGCTTCTGGCTTTTACATGGGGAGTAGGGATAACAAACTCAGGTACTCAAGCACTTTACCCACCAGCCATCTCCTCAGCCCTGCAGTGATAACTTTCTGTTTTCTATTTGCCCATCTCGTCAATGTCATCAATGTCATCAATGTCAAAGCGTGGATGAGCTCAGTGTCATGAAGGTCATGAAGGTCATGAGAGGCGCTGTGAGATCACAAGGTGAAGGGCACAAAGCCAGAAGACAGAATCTCAAAGCACTGCTCCCCATGCTCTGGCTCTTACATCCACTCTGCCCCCTCTTCCTCAATGTCCCTTGAGCTTTGTAGGAGCGTCATGAAGACATCTCATTTAGCACTGAGCACTCAACCATCACGTGTTCTCAGCACTCTGACAAGTTTTGAGTCTCTCCAGTGTGACCATCATCTGCAGAGCTTCTCTGACCAAGGTGAGGGTGGCACTGATCCACTGGCATAAACATCCTATGAATATTAGAGAGCGATTCGATGGGGCGAATCTCCTCCTAGGACCGTGATGTTCCCAGCCATGGGTGTTAGATTAGGTTTCAGTGCCAGAGTTGATCATTTTTAGTTCACTTGTACTGCATATAATAACAAACCAAAATGAGATTTCTTTTGTTAAATAATACATCTTCTATCCCTTTTGAAGGTATCTGCTTTCATCCCATTGTTGTTCTCATTCTCTTTGTTGCTCTTTTTTTTTTAATTTCTTGCAATAACAGTGATAGGGATGCACAGGTGTATGGTAGAAAGAATTTCTGATGAATGTAAGCGGCAACTCCAAGACCCTCCTACAAGTTCACCTTTCCTGTTTATGGTCCTTGTGAACAGAGGAGGCAAACTACCTGCCTGCCCATTCCTCCTCTCTCCTGTTAGCATGAAGTCTGTGCTGAGATCAGCACCCGCATCTGTTCTTACGGTGGCATACACAAGCAGGTGCTCTTTCATATTAACAGTTTACTGCAATCGTATCAAGTGAGATAGAATGGCCAACTGGAAATTTATTAATTGAATTATTTATAAAAGCGGTTTCCAAGGTCATGAGCATCCATTGCCCTTGTTTGGAGCCATCAGCCGAGGTTTACAGATACTTTCCTTACAGGGAATTGTTGTTGCAACACTATTGTACTGAGGTAATGTCAACTGGTAAAGTTCTGTTATTAATAATAGATCTATAAACATGTGAAAAGAGCACTGCGCCTGCCATCAACAGACAGGTTTATCCGGCCTTTTCTTTCCTTTTGAAGAAGAAATCCTCGGTACTCCAGCTACAAGATTTACAGCCTTTCAATCTCATGCCCTATAAAGTCTTACGTTTGGAGGTTAATAAAATGAGATTAATCCAGAGATACTTCATGTTGTGTTCTTTTCTTCTTTCCTTGCAAGCAAAAGACATGAAGTGGAATCTAGGCGAGGGGCAGGCAGCTGAACTCCTGGCTAGACTGGTGGAGATTAGCTGCCATCCAGTGGCTGAAAGGAACACTTCCCATGACCATGGTCACAAGAGCTGACCGACTTCCCACAAACTCTGCGATGGGTATTAGAGATTAACGCCTAACACAAAAGACAGCACGGTGAGAGACGGGTGGAGAGCTGAATCCTTAAACAGAAGAGACGTGCAACTCTCCTCTTTTATAATTCTAAATCATAAGGAATTTGTCTTTATGTTTGGCATGGTGAGGTACGCACATAATCCCAGACCTCTGGAAGGTAAGGTCAGAGGATCTCAAGTCTAAGGCCAATAGCCTGCACTACATGGTGAGACCCTGTCTCAAAACAATCAAAAACAATTTAAAAAATCAAAAATAAGAATGAAAATTAAAAGGCCTTGTTTATGTTCCAATGGTTTCTCTTTTAAAAACTTCCAGTTTAGAAATCTTGCCTACCTATATCACGTGACCCGAGCTAAGTGCTAAAATATTTATAGTAGAATACATGTGCATGAATAAAAGATGGGATGTTAGAGACAAGAACTGTGGTGTCTGTCTCTAGAGACTACATCACATCTGTCCACAAAGTTACCCCAGGGTCCACATATCCACACAGCAAATTCGCTTTGATGTTGACCACCTTCTTGTCTATTAACTGAAATATTCTTTTATTTATAATATTTACTTCCCCTAAACAACTCTAATACCTCCTTTAAATACAAGTTTTTAATGTTTTCACTGTGAAAATAGTGCAATCTTATTTTGAAAATCATTAGAAACATATCATCAAAATGTGAGCATTATGAAGAAAGTTTCTTCCAATCTGTAAGAAATGTCTTGGATCTCATTTCTTAAAAAGAGAGGTAAGGGCTGGAGAGATGGCTTAGCGGTTAAGGCGCCTGCCTTCTAAGCCTAAGAATGCCAGTTTCAATCTCCAGGTCCCACATTTAGCCAGATGCAAAGTGACGCAAGGGCGCAATGCTACACTTGACCATAAGGGGGCGCATGCATCTGGATTTCGTTCACAGCACCTGAGAGGCTGCTGGTGCTCCTATCTCTATCTGTCTCCCTCTTCCTCTCTATCTCTCTCTGTGTCTCTCTAAAAAAAAAGAGAGAGAGAGAGGTAAAGGGGCTAGCAAAACCACTCAGTGGGTAAAGTGCTGGCCTTGAAAGCATGAGGACCTGAATTTGATACCCAGAACCCAAATAAAAATGCCAGATTGACTGTAATGCCAGTACTGGGGAGGGGGGGACAAGAAATGCATGGGGCTTGCTGGTCAGCCAATCTCACCTAATTGAGAAACTCCAGGCCAATGAGAAATGCTGCCTCAAGAAAAAAAAAAAGGTGCATGATATCCGAGAGGTTGTCCTCTGGTTCCACATGCAAACACACCTGAACACGCATGTGCACCTGCACACACAAGAACAGCACACGAGCATACACATACTCTTCTACACATGTGCATTAAAGAGAGAGAGGTATGAGGTGGAGAAGCGTCTCTAGCAGTTAAGGTGCTTGCCTGTGAAGCTTAGGGACCCAGGTTCGATTCCCTGGCATCTATGTAAGCCAGATGCACAAGGTGGAGCATGCATCTGGAGTTTGTTTGCAGTGACTAGAGGTCCTGATGCACCCATTCCCTCTCGTTCTCATAAATAAATAAAATAACATATTTTTTAAAAGAGAGGGAAAGAAGGGTTGTAAGCATGACTGAGGGGTAGAACACACGCTTAGCATACACAAGGCCCTGAGTTTTACCTCCAGCATAAAGAAAGGTTTACATATAGTTATAAACACACATGTACATGTGTGTATATTTTTTATTTTTAGCATAAAGGTATCATGAAACGTTCTTGTGTTACTAAATATTTTATAAAATATGATTTAATGACAATAGATAACACTGGCCTGAATTTATTTAGCCAATACTATTCATTTTACTTTTAAATTGGTTCTAATTTCCAACCATTATAAATAACACTATAATGATTCTCTCTGTGTACAAATCCTTGTATATGTATGTATGTATATGCTTATTTATTTTAATAAATTACAAGAAAAAGTATCTACTAAAAATTATACTCTGATTTCCATGAGAACTTTACTGGAATTTTATTTCATCTTTGCCAAATGACTGATGGAAACAGTAAGTCACTGTTTTCTCCTTGCAGATGTAATTTGACAATAGGAAAGTCAACCTTTTTTAAAATATTTACTGGACATTTATGTTTTACAGCTTGTTTTATCTGTGCTTTTGTGAGTTTTCTATTTGTTTTTCTTCTGGCAATTCTCTTCCTACTGCTTCCATGGACCAGCTGCTTCAATGCCACACCAAGCAGAGGCCTTGAAGAGGGTGGGCCTCAGGAAACCTTGTCCCCACAGTGAGGCCTGGGCATGCTGAGCACTGTCAACTTAATGGACATTGGACAACCTTACGGCAGCCACAGGGTCGGTTTCTCTGCCCTTCTCTGCTTACCTCTCCTTGCTTGTCCACCCCTGGAAGCAAGCTTTGGAGACCAGAATTTCTCTGATGCAGCTCATAAAAACTAGAACCATTTTCCCCCAAGGCCAGCCATAAAAAAACTAGAATTATTACTCTAACCTTTCCTTGTCTTCCTATCTACTTGCTGACCATAAAGAAATTATGGCCTACTCTTGTCATAGGAGCCTTGTTCCAGGAGTCCTGCCACAGAGCTCAGAAGAAAGCATGCTGCAGAGAAGCCCAGAAGAATCTGGACAGACAGGCCAGGTGGGGTCCCTTCAGTTGCCCCTTCTTCATCAAACCTATGAACAAAAGCAAAAAGTTTTCCCTGGATCTTGGGGTCGCTGTTTCTGAAGTTCCCTGTGACATGTAAAACTCTGCCACGCAGACACACTGTGCTTTTCTCTTGTCGACCAGTCTTGTTCCAGGAGGGTCATTCATGACCCTCCTAAGGTGTGAAGAAAAGCAGCCTACCCCTTCTGCACCCACACAAATTTGAAACAAGACAGTCACTTTCCTTTCCAAAAAGGCATGATATACTACGAGTATCTACTCTCTATATGCTTAAAGACAGGATGAGCATAAAACAGCAAAACCAGTTGGAAATATAGGCAGCATTAACAGAAGTATAAGAAAAGTATATATGAAGAGAGTGTTTTAATAAAAAATGCATTAAACTTTATAGTCTCCCAAAATATTATTCTTTTATAGTGCCATAGATAGTTAACAAAATTAATCATTTATGAGAACGCATAAAACCTTAATGTATTTTAAAGTCTTACAAGTCACAATCTTGCACAATCATGCTATGAGGTGGAAAGCAATCATGAAGGAAGGCTATGACTCTCAACTGCTTTTAAGTTTAAAAAGATTTCCTCAACTCCCCAGAACCCACGTAAGCCATGCACAAGGTGGTGTATGCATCTGGAGTTCATTTGCAGTCACTCCTGGTGTGCCCATTCTCTGTCTCCCTCTTTATCTCTCTCCCCCCCTTTCCTTCCCTCCCTCTCTCTCTCAAAATAAAATAAATAAATAAAATATTTTAAAAATAAAAAGATTTCAACACGGGGCATGGTAGCGCACACCTTTAATGCCAGCTCACGGGAGGCAGTGGTAGGAGGATCACCATGAGTTCGAGGCCACCCTGAGAATACAGAGTGAATCCCAGGTCAGCCTGGGCTATGGCAAGCCCTTACCTTGAAAAACCAAAAAAATAAAAATAAAAAGGTTTCCTTTGAACAACTGCCAGATTCTTGAACAACTGGAAACTACACAAACAACCCATTTTAAATACTGTGACAAGTCATGAGAGGCAAGGAGACTGACACAGGGAAGGGCAAGAGGCAAATGTGGGCTCCCCCGGGGCCCAGCGTGACACGCCAGGCGCTCCACACTAGCTCCAATTCAAGGACAAGGCTTGTCTCCTGATGCCCTAGTCCAGGTTCTTTTCAGGACAGCCCAATGTGCAGGACAAATCAGCGCCACTCCCTGGATGCGTGAGAGACGGGGCAGTACAGTCAGGTAAGAGGAAAGAGTAGGACTGAGACAGGGGCTCACCACCTGAGGGCCCCTTTCCTTCCTCACCTGGCAGCCAAGTCCCCTGTCCAGGATGCTGAGTTCTATCAAGCTTCCTCACTGTCTAATCCAGGAAAGGAGTCTCCAAAGCTGGACTCCACAGTTAACTGAAGCATGAAGAAAAGAGAGAAAACGGGGCTGGAGAGATGGCTTAACGGTTAAGGCGGCTGCCTGCTAAACCTAAGAACGCTGGTTCCAATCTCCAGGTCCCACATTTAGCCAGATGCAAAGTGACGCAAGGGCGCAATGCCGCACTTGCCCACAAGGGGGCGCACACATCTGGAGTTCGTTCACAGCAGCTAAAAGACTGCTGGCGCGCCCATCTCTGTCTCCCTCTCCCTCTCTGCCTGTCTCTCTCTGTTTCTCTCTCCAAAAACAAATAAAAAATAATTTTAAAAAAATTTTAAAAGAGTAGAAAATGAAGGGATTGGGAAGGAGAGATGGATTAGTGGTTAAGGTGCTTGCTTGCAAAGTCAGAGGACCCAGGTTCAGTTCCCCAGGACCCACGTAAGCCAGATGCACAAGGTGGTGCATGCATCTGGAGTCTGTATGCAGTAGCTAGAGGCCCTGGCCTCTTTCTTTCTTTCTCTCTCTCTCTCTCCTTTGCTCAAATAAGGAAACAGGGGCTGGAGAGATGGCTTAGCACTGAAGGCACATGCCTCCAAAGCCTAAGGACCCAGGTTTCAGTCTCCAGGTCCCACACAAGCCAGATGCACTTGGTGGCACATGTGTCTGGAGTTCGTTTGCAGCAGCTGGAGGCCCTGGCATGTCCATTCTCACTCTTTCTCTCCTTCTCCCGCTCTGTCTAAAATAAATAAATAAAAATCTTTTTAAAAAAAAAAAAAGAAAGGGCTGGCGAGATGGCTTAGCGGTTAAGCACTTTCCTGTGAAGCCTAAAGACCCTGGTTCAAGGCTTGATTCCCCAGTACCCACATAAGCCAGATGCATAAGGTGGCACATGCATCTGGAGTTCGTTTGCAGTAGCTGGAGGCCCTGGTGTGCCCATTCTCCCTCTCTCTCTCTCTCTCTCTCTCTCTCTCTCTATCTCTATCTCTATCTCTATCTCTCTCTGCCTCTTTGTCTGTCGCTCTCAAATAAATAAAAATAAACAAAAATAAATTTTAAAAAGAAAAAAAATATTTTTTATAAAAGAAAAGAAATGAAGGGATTAAGCTGGGAAGATGGCTCAGAGGAGCCTGTCATTAGAGAGGGTAAAGGTACTTGCTTGAAAAAGAAGGGGTTGCTGCACCTCCATGTGTGGTGAACCCTTCTTCCACTTGAAAGTGCACAATGTGCAGTTTCCAGCCAGATGCATTTATGATCCCAATGCGCCTACATCAGTGGAGGCAGGGCCAGGAAAGTCTCACAGACCAGCCAGATGGGCAGACATGCAGCTGCTGAAAGCAGGGAGGCCCTGTCTCCACAGAAGCTGAAGGAGAGGACAGACACCCTGAGGTTGCCTATGACCTCCGCACACTCCCCATGGTAAAAAAGCAGGGCTGTGGAGATGCTCAGTGGTTAAAGGTGCTTGCAAAGCCTAAAGGCTAGATTCAGTTCCCCAGTAGCTACATAAAAAGGCAGATCTATAAAGTACCACAAGCGTCCAGAGTTTATTTATACTAGCAAGAGGCCCTGCCACACCCATATTCTCTCCTTCTCTCTCCTCCCTCCTCCCGCACACACACATAGATAATAAATATATAAATAAAAGTATTTTAAAATAAATTAAAAAGAGAGTATACAATGTCTAGGTTTGCACCCAGTGTGTGTGGGGGTGCTACAGAACAGCTTTCAATCCCAGAAGACTTCATGGAATTTGTTGGTTTCAGACAGTTTGGAAAAGAAAGTATGAGGATGAAGGGGTGAGGAACCCAGTTGGACCCTCCTGTGAAACAATGAATGTGAAGAACTACGTGGCCCAAACACTGGAGGGCTGTGGGGACTGGCACACTGACAGCCCTCAGCATCTTGTTGGTCACCCCCCCCTTCTCCAGAAGCCCTTCTTTCTGGGTTGGCCCCACTATTCTTCCCTATACTACTAATCAGGCCTGTGCCTGCATTTGTCCATAGAACTTGCTTGGAACACGAACCACCACTGATCATTTGTGACTTTCCTGCTGCAATGGCCAAGTTGAGCAGGTGCTACAGAGAACCACGAAGTAAGCAATATTTAGTGTGTGATCTTTTACCAAGGAGGTGTGCTGACCCCTGGCTGGGACAAAAGGCAATTTAGCGGTGTTGCCGTCAGGTTCGCATTGCTGGTAGAAATCACCCGACCAAGAGCAGCTTGGGGGGGGGGGGCGGGGAAAGAGGTTTATTTTGGCTTACAGACTCCAGGGAAAGCTCCATGATGGCAGGGAAAATGATGGCATGAGCAGACGGTGGACATCGCCCCCTGGCTAACATCAGGTGAACAACAGGAACAGGAGAGTGTACCAAGCAGTGGCAAGGGGACACTGACTATAACACCCATAAGCCAGCCCCCAACAATACACGTTAATTCCCAATTGCCATCAGCTGGGGAACCTAGCATGCAGAACACCTAAGTTTATGGGGGACACCTGGATCAAACCACCACAGGTGGTGACTGTCTACACTTGAAGGCAGAGATCCCCTGTGAGACCCTAGCCAGGCATAGCCGGCAGAATCCTGGAAAAGCAACCAGCAGGCTCCGTGCTCCTAGCATCCCTCCCCCCAACGCTACCTCTTCCTGTCTTCCTGGGTCTACACCCTCCCAAATTCCAAGGCTCTGCTCGGTGCGGCACAGCCCACGTCTGCCCTCTTCTACAGGGTTATGTCTTTGGTATCATATACTGTGCACAGTGGCTGGGGCTGGGCTTAGCTCACAGGACGGAGCAGACATCCCATCCCTTATTCCATCTCCTCGAGGCCTGAGAACTCCCCATCCTTTCTTGGCCTTCAAGGAAGGGAAATACAAATGGCAAGTGATTATTTTCAAAAGTGTTCAACATCTTAGCCGTCAGGGAAATGCAAATTAAAACATCTTTGAGATTCCATCTCACTCCAGTCAGAATGGCTAATATCAAGAAAACAAGTGATTAAACCTCCCGCATACCCTCCTCTCTTCCATCCTCTCCCATGATGCCCCTGAGTTCTTCCTACCCTCAGTATTCTGTCCCTCTTTGTACATATCTGCTGCCCCCTGCCCATCAGCCTTCTCATGAATCAGCCATGTGAAACCAACTTCTTTGTAAGATAATTAAAAAGTATAATTTCAGCCATAAGTTGATCTAGGAAAATCCTAGTGCCAGGCAGGGGTTGTTGTGTAGCGAGGCCCACGAGGCCCCTACAACAGTACAAGCTCTTGCCAGTGTTCTTGGATCCTCCGCCAGAAGGAGATAAGAACATCCTGCTGCTGAAAACACCACATGCACTGGTTGCTAGACTCGGAGAAGTCAAGCCGGTTACTGAGCTGGCAGCATCCTCCGTGCTAGCTCACTGCCACATGCTGGAAGGAGTTGGGTGGTCTGCTGGGGGAGCACAGTCACCAACAGTCTTATGAGGCAGTGACCCTGAGAACGACACAACCAGGCGGCTGAGCGAGATGAACCCACCAGTGCAACAGTGGTGAAGTGTTATACGGGAACCAACAACTCTCTGGTTGGATTTGACGCCTGCTCAGCACAGGAGGAAAACCATGCCCGGCACTGAAAAATCAAGTCAAAAGCTCGGAAGTGAAAGGGTGCGGGGTGGTGAAGGGTTAATGGCCTTCCTTGAAAACTAGAGGGAACTAAAGAGTGAATAACTATCCCTAAGACCAACAAGCCATAACACTTCAGAAGCATGGCTGACAGGCCTGTCCACTCCCCAATGAGAAACTAAACTTCCCTGAGCTCAGAAAACCTTGAGGGAACAGAAACTGTCTGATGGGTTATCCTCCCTAGACAATTTGGCTAAAACAGCTTATTCTGAGCAGGACACAGATAACTACAGTTCCTTGTCTACTTCCCTTGGACCTGCAGCTGGTATAGTCTGTTTTTCTTAGGATCCCCCTTGTAAGCCTTCACCCCAGCCTGGCCCAGTGCTTCATCCCACGGGAGAGCTGAGGCCAGTCGCTGTTTTCTGTCAATAAACAGTCTGGTCTGTAGAGATCAAGTCTAGTGTTCTCTTTTGCTTTTCTCTTACAGGTGGGGGAAACTACTACTGCTGTTTGGTTAAATGGCTATGTATTCTCCTCAAATTGCCCTCTAGATACTGCTGTTTATGCTCATACAATATCTGCTCTCACCTTGGATCAAAGAAGCTCCACAGAAGGTGGTGACTGCTGGGGGCACTCAAAATTCATCCAAGTGCTGAGAAGGAGCGACAGTGAACAGCTCAGTGTTAAACGAGACATCTCTGTCACACCTGCTAAGGCTCAGGGAACATTGCAGAAGAGGTGGCAGAAAGGATGTAAGAGGCAGAAGATGAGGAAGAGTGCTTTGGCACACTGTGTCCTAGACATGAGGTGGTCCGTGCCTGCATGACCTCACAGCAGTTCTAGTTACCCACACAATATTGGGCCCATCGACATGCCATCATGGATGATGAATGAAGGCCAAAACAAAAAAAAAAAAAGGAAAGGAAAAAAAGACATTAAAATAGAAGAGAAGCCGGGCGTGGTGGCACATGCCTTTAATCCCAGCATTCAGAAGGCAGAGGTAGGAGGATCACCGTGAGTTCGAGGCCACTCTGAGACTACATAGTGAATTCCAAGTCAGCATGAGCTAGAGTGAGACTCTACCTTGAAAAACCAAAACATAAAAACTAAACAAATGGGGGCTGGAGAGATGGCTTAGCAGTTAAGGCATTTGCCTGAGAAGCCAAAGGACCCAGGTTTGATTCCCCAGGACCCACGTAAGCCAGATGTACAAGGGGCACGTGCATCTGGAGTTTGTTTGCAGTGGCTAGAGGCCCTGGCATGCCCTTTCTCTCTCTCCCTCTCTCTCTCTCTGTCAATTACAAGCCAAAATAAACCCTCTCCTTCCATAGGCTGCTTCTGTGTGGGCATTTTGTCCCAGAAATGAGAAGGTAACCACTGCACGGCACTGCCACAAGTCTTTCTAACACATCTGTTCTGCTGGCTTTCGTCTCAGAACAGATCTTAGAGCAGCGTCCCTCGATCCTGGCACTACTGACACCGTGACTGGTTCATTTTGGTACTGTGGAGGATCTGGCAGCATCCCTGTCCTCTAGCCACTAGATGCCAGCCGGCACACCCTCTCAGCTGTGACCATACATAGATACAGTCACATATCCCCTGGGAGACAGAAGGGAGACAGAAGGACACCAGGTTAAGCAGAGTGACGTGAGCTGCGCTGTCAGGAGCTGGCTCAGCGCAGCTGTGCTTCTATGTACAACTCCATCACTAGAGAGAAGCCCAATGCTAGAGTCCCTGGGCGTTGGAGGCAAAGAAAATCAGGTTTAGCGCAGCCCCCAACATCAGAGAAGAGGCTTCCAGCTTTGAGAGGTGCCTAGAGCAAGGCGAGGCTCCAGTTGATGCAGGCACTTTAGACCTCTGCATCAGCTTGAAGGACCTGGGGGGAAACAGGACACTTCATGGAGACCTGGGAGGAAAACTCAACTGAGACCTCGTCCACTTTTGGAATCAGCTCTTCTCTTCTTAAAAATAGCTCTGGGGGCTGGAGAGATTGCTTAGTGGTTAAAGCATTTGCCTGCAAAGCCAAAGGACCCCAGTCCAATTCTCCAGGCCCCACATAAGCCAGATGCACAAGCAGTGCATGCATCTGGAGTTCATTTGCAGTGGCTGGAGGCTCCAGCGCACCCATTCTGTTTCCCCTCTCTGCCTCTCCCTCTTTCTCTCTCTCAAATAAATAAATAAAATATATATTAAAAAAAAAAAAAGCTCCGGGCTTGCTGCAGGGCTTGCTGAAACTCCAACGGACCTGGCCGTCCACAACAGCTCAGTATTTGCTGACCCCCAGCCTTGTGGGCTTTCATACAGACTAAGGCAAGACAAACCATTTCCTCTACTCACAAGACTCTGGTGCCTCGGGTACGGGTTCTTCTCATGAAGACATTCCCCACTTCTCTGCAGGCATCAACGAGAAATGGCCCAAAATTGAATTTAATGCTGACACCAAGCACCCAGAGACAGCAGAATGGCTAGGAGCTAAAGGCTCGGACTGCCCTCTGTCGCAAGGAGTGGGGTCTCCAGGTTAGCACAACTCTGTGCTACAGTTTAGCTACAGATCAGAGGTGCCCGTGACTCCCTCACAAAACTCAGGGAAACGCTTTGCTTTGTAGTACCAGTTTATTATAAAGAATATGGTAAAAGACTCAGATGAACTGGCAGATGCAGAAGTTCATAAGGTGAGGTCTGGAAGGGTCCCAAGAACAAGAGCGGCTGTCCTGTGGAGCTGAAGCATTCTGCCCACCAGGTACACAGCTGTGTTCACCAAACCAGAAGCTCTCAAACTTGTGATTGATTTAGGCTCAATCTCCATTCAGGAAGTGGAGCTGAAAGGTTCTCACAATCTTTGGCAATCCCAGTCTCCATTTAAAGCACTGTAGGTGCCCCCACGTCCTGTCTTCTCATTAGCATACAAAAGAGACTTAGCGCCCTGAAGATTTTCAGGGTCTTAGGTCTTACGGCAAGGCTGGGCATGATGGTGCATGCCTATAATCCCAGAAGGCTGAAACCGAAGAATCACCATGAGTTCAAGACTAACTTGGGGTACACAGTGAGCATCGGGCTACAGAGTGAGTAACAGGCCAGCTAGGGCCTTGTCATGAACCATGGGAAGACTAAATTGCATTTCTCATTCTGTCCCCTGAAGCCTGGAATGTTCGGGGCAAGGCTGTGGGCAGAAATTTCTTGCTCTGCTGGCACCTCACTGGAGCCAGGCCCCTCCCCCTCAGCCAACACCCAGGGCTTCTTGGGAGGCCGACCTCCCCTCCTGTGTATCACATCATGCTTCCTGTCCTGTCCGTCCTGGGCCTAGAAACTGGAAAATAGAGTATTTCACGACCTTTTCTAGCTTCCTTCAGGACAGATTAGGAAATGAATATCTGGAGATGTCCGGTCACTTCCCTCCAAGTCGAAGGGCAGTTGATGAGTGACCAGGATGAGAGTTCTGGCTCCTTGCCAGCAGCCGTTTTCATATTTGAAGGCAGAGAGAGAAGGTGTAAGATTCTCGGATAAGAAGTAATGCTATATCCAACTTGAGCCCTTCCCCTGATGTCATATCACAGAAAGGTTTACCAACCTGCTGCCTTTCACAACTCTGTTAAATTCTAGCACAGCACAGGGTTTACACTACATAACACAAAACGTCAGCCCATTTCTGCCCACTGCTCTATCCCTTTGAGCTTATATAGTCATAAGCAACTGTGTCCTCAGTTTTCTTAGAACTACATCACAAGGATGCACTAGAATTATTTATTCTTTGTGCAAAGGACGAGTCATGAGCCACACCAGCCTGTTCTGTTCTTTTAAGATACTGGTGTGATGTCTGGAGAGGTGGCTTAGCATTTAAGGCACTTGCCAGCAAAGCCTAAGGACCCAGGTTCAAGTCCCTAGGAACCACATTAGCCAGATGCACAGGGTGGCGCATGCATCTAGAGTTCATTTGCCGTGGCTAGAGGCCCAGGCATGCCCATCTCTCTCTCTCTATCTCTCTCTCTCTTTCTATCTCTCAGAAATAATAAATAAAAAAAAGATACTGGTGTGATCACAAAAGTCAGCCTCACCTGATGATGTCACTTCATCATCTGAGATGACTTCATCGCCTGTGAAAAATAACATTTACAAATTTCCCATAGACCCAGGTTCCATCTGAAGGAAGCCTCCAATTTCAGGATGTGATTCTGCCGGGGGCATCCACACTCTGAAACCACAAATACTATTTCTGTGTTGTCTCCTGAATGGCACGTCCCATCCCAAATTAGACTTTAAACATAAAATAAATGAATTTTACACATATTTATATGTATAAATATGTTACTGCTTACATAGCATGTACTGGTCTGGCTATATAAAACTTTATGGTAGGGCTGGAGAGATATTCTCCAGGTCCCACGTTTAGCCAGACACAGTGACACAAGGACGCAATGCCCACTTGCCCACAAGGGGGCGGACACATCTGAGTTCATTCACAGCGGCTGAGAGGCTGCTGGTGCACCCATTCTCTGTCTCTCTCTCTCTGTCTCTCTCTCCCTCTCTGACTCTCTCAAAAAAAAAAAACTTTATGGCAATTTTTTCGGAAGGGAGGAGAGGAACGGGAACAATGCATAATTTGTCCAGACAACAAAGTTTCTAATCAATTTTCAAAAGAAAAGAAGATATTAAATTCATATAAAATACTGAAATTCAAATGTATTTTGCCTTAACTCCTGGAGTTTTATATCATGAAAACATTTTCAGACTTGGCCACAAGATGGAGCTACTCTGCAAGCAATTCTGTCTGAGGAGCAATTCACATTAGCAGTGTGGACAGGTTGGCGCCTTGAAAGATGACCGTTTACTTCTAGAACTCTTTGAGGAGCTCAGCGTCTCTGCCTCTGCTCACTCACCAACAGTGGCTCAAGCTGAAGCTTGTCGAGCATCTCCCAGGCTCCCCAGTATAAGCTGCCCATTGCTCCTCCATCTCTGTTCGCAGAGCCTATCTCCCCTCGAACGCCTGGGTTAGTCCCTTGAACTACTGTAATAAGTCACCATGAACCAGGTGCTTGTTCATAGTTCTGAGGACGGGACATCCAAGATCGAGGTGGCAGCAAATGCAGTGTCTGGTGAGTTTATTTCCTGGCAGAAGGGAACTCTCTGGGTCTCTTTTTCAAGGCACTAAATCCCATTCTCATTCTAATTCCTAAGGACTCTATCCTCTTGACCTGATCACCTCCGAATGCCGTCACATTCAGGGTTAAGGTTTGTATCAATTACTATCTTGATGCTGAGACAAAAGATCCCATCAGGGGCTGGAGAGATGGATCAGCAGTTAAGGTGCTTGCCTACAAAGCCAAAGGACTCAGGTTCAATTCCCCAGGACCCACGTATGCCAGATGACAGGGCTGGGAAGCACATGACCCCATCTGAGCATGGAGTCTTTCGATTGTGCGTTGCCTTGGTTTAATTTGGCTGTGATGTTGGGCTTCCCGGCAAGGGTCTCACACATGCTAGGCAGCATCCTCCTCCTGAACTACACCTCTGTTGCAGTCTTATATTTAAAAATCAGAATTCTGGGGGATGGAGAGATGGCTTAGCAGTTAAGGCACTTGCCTGCAAAGCCTGAGAACCCAGGTTCAACTCCCCAGGACCCATGTAAAGCCAGTTGCTCTTGACTGAAAAGCCTAAGGATCCAGATTTGGTTCCCCAAAACCCACGTAAGCCAGATACACAAGGTGGCACATGAATTTGGTGTTCATTTGCAGTGGCTAGAGGCCCCCAGCGTGTCCATTCTCTCTGTGTCTGCCTATCTTTCTCTCTCAAATAAATAAATAAAATATTAAAAAAGAATCAGGATTCTGGAGTCAAAGTATTTTTTTAAAGCTCTAACCGTTGATTGCATTGTCTCCAAAAATATTGAAAGAGATTCAATTCATAGCCAGTAGGAATGCTTCTCAAAGCCCTTGGCTTTTGCCCCCGCCTTCCCGCTTCCACCTCTAGAATTCCTGAGCATACAGGCCTTCCAAACCTGCCTCCCTCCTTTCAGTCTTGCCCGCTCCTTCCTCCTTCCTGACTCGGACTCAGTCCTGGCCCCTGTTTGTCTCTGTTGTGTTCCACCACACTGGCAACGCCCACATCCAATCTGCAGAGGAGAAAACACTTTCACAAGTATCTCACCACTGTGTCCCAGACCCGTGCCAGGACAAACAGGACCCAGCACAATGCCATCTGCCTCTCTGGGCATGGGCAATGAGCAACCAGATCCCCAGGAAGGGACATATGAGTTGAGTCACTCAGGATTTTAAGGGGTCTCTTCCCTTTGTCTTATATCTGCCACTGTTAAGAAGTTCTAATAGCTCCGCCCGTGGTGGCTAGTTGCTGGCCCACTCAGACGCTGATAGACCAGAATCTGAGGTCATAAGATGGCCCAGCCCTTGCAACTTGCAGAACTAAGAACCTGAAGCAAAACACTTGAATGCTGCAGCCTTGCACCCCCAGCAGCATAGTTAATGCTGAGTGAGGCTTGCAAGGTTGGAGAGTGTTCCTGCTATAAAGATTTCACTGTTCTGTTTGCTTCCCCCGTCCCCAACATACCTGGGAGACATCCCAGGCTAGAATGCTACCCACAGGGGGAAGTATGAACAGCAATGTGGGAGGAGCTGCCCAGCCCATAGATTACACAGTTAAGTGTGGTCAGTAGAGGTTCCTGGTATGCAAAGAAAGGAAGATTCTAGAGGGAAGACAGTGATGGTGGACATGTGACACTTGACTGGTCCAGGATGCACAACAGCCTCAGTGGTAGAAAACACAAGAGTCTCCTGGTGTGGTGGCACACACTTTTAATCCCAGCTCTTGGGAGGCAGAGGTAGGAGGATCGCCATGAGTTCGAGGCCACTCCGAGGCTACATAGTGAATTCCAGGTCAGCCTGGACTGGAGTGAGACCCTAACTCAAAAAAACAAGAAACAAAAAAACCACAAGAGTCTCCAACTTTCAATGAACCCACACCCTTCCACATGGAGGGCTACAGCTTCAGAGCACCAAGAATGAAGCCATTTCAACACTTCACCTTTTTAAATATTTTATTTATTTCCAAGGAGAGAGAGAATGAAGGGGTATGCCAGGGCCTTTAGTCTGTGCAAACAAACTCTAGATACATGTGCCGCTTTGTGCATCTGACACTATGTGGATCCTGGGCAATTGAACCCAGGTTCTTTGGCTTTGCAGACAAGCACCTTAAATGCAGAGGCACATCTCCAGCCTGACATTTTACTTTTTAATTTTTTTACTTTACCTTTTTATCCCTTTAATTTCTCCTTTTTTCCTTCTAATGTACCATTATAATATCTAATGTTAGATTTTTAAAGATTTTATTTTTTATTCCCCTTGTTACATTTATCCTAAACTGGTTAATGCCTTTTTTCCTTATAACATAATCAGATTTTTTAAAAACCATTGCTCTTTTCTTATCTATTTTTACATGGTATTCCTTTTCTCCCTTTTTTTCCTTTGTTTTATTTGGCCTAGCTTTTTTTTTCTTTTCCTCATTTTCTAAGCCCATCTTTGATTCATTAACTTAAAATTTTCACTCTTATCAAAACTTTATTTAACCCTATAGTACTGTCCATAATTTTTCCATTGTCTGCGCTGTGGTCATTTCGGGTATGTTAATTGACTTCAGCTGGTTATAAGTGTATTTCTCTATGTAGTTTCATTCAATGTTATTGCTGTTATAGTGCTTTATTTTCTTCTTTCTGAATGGTATTAGGGATTTAGCCCTAACTAAACTAAAACAGGCTCAGTGTGTCACTAGTAAATGATTCCATACAAAGAAATCAAGTTACAGTGTTTGCATATTTGCTAAAAGCAAAAATGAGATGTGAGGGCTGGAGAGATGGCTCAGCGGTTAGACACTCATGTCTGTGGCTCAAAACGACTTTAATGGGATTTTTGTTTTAAAACTTCCACTGCAAGAGTGAACATTTAGGCCTGGAGAAATGGCTTGGTAGTTAAGGAACTTGCCTGCAAAGCCAAAGGACCCAGGTTCAAATCACCAAAATCCACATAAGCCAGATACACAAGGTGGCACATGAGTCTGAAGTTCCTTTGCAGTGATTGAAAAGTCCTGGCATTTCCATTCTCTCTCTCTCTCTCTCTCTCTCTCTTTCCCTCTCTCTCTCTTTCTCTCTCTCTCTATCTCTGCCTGTGTGTGTGTCATAAATATTAAAAAGAGAGAGAGAGAGGCACATTTATATCCAAGGAATGGAGCCTGCTCATGCAGGTAAAGACCTGATAAGATGCCAGTATTCTACTCCCAGCTAATATTATTTCCCAGGGCAAACAAGAGGTCAAGAAAGTAAGAAAGTCCATTATTAGCCATTTTTGAATCTTTATGACCAGATTTAGATCATTGGTTCACTGAGTGCATATTTGTATAGAGCCACCAACACATAATTAAAAGCTCTGCAATGAAGCTTCAGCAGTTTCCCCCTTCCAACCAAGTGAATAAGAAGGAGCCTGCTGGGCAGTGACCCGGTCACTCCTCCACATGCTTTAATTAGTCCCACAACCACCACAGCTCCTTTCTGAGAAGTGAAAACAATCTATTTCTGCTATTCATTAATACCCTAAAAGCATTTCTGCAGCCATTAGACACAAGCCAGTGGAAGGGCAATAAGAAGTCACAAACAGAAACCATGATGACTGTGGTAAGTGGAGCCCGTGGTGCCCACTGGTCCCGAGCAAGCCCTTGCTATGCACCCATGCTTAGCGCTAAGTGGGATGGGGGAGGGTGCAGAATTCCAGCAAAGCTAAAATGAGATTCGAAGTCATTATGAAGTTAATGAACAAGTGTAATCATGGCGCAGATGCCATCCCACATTTGGGAAGATGTTAAGGACCCTGTTGTCATTACTCCCTAAATTTTCTCCTTAAGCAGGTGGAACATATTTTAAATATAAATGAATTGACTGAATGGGGTTTTCCATTTTTATCTTTCTGGATCTTCAAGAAACATGGGGAAATTATATACCCAAAGGCTCCAAAATTAATTTTCACAGCTAAAAGAAAATCTAAGCTAAAAGAAATACTCCACCTACTCCCCCCTGCCCATACTATCAATTATATGTAATGAAATATAGATAGACTGGCTTCAGTCCCTTCCCAAGACAATAGCATCACCCAGGGAGTTCAGGAGCTCAAGATCAGCTCCCACTGTGGCTTTCTTCCTCTGGGAGTAGCCAGGACACAACACAACCCAGTGCTCAAATTCCACAAAATGGCCAAGTGCCTTACCTTAGCATTCCCGCTCCTGGGCCATCGACAGCTCACCTCTGACCTGGAATATCTCCCTGTGTCTCCCCCACCGCTCATGCACCAAGTCCACCTCTGCCCTTCCTCCTCTGTGCCTCCATTTTCCAGCCCCCCACTACCTGTTCCCAAAATGCTGACGTTTCTAAATTCATTCTTCCTTGTTCTGCTTTGACCCCAGATCTCACCTCTTACCGCTAATGACTTGGGCAACAGTTCCCCCATTCTAAGGCAATTAATTCCCAAAAATAAATGCTGCCATGCAAGTCTTTGTGTATACTGACCTTCCTAGAAAACTACCAGCCTCATTCTGCAGTTGAGAAAAAAGCAGATGATGTGAAAGAAATGAAGGTCTTTAAAATCTTCACTACAAAACTATAGCAGAACAGTGAAATAAGAAAAGCAAAGACTGAGTGTAGAGCCCTGTTAGAACATGTCCAGTGACACACTCAAATATGAAAAACTAGCTAACCTTTGAAACAGCCTGTTATGACATGGAAATCAGAGAGAACTCCAGATGCTTGCACCACCTAGTGGGCATGTGCCACTGCGCTCTTGCCTCACTGTGCGTCTGGTTTAAGTGGGCCCTGGAGAGTCGAACATGGGTCCTTAGGCTTCACAGGCAAGTGCCTTAACCACTAAGCCATCTCTCCAGCCCTAAGACCCTCATCTTTAACTTCCTTTAAGCATAGTGCATTTCAAGACCAAATGAAACAAATAATGACAGACATGCCATCACCCAAGCAAGCCTGGAGAAGCCCGTGACAAAGGCGAAAGTACTACCTAGTCCTCTCTGCCTTCTCTTCCCCTTTCCTCTTCCTCTCTCTCATCCTTCCAGAGCCAAGAGCTCTCACACCACCCCTGATACTACTTATACTTACTTAGACCTCTATGGAGGTCCTAGATTCAGCAGAGACCACAGCTTATGCAAATTTGGCATCCCACAGTAGAAAGAGGGTATAAAAATATTTTAAAAGCAAGATATAAAAGTGAACATTTATTTAAAAATATAGTGTAAGAAATTATAATGTTTTAAGCTGACAACACAAAATCCGGGGAATATTCTTATTAACTTTCTGGGAAAGCTCTCTGTCAAAAATATAGAGATACTTTGAGCTGCAAACTCTTTGAACCCATCTTAATAGCTTCTAGAATAAACATAAAAATTACTGAGGCCTTCCTCCTGCAGATTTAGTAAAATTGATTTTTCTTGAACTTTTTATTGATACTTTTCAGACATACACATAACGTAATGTGGACATAACCCCCTTATTGCTTGTTCTTGTCCCTCCCCCCCCAGCCCCCTTTCTTCTAAACCCCTGCTTTCCGGCCAGTCCCTTTTCTACTTGGGTGTTTGTGTTGCCCTCCTTGACCGTTCATGGCAGAATGTTGATGGGACCAATATTATACAGAACCTGCACAGGTAATAATAGTCACCGTGAAGTCATGAATGCAATCGCTGCTTCATGTCCAGAAAACAGCATTCCAAAGTAGTCCTCCTGTCACGCGCTGGCACTTACATCCTTTCTGTCCCCTCTTCCACAATGTTCCTTGAGCCTTGAAGGGTGTCATAGACATGCCTCATTCAGTGCTGAGCACTCCACAGTCACCTGTTCTCAACACTCTGGTGAGTTTTAAGTCTCCTCGGGAATCACTACTAATTTCAAAAAGAAGTTTCTCTGGGTCTGGAGAGATGGCTTAGTGGTTAAGATGTTTGCCTGCAAAGCCAAAGGCCTCAAGTTTGATTCCCCAATTCCCACATAAGCCAGATGCACATGGTAAAACATGCATCTGGAGTTTGTTTGCAGTGGCTGGAGGCCCTGGCATGCCCAGTCTCTCTCCCTCTCTCTCTTTCTTTGTTTCTCTCTCACAAAACACATAAATAAATAAATTCTTTTGTTAAAAGTTTCTCTGACAAAAGGTGAGAGCAGCACTAATCTATGGGCACAAGCATGAATATTTAGAGTCGATGGACACATTATAACATTTTGTTTTTAACGGTGAAATGGAATGGATGAAGCAGACCCCTTCACAAGTGGATATGCCGATCCTTACTATACACCTCACATATTTGTGGCCTATGATCAGGGATGCTACCAAATTCTATCTCACACAATGTCTATCATCAAGGGAGACATGTTCGCCATGTGCTCTATTGAGGATACTTGAGGCTGAGCACTTTAGAAAGAAAAGAGGTCACAGTTCTCTGTTCACAGTTTGCAGGCTGAAAATGCAGGATTGGGTAAGCACATCTCTTCATTCTGCTGAGGTCTCCGGTGCTTCCTCACATCATGTGAAGAAAGGAAAAGAGCCTACATGCAAGTGGATCGTCTATCACAGCAGCTTGCAACCTCCAGGGGGAGCAAGAATGAAGACTCCAGGGAAAAACATTAAATCAGTCATCCAAGTGTGTCAGCCCAGTAATTATTTAAACTCCTTAGACCTCTTGCCTTTTAAAGGTCACTACTACCTCAGTGCCACCACCACACTAGAGACCAGCACATGAATTTTTGCAAGCCATATGCAAACCACAGCAGTATGTATGCAATGACATCACTGCACAAGGCATGGAGGTTTTCTTGGCTAATTGATGTTTTTTCCTCTAAGGCTAAAAATTAAACCTTAAAGATGACAGTATCAACAGTTAGAAAACCAGATTAACTTGACTGAGTTTATTAACTTCAAGGAGGAAAAAAAACTCAAGAATATTTATTTGGCTTATCTGGCCCAGCAGATATGTGTTTAATTCTTATTATTTTGTAAATCATGTTTTTCCATTGAGACATAAATGTGCCCACAAATATTTTTACATCTAGTAACTTCTTATAAATTTGCATTTTTAAACTTTATTACTTATTGATTACTTTTACTTACTGTGTGGGGGTGTGATATGTGTTATGTGTATGGTCTATGCACGAGTATGTGCAGATGTGCAAACCCTGTGCACAGCATGGAGGAGAATGGGTGTCCTCTATACCATTTATCTATATGTTTTGGTGAGACAAGGCCTCTCAATAAATCCAGACCTGCTGTTTTGGTCTCCACTCCATACAGGATTAGGCTTGCAGACATGTGTGACCATGCTATGACCATGTGGGTGCTGGAGAACATAACTCATCATGAATCTGGTTGCTGGTCTTAAAGATGGCGCTGGCTTCCGCCTTCCGCCTTCCCTCAGTGCTCTCCTGGATAAACAAGTCCTTATTTGGCCCAAGCTTGCTTCGCATATGTGGACCTATCTGCATTCACCACGTGGCACACCAGGGTTGGCTGTTCAAAGGCTTCTTAAGCTTTGGGCGGGCTTGTGAGTCAGTCAGTCAGGCAAAGTGAGTCAGTCAGGCAAGTGAGTCAGTGAGTGAGTGAGTGTGAGTGAGTGAGTGGGAAAGTGAGTGGTGAGTCAGTGAGAGTGAGTGTGGAGGAACACTGTCAGTCAGTCAGTCAGTCGGTCAGAAGATTGTTCAAGGTTCCTGAATAAACTGCTGAAAGAAGAGTCCGAGTGTTGCATCTTCCTTGCTGGTCGAGGCGGTCGCGACATCTGGTCATCTCAGTCACACCTCCCAAGGCTCGGAGAACATTGCAGAAGTGGAAGCAGAAAGAATGTAAGACCCAGAAGGTGGGAAAGGGCGCTGTGGAACACTGTCTTACAGCCATGAAGTGGCCACTGTATTGAGGACCTCATAGCAGCTGCCTAAAGTACCTGCACAATACTGGTCCGATCACATTCTCTCATGGGTGGTGGGTGAGGGGGCTTCGAAATAGAGGAAGCACTGGTTGGGAAGAAGAAGGGGTTCAGGGAAAGGTGATGGGGAGGGGGACAGGCATGGTAATATGAGGGAAGTATGATCGGCATATACTATGTACACACATGAAAATTGTTCAAGAAGTTTTAAAGATCGAGAGGCAGGGGGAGAAGAGAGAAAGAACAAAACACAAATGTGGCTGCAACTTAGAAACAGTGAAACAGATGCATTTTGGATAAACAGAAGAATCTCCACGTGAAATGCACGGCCAGCGTGGCACATGGGTGCCTCCTCCATGCTTCTTGCTTCATTGACTGGTGTGTCACTTTCATAGCCTTCCTGGCCGCAATCTCGTAATAGGAAGACGTTATTCTTGCTGTTCTCTCGTCATGACAGCATTGCACCACTCTAATCTATTTCTGCAAATTGCATCTTTTCCTATTGATTATACACCTGAGGGAGAAAATACCAGGGCTTCGGTGTCTTTGGATAACAGCTCTTTGGGACGCTAAACCTAAGTTTGCCCACAAGACATATTGTTATTCCTTTTTCCACTAGAAATGGTACCTTGAACTGTATTTGATCATTTTCTTATGATTCTGAAGCCTGGAAGCCCAAGATCTAAGGCTTGGCAGGTCTGGTTACTAGAGGCCTCGTGTCTGCACTTGGCCTTGGCTCTTCACAAGGCCATGTCTTCTGGTGGACTTTTGCCACCCCCACACCAATTCTTTCCCACTGTTGAGTACAGAGGAGGCCCAAGGGCCTCCCTTACTCACCAGACTGTTAGCTCTGCCCAGGGAAGACCCTTGTCTATGCCTTGATGGTCTCCAGCCCCAAGCACTGGCTTACATGGGTTCTGGGGAATTGAACCTGGGTGCTCAGACTTCACAAGCAAGCGCCTTAACCACTAAGCCATCTCTCCAACCCAATAAAAATATTTTTTTAAAAATAGAGGGGCTGGAGAGATGGTTTAGTGGTTAAGTGCTTGCCTGTGAAGCCTAAGGACACTGGTTTGAGGCTCGATTCTCCAGTACACACATAAGCCAGATGCACAAGAGGGTGCTGCATCTGGAGTTCGTTTGCAGTGGCTGGAGGCCCTGGCACACCCATTCTCTCTCTCTCTCTATCTGCCTATTTCTGCATTTCTCTCTCTCTCTCTCAAATAAATGTTAAAAAAAAAAAAAAGAAAGAAATAGAAACAAGGGTGAAGGAAAGGAGGAAAAGAAAATGGAGGAAGGAGCCGGGCGTGGTAGCACACGCCTTTAATCCCAGCACTCAGGAGGTAGAGGTAGGAGGATCGCTGTGAGTTCAAGGCAACCCTGAGAATACATAGTGAATTCCAGGTCAGCCTGAGCTAGAGGGAGACCCTACCTCAAAAAAACAAAAAAAGTAAAAGGAAATGGAGGAAGGAAAGGCAAGACGAAAGGTCGTATTCCCACGCTGGCCCGCTGAACTTTACACATGGTCAGTACTTACTAAATTCAACTGAAGTGTCAAATGGCGACACTAAACCTTTCCCTTTCTGCTTCACTTTCTAAGCATTCCCCTAGAGAAAGGTGACTATGAAAGGAACACATTCACTCGGCTCTACAGGTGACATGTGGCAGTGGACAGGGCCTGCGGCTGCCAGAGCACAGGAACAGAGCCATGCTGCGGAGGCTGCCCCCCCACCAGCAGACGGGCTGCCAGGGAAATGAAATGCACCCCTGGCACGTCGCTTCCTCGGATTGTAGCACCTGGGTTTTATTCACAAACCAAATAATGTGCAGGCATTGCTTCGCTCCTTTAAAAAAAATCTGTATGTTAAAGGCCCAGGAATAAAGCCAAATGCAAACATGATAGGGGTATAAATAAACAGGTGCCGGGCTCTGGGCCAGGGGAGAGCTAAGGATGACAGAGGAGGGAAGTGTAACAGGTGAGCTGCCTCCGGAGGATCTAGGTTCACAGAGGAGCCCATTGCTCACAGCAGCCGCGCCAGCAGCATTGCTTTTTCAATGCTGTCATCCCGTTCCTCCCTCCCAGATCAGCTCATACTAGTTATTAACCAGGTAGGAGGGTTGTGGGGAAGGGACAAAAGTCTCCGGCTTTGCTAGGGGGTGAAAAGTCTTGTGAAGATCACACTTGAGGGATGTGGCGATTTGAACGCATTACGTTTGGCTTCAGTGGCGTCCTGTCTCCTATGGGACATAACCACAGAAATGGGCCTATGTAGCTTCCATGGTAATTCTCCCATCAGCCTTGTATGGGCGGGGCAAACATGACTATGGAGGAGCACTAAGAAAACGGTGCTGTGTGGGAAACAAGGACACGGCCACGCATTTGTTTCGTGTTTGCAGCTCTGCACACTGATCTGGAAATGCTCACTTCCTCCTTCTGCTTCCAACGTATATAACACAACGTATATAACACAACGTATATAACACAAGAGCTGCTTCCTAAGCTCGAGGGACAGCATGGGTTACAAGAGCGTGGACAAAGATGTGACCTGCAGACAACCAAAGATTCACCAAAGGCTGCTTCGTTTGTCCAGGAAAGAAGTTCTGTAATCATGTTAGGAGGATTCTCCTTCTGAATTTTACATTTGTTTTGTTTTGTGAAATAAGACCTCCTGATGTAGCCCAAGCTGGCCTCAAATCTGAATTTCTCCTGTTTCATTTGTCCCTAAGTTATGGGATGGCAGGTGTTTCCCACCGATTTTAAGCCAGAAGCATTATTCTTTATATATTTTCTACATACCAAATTTATATAAGCATTTCCTACCCGTGTAATTATGAACATATTTTCAATACAGAAAAATTAAAATCATCCTTAAGGGCACTAGCCAGAGATGGTGTCAATTCTTGGGTGCACATTTTTTATTTTGCATTTTAGACATACTTATATGTATTGCTAACATGTTTTTCAATAACATTTAGGGGCTGGGGATTTTTACAAGTTTAATAAACAAAAAGACACACATCAAATTAATTTCTGATATGTTATTGAAGCTAAACAAGAAAATTTGCTGTGAGTACAGGTGTTTCCCTGAAGGCCGAAGTAGGTGGATAGAATGTTTGAGATCAGAATTGGATAGTGAGACAGTCTTCAAAGAAAGAAAGAAAAGTTAAAAACAAAAATATCCAGGGGTTGGGAATGTAGCTCAGTCATAGACACCTTGCCATGAATGTGGCAAGGCCCTGGATTAAATCCCTAGCACTGTCCCACCTAAAACTCATTTGATTTGATCATTTTAAAATTCTTCAGTTTCGCTGGGCATGGTGGCACACGCCTTTAATCCCAGCACTCGGGAGGCAGAGTTAAAGGGATCGCCTTAAGTTCAAGGCCAGCCTGAGACTACACAGTGAGACCCTACCTCGAAAAACCAAAAAAAAAAAAAAAAAAAAATCTTCAGTTTCAACTGAACAAAGAGAAAAACTGGAAGTAAAGAGCACAGCAGTAAAATTTAGTGAAACTTTGAAACAAGCACAATTAACAAAATATAGGAACCTGTCAAAATAGTTGTGGGTTTGTTTATTGGTTTTTTTTTTTCAATGTCCTTCCTTGTGAGGTAAAACTTGGAAAACCTATGTATGATTAAATAGTAGGTGGGTTTAAATTAAGACACCCAAAAAGCCATTGATTTGCGGAGATTCATCACATCACCTGTCACTATTTCCTTCCATAGACAATGGAAAATAAGGTCATTAAAAAGATTTAAAAGAAACCACGTATTCTTCTTTGAGAAAACACAAAACGGACTTATTGGAAACACCAAGTGTTTATGGTGCATAAATTTTATGAAAACAAGAATGTTAAGTATAGGTTTCCCATAGAGATGAAGCAACTTTTAAACAAGGTAAATATGAGTAGAGAAATTCTGCATGAACTCACAAGTGGAAACTAAGAAAGATGATGCTCTGGAATCAAAGGGGGAACATGGTTTAGTGGGGCTGACTCCAAGTTGTGGAGATGTCAGTCAAAGGATAGGAAATTGCCGCTAGCCAGAAAGGGTAAGCTCAAGAGACCTAGTGCAACATGGGGACTAGAGTTAGTAATGATGTGTTATAGTCTTGAAAACGGGTATGAATACATTTGTGTTCTCATCACACACACACACACACAAAATAATAATAATTACCCTGGTACTAGGTGAGAAAATATATCTCAGTATGCCATGTTAGTCTGGGGAAATAGCTAACAGGACATTTGTCTAGCATGTGCAAAAATATCATATATGGGCTGGAGAGATGGCTTAGTGGTTAAGGTGCTTGCCTGCACAGCCTAAGGACCTACGTTCAGCTCTTCAGATCCCATGTGAGCCAGACATGCAAAGACACAAGTGCACAAGGTTGCACGTGGGCACAGGATGGCACATGAGTTCCATTACAGTGGCTGGAGGCCCTGGTGTGCTAATTCTCCCTCCCGCTCCTCTCTCTCTCTCATTTTCTCTCTCATTAAAAAAAAATCATATTCAGTAAAGAAAAATGAAATTATGAAATTTTCAGGGAAATGGATGGATCTGGAAAGGATTATACTAAGTGAGATAACCCGGACCCAGAAAGCCAAACGTCACATGTTCTCTCTCATATGTGGATCCTAGCTACAAATATATAGACTTGTGTATGAGCTGGAACCAAAAATCGGTAGCAGAGGCCAGTAAGCTGGAAAAAGACCATAAGGGAGGGAGGATGAGGAAGGACTTAAGGGGATGGTATTGCACATATGTAAGTAGAACAGATTACAGGGACGGGAAAGGCCTAAGCGAGGCCATGGGAATTTACTGTGTAAAAGAAGGGTGGGGGGAGGGTCAATCAAAGTTCAAGATATTCTTAATAAGACTTCCGTAAACCTACTTTTTTGAATAATGGCACATCCAAAAGCTATAGATTGTTACCAGAAAATTTTCAGTGCCTGGGATGGGATACCTTCCAGGGAGTAGGTCCCTGTTGCCTCCAAAACATTAAAGGCTATTGCCAAAGCCCTTGGTTTCCCTTGAGAAACAGATGGTAAGACCCGATTGCTGAAGATCCCTCTTGCTTGAGAGGCAAGGTCACTGAGAAAGCAAGCTGGTGCTGAGCAGAAAACCTTCTCCCTGTAGACCAGCCAACTGAAAGCTGGAAAAAGCTGCACTGCATGCAGCCGTATGGGAGACAGAAGTCATCAGCTGTGAAAACAGTGGACACTGGAAACCTCAAGTTTGGCCATACAGGCCCAATGACCAAACGCGTGCAATAGTGGCATGTCTGCTCTTGGGGAAACCAACTGCTCCCTGATTGGACTGAAGGCCCTCTCTGTGGGAGGGAATACATGCCTGGTACTGAAAAAACTAAGCAAAAGTCTATGGCAGGGGAGGGCATAAGCCTTAGGGGTATAAAGCTTGCTCTTGTCTGGCTAAATGTATATATTATTCCCACCAAGCGTCCCTAAAAGCACTACACTTAATGTTCATATTCACATATTAATGCTACTCTCACTTCTGGTTAGAGAAGCTCCTCTTTTCAGATGGCGATGACCACCGGGATGACTCAAAAGGCAACATAGTGCTGAGAAGAAGGGATGGAGGAGTGCCCAGCACTGAAACATCTCTGCCACACCCTCCAAGGCTCAGGGTCCATTGCGGAAGAGGGGGCAGAAAGAATGTAAGAGCCAAAGGAAGGGTATAAATCTTTACAATGCAACTGTCCAGACAGAAATTGGCCTTGATATCCACGACCTTGCAGTGCCTAGCAATACCTTTGCAAGACCCTCATAATAGAAGAAAAAGATGATGACATCAAATTAAAAGAGAGACTAATGGAGAGAGGGAGGGGATATGATGGAGATTGGAGTTCTAAAGGGGAATGGGGGAGGGGAGGGAAATATCATGTGTTTTTTGTATACAAGTATAGAAGTTGTCAATAAAAAAATTTTTTAAATAAAAGAAATTGGCCTGAATATCCATGCCCTCACAGTGCCTAGCAATACCTTCACAAGACCCTCATAATAGGAGAAAAAGATGATGACATCAAATTAAAAGAGAGACTAATGGAGAGAGGGAGGGGATATGATGGAGAGTGGAGTTCTGAAGGAGAATGGGAGGAGGGAAATATCATGGTTTATTGTCTGTAAGTATAGAAGTTGTCAATAAAAAAATCATATATATAATATTTACATGACTTATTTTATATGATTTTATATAATTTATATGATGATATATATAATTTGGGGTGGGTTTTTTTTTTCTTTTTCGTTTTTCAAGGTAGGGTCTTACTCTGGTCCAGGCTGACCTGAATTAATTATGTAGTCTCAGGGTGGCCTCGAACTCATGGAGACCCTCCTACCTCTGCCTCCCAAGTGCTGGGATTAAAGGCATGCGCCACCACACCCGGCTTGGATTTTTTTTTATTTACTGACTTTTTTTTTAATAAAAAGATTGCACACAATTCTGCTGAGAGGGTCTTCAGTGGGGCTGGGTTTTTGTTTGTTTTGTTTTGTTTTTTTTTTTTTTTTTTTTTTTTTTTTTTTTTTGAGCAGGTCTCATCCTACTCACTCTAGTCCAGACTGACCTGAAACTCATTCAGTACCCCAAGCTGGTCTCCCATGGCCATCCTCCTACTTCAGTCTTCCTAGTACTGGGATTAAAGGTGTGTGCCACCACACCAGGCTCCATATACATTGTCACTTAAAATAATTCCCTCCAGAACTTTATAGGGAAGAAAATGATAAAGTGGATAAGCTGTAGGCATTTACATTGTACTTAAATCAATAAGTAGAAGTGTATATTTACTAAACTATCAGTGTGAACATTTTATTGATTAGCATAGCATCCTACAGTTATGTGGCCAATCAGAGTTCAGCTAAATGAAAACATGTCTAAATGCAATCTCCCTTGAAAGTAAATTCAGTTTACCTGGATTTTATTTTCAACCTGCAATATTCATTTAAACGAGTAAAACAGGGCTGGGTTGTAGTTTATGGTAGAGTGTTTGTCTACATTCCCAGAATTCTAACTTGGATCCCCAAATTCCCCAAAGAAAGAAAACTAAACTTTAAAGAGAGTGGGACCAAATAACGAGAAAGCTGATTTAAATGAGTCTCCTGCCCCCTAGGCATCTCACCTGCGGCGCTCCGAAGCAGGTGAGAGGAAGGGAAGGAAGCCGCTCAGTGGGGCTCCCCACGCCTCTCCCTCTCTCCAAGGGAACTAAACATTTGCTTTTGTACAAACCCTCAAACCCACGAGAGCTGGTAACAGCCAACAAACTGGACACAAAAGCGACCTTCGCCACACCTGGATATCTGATGCTCGCTGTGGGACAGTGGGTGGCTCAAGTCCACGTCGCTCACCCCTAGTGCCCGTTTAGCCACGAAAGAAAGGAAACAGCAGGAGGGAGATTCAGGGTGTGGGAGGGAGGTGACCCCTGAGCTCCCAGCTAGTTCTCTTACTTAACTGGCAGCGCTGATGGGCAAGCCTGTCCACTGTCATACAGACCCAAAATCTGCAAAGTGCAAGAAACAGGAACTCTAAGCCTAACAGCCCTGAAAGCGCTGGCATCCCCCCAATCCCAAGGAACAGCAGCCAGTCCCTCCCTCTCCGGCCACCGCTACCCTCCCCCCGAGCCCGGGAGCCCTGGGCGGCCGGGCCGGACCCCGCTGCGCGCGGGAGGCTCGCGCGTGGGGCGCGCACAGTACCAGCCTGTCCATGGCGCTGGCCGGCGATGCTCTGGCTGATGCGGCTGCGGGGCGGGGAAGACCCAGGACTGCAGCGGCCCCGCGGACCCCTGCTCGCGGCTCTCCGGCGAGCCCGGGTGTTTGCAGCTTCCGTGGTTGCTATGACGACGAGAAGGCTCCTCCTGGACCGGGTTCCCTCCTCCCGCCCGCGCACACTGCCTGGAGCTTCCCAGGCGGGACCTGCAGGCTGGACAGCCGTCGTCCCCAACCCGGAGGAAGAGACGGGCGATCCAGAGCTCTGAGCCACCGAGCCTCACCCCTCTCCCAACACATTTCTTCATAGTTTCCAACGGGTTTCTGTGAGGGCTCACATCAAAGTTATTTTTAGCTTCATCTCTAGCCAAGCCCACTTATTTGGAATTGGCTTGAATTTTAAATGCTTCTAGCTTAAGAGAAAAATAATAATTAAAAATAGAATTTAGGGCTAGAGAGATGGCTTGCCGGTTAATGCGTTTGCCTGCGAAGCCAAAGGACCCAGGTTTGATTCCCCAGGACCCACGTAAGCCAGATGCACAAGGTGGCGTGTGCAGTCTGGAGTTTACAGTGGCTAAAGGCCCTGGAGCTCCCATTCGTTTGCAGTGGCTGGAAGCCCTGGCGTGCCCTTTCTTTCTCTCTCTCTCTCTCTCTCTCTCTCTCTCTCTCTCTCTCTGTCAAATGAATAAATAATAAAATATGTAAAAAGGAAGGAAGGGAGGGAGGGAGGGGGGAAGGAGGGAGGGAGGGAGGGAGGGAGGGAGGGAGGGAGGAAGGAAGGAAGGAAGGAAGGAAGGAAGGAAGGAAGGAAGGAAGGAAGGAAGGAAGGAAGGAAGGAAGGAAGGAAGGAAACTGACATGGATCGCTCATCCACAGTCCATCCTTCAGGCTGTAGCCCTCTTTCCAAAACAAATCTACTGTTCTTTTCCCCTTTGGGGAAAACCAACTATGGCTTTCCATCCCTATAAAGCTCCAAGAACGAACCTTTGTGACTTGAGTGGGGGTACAGTTAGGGTGACTGGACCCCATGGACTTTTGTATGCAAATCATCCCGGAAGCAATCCTCCGGGGATACTGAGGGGCAGCTGGATGATAAGTGGAGCCCTGGGAATGGAGAATGAATGCTGATAGAGACAGGAACACGGCACCTGGCGCAGCACAAACGCTCTCTAAAGTACGTCATTTGTCCCAAATGCTAGGACACACGTCTAAATCTCAGAGAAGATGTGACTTACTTTAAATGTCATTCTTCCTACCTGATCAAGGGTCATTTTTGCATCTTTTTGGTTTCTCATTATTATTCCGGGCTTAAAAAAAAAATCCATGCAATTTTCACAATATGTATATGGAGATCTAAGAGAAGGATTCTCCTTCCCCAACTCCCTGTTTCTACCAGGGCTACCCTCCCCACACCCCAGTACCCCCACTCCTGTTCAGCGAAAACCTGCTCGGGCCTCTGCAGGAGCCTACGAGGCACACGGTGTGCGCCTATGTCGCTGCGCCCCCTAGTGGACACCGAACGCAGCCGACCGCAAGGCTCTCAAATGAACTGCAGCCTCCAGTAACACAGCTTCGGCATGGGGGCATGGGGGCAAGGGGGACCATGACCCGGAGCGAGTACCCACATAAAACCCACTCAAAGGCAAGGCTCACTTTGAGGTGCGCGTGGAGAACAATAATCCTATTCACCTTGGTTTTCTGCTCAAAATTCCTGGCCCCAGTGACCAGCAGCTGATGTTAAACTTTCAAGACAATATTTGAGATCAACTCCGATCTCGTACATGGGCTGCACATTCTGGCACAGGCATCTTTTTTTTTTGTCTTTTAAAAATACTTTATTTATTTGAGAGACAGAGAGAGTAAGGCAACTAGAGAGAGAAGGGTGCTCCAGGGCCTTTAGCCATTGCAAACAATCTCCAGATGCATGTACCACTTTGGCACAGACACCCTAACTCAAGAGATGGTGGTGGGTGAGTTCAACTTTCTGTGCCAAAAGATGAGTTTACCAGGTGACCCACATCAGACTGTTAGAAGGAAATGATACATATTATTACTGTTAGAATAAAAGTCTCTGGAAGCAGCTGGGCGTGGTGGCGCACGCCTTTAATCCCAGCACTAGGGGAAGCAGAGGTAGGAGGATCACTGTGAGTTCAAAGCCAACCTGAGACTACTTAGTGAGTTCCATGTCAGCCTAAGTCAGACCCTACCTCAAGAAAAAAAAATCTCTGGAAAACTATTTGTCTCAGAACACTTTACTTATTTGTTTGTGTATTTATTTGTTTGTTGATTTATGAGAGAGAGGATGGGTGAGCCAGGGCCTCTTGCCACTGCAAATGAATTCCAGATGCATGCACCATTTTCTAAGTCTGGCTTTATGTGGGTACTGACGAACCCAACCTGACAGCAAGCTTTGTAAGGAAGCACCTTTAACAGCTGAGCTTTCTCTCCAGCCCTTCATTTTTTTTATGAAAAGCACATTTCAAGCTAAGATTCAAGTAGGATCTAAAGTTATTTCAAAATTTTAAAAAGACCCAGCACTTGATTAGGCAAAGGTAGGAGGATTGTCATGAGTTCAAGGCCACCCTGAGACTACATAGTGAATTCCAGGTCAGCATGAGCTAGAGTGAAACCCTACCTTGAAAAATAAAAAATAAAAATAAAAAGTAAAAAGAAAGAAAGAAAGGAAAGGAAAGGAAAGGAAAAGGAAAAAGGGCTTGAGAGATTGCTTAGTGGTTAAGGCATTTGCCTACAAAGCCAAAGGACCCAAGTTCGATTCCCCAGGACCCATGTAAGCCAGAGGCACAAGGTGGCACATGCATCTGGGTTCATTTGCAGAAGCAAGAGGCCCTGGCATGCCTATTCTTTCTACCTGCCTCTCTCTCTCCCTCCCTCTCTCTGTCTCTCTCTCTCTCTCTCTCATAAATAAATACATAAAAACAAAAAAGAAAAAGAAAAGAAAGAGGCCTGGTGTGGTGGCACACGTCTTTAATCCCAGCACTCAGGAGGCAGAGGTAGGAGGATTGCCATGAGTTCGAGGCCACACTGAGACTACATAGTGAATTCCAGGTCAGCCTAAGCTCCAGTGAGACCCTACCTTGAAAAAAGAAAGAAGAAAGAAAGGAAGGAAGAAAGAAAGAAGGGAGAGAGGGAGGGAGGAGGGGAAAGAGTCTGAGGGGAGGGGGAGGGTGCAGTACAGGTAGAGCTGGACAGGTAACCAGCATCTTCTTTTCTTTTATGCTACTCTTAACATCCAAGTTTAACCCTCATTTTTTTTTTTTATAAAAGCCAATTAGAGAACACAAAAGTTATCAGGTTATTAACAATCCCATATAACCTGCAGAGGCTTGCCAGAGGGACAAAAGTCTGGCCACCTTGGTGACTAGCTGTGGGGTGAGGCAGCTTCGTGCCATCCCCTTATAGTGGCTTTCTGTGGGCACTGGTCTGCTGATTCTACAGCCAAGAGAACAGAACTCCCAGCAGGACCCTTAACAATCTATGCAGGAACGAGAGAAGTTCAAGTTCACGGAGCTACTGTGTAGCAGAGCTGGGATCCAAAATACTAGAACTCATGCTCTTAAGTTCATGTCCTCGGTTCTGAAACAGGAAGTCATATGGGGGGCAATTCATTCATTCACAGAAAATTTTGAGCTCCAACAAAACGTGAAGATGCCAGAGTGCATAAAATAAAGCCTCCAGCTTGCCACCCAACAGAGAAAACCAATCAGTTTACCAACTGTCACAGAACAGGGTGGCGAGTGCTTTGGTCCATGTGCTATAGGCACTTGACAGAGGCTTTTGAGTCAACTGGAGGCAGAACAAGACTTCTCAAACACAGAGCTGGAGCTTATCAGAGGGAGGAAGGAAAAGTTCTAGAAATGCTCGCAAGCATGGAGAATATAATAACGAGAGATTGCAGAAGCTGGTCATAGCTAGAGCCCAGCGCACAGACAGACTTTCAGTGCGTGCACGTGAGTAGAGGGAGTTAGGTGTTATATTGGGACTGTGGTCGTTAGAGTGCAACCTGTCCCCAGTAGCCTTCTGTGTCTGTGTCACTGGGGTCCAGCGTTGAGGTTTATGCAGCCCCAGAGCTAGCTTCTTGCTGCTGCCTCACAGCTGGTGTGGCAAGAAGTGATGCCCAGTCTTTGCTGTTCCCTGCTTCCTCTGCCATGATACTGGAGACCGTAAGCCGACGTAAACCCGTTCCTTCCACGGGCTGCTTGGTCAGGTGTTTGGTCCCAGGAACAGGAAGATCGCGGCAACGGAGAGGTTAGAGAGGCGATTCTTCTGTGTACGCGGCTGCAGTTGTTCCAGCCCAGCCTTTTCTACCCCCCATTGGTAGTCTTTGCTGAAGAACCACATTCGGGTAGGACCTCTCCAACACATACCTCCTGACAAGCAGCTGATATCTGATCCCTGGACAGCCACTGGTCAGTTCCCTCTCAAAACTCTATAATTCAATTCACACAGACACTGAAGGAAGAGATACCGCTTCCCTGGCTCCTGACTCATCTCGCTCTTATAATTAGGCAAACCAGCCTGTTACACTCCTAATTAAAGACAATGGCCCTTTTCTTAGCTAGCTGGGGGGGGGGGGGCTATGTCCTTAATAATTCAATGACCCTTGATTGGCCAGTGAGAGACTGAAGGCTAGAAGCAGGCAATGGAAACCCTGCGGGGTGTGTGGCAGACATGCTGTTTTGAGCCACATAGCCTGGCTGCTGTCATTTTAAAGTGCCTTTAGGCAGGGCATCTTGGCTTCAGCTTGTCTCAACCCTTCCTCCACCTATCCGGTTGCCCTAAAACCTAAGGCCCCCATCTGCTGGCATTATCTGTTTCACTCTGTAATTATCTGAACTTGAAATCTTTGATGTGGACCTAGTATATGGAGTGTGTGTGTCAGAAGGAGAGAGAGAGAAAATGAGAATGAGCTAGCTAACCATAGTTGTGGTAAAATAAAACAATTCTGGTTAGAAAGAGTTCCTTTTGTTTTCAGCAGTTTAGAAGGCAATGTCGTTTATGAGCAAAAAGCCTTTCAAAGCAGAGAACAAAGGGCGCAGCCTCGCTTCCGCGGCGGGTTTACTCCGGCTGTTGCCTAACTTGGAGGGAGGTTGTCACGTTGGGATGCCTTTGGTGGCAAGTGGCAGAAAACCAACTCCAGTTAGCTTCAGAAGGCAGGGTGGGAGCTACCTCAGTATCAGAGGAAGAGCTTCTGTAGAAAACATACTTCAGGAACAGAGGTGTTGAAATGCACACACACGGGAGATGTGAAGCCCTTTGTCCAGAGCGTGGCTCCTGGGAAGGGGTGCCCCAGATGCTGAATCAGCACCCCACCCGATTTTGGTCACCTCCTCTTCAGCGCATTAGTGATGAAGGGATCGCACTCTGGAAATTCTGGGAATGGCTGAAGTCAACACCCGGACAAACAGTCCACAGAAGAGACCAGTAGCTGCTGATTAATCGTAGCCAGAGGAGATAGAGAAGGAGGGGAGGCAAGGAAGGAAAGAAGGGAAGGAGGGATGGAGGGAGGGAGGGAGGGAGGGAGGGAGGGAGGAATTTCTTATTCAACTAGTTTCTGCTGCATATATTTTGAACCTCTGCTAAAGGCATATACATATTTTATTATTTTTTAATTAGCTGACCAATCTGACTTTGTCTCGCTTTACTCCAGATAATATTCCTTCTTTTTTCTAAAATGTACTCTGTAATAAAATGCTGTGATTGTCTCAATGAAATTTTAAATTTTTTTGTTTGTTTGTTTTTTTGAGGTTTCACTCTAGGGTTCTCAGGGTGGCCTCAAACTCAAAGTGATTCACCTACCTCTGCCTCCCAAGTGCTGACCTGGAATTCACTCTGGCTCAGGCTGACCTGGTCTCAGGGTGGCCTCAAACTCAAAGTGATTCACCTACCTCTGCCTCCCAAGTGCTGGGATTAATGGTGTGTGCCACCACACCTGGCTAAAATTTTAATATTTCATTTAGTTTTGAGAGAGACAGTGAGTACGGGTGTGCCAGGGCCTCCTGCCACTGCAAATGAAATCCAGACACATGTGCTCCCCTCTGCATATGGCTTTATGTGAGTACTGGGGAACTGAACCAGAGGCCATCAGACTTTGCAAGCTAGTGTATTTAATTGCTAAGTCATCCCTCTAGCCCATCAATTAAAGTTTAAAAAGCAATTGACAAAAACTTCAAAAATATTCTCAGAGATCTAGGAACTGAAGGGAACTTCCTCAACCTGATCAGGGTCGTCCATGGCAAGCCAACAGGTACATGGCATATGTAAAATCAAAAACTTCCCCCAGTATGCTCTTTAAAATAGGAATTGATGTGAGCTCTAAAATTCATACAGAGGGCTGGGGAGGTGGCTCAATTAGCAGAGTGCTTGGCTAGCACGCACAAATGCCTAGGTTTGATCCCCAGCAGTGCATAAACTGGATATGATGGTGCATTCCTGTAATGCCAGCACTATAGAGGTGGGGAGGGGAGGAGTAGAGGAGGGGAGAAGGATCAGAGATCAAGGCTATCCTCAGCTATATAGTGAGTTTGAGGCCAGCCTAGGATGCATAAGACCACGTCATGCAATAAAATGAAATTCATACAGAAATTCCAAGAATTTGGGATAAACACAATTTTGAAACAGGTAACCAACCTACTTACTTGACCTCCAGATTCATTATAAGGCTAAAGTACACAAGACAATGGTATTGGAGCTGGAGAGATGGCTAAACCGTTAAGGTGCTTGCCTGCAAAGCCTAATAACCTGGGTTTGATTCTCCTGTACCCATGTAAAGCCAAATGCACAAAGTGGCACGTGTGTCTGGAATTCCTTTGCAGCAGCTGGGGACCCTGGCATGCCCATTCAGTCTGTCATCTCTCTTCTCTCTATCTCACTGCTTGAAAATAAATAAAATGAAATAAAACATATTTTTTAAGAATTTAAAAAGAGAGTGGTATTGATTCGCATACACAAATTGATCAACAAAAGTGAATGCAGTGACAGACCATACATACATGTGCACAACTGATGTTTTACACAGATGCAAAAGTGATCATCTTCAACACATGGTGCTGGCATTATTAGATTCATATTGACAACACATATAAAAATTAATTGCAAATGCATCATGGATCATATATCAAACTTCCAGAAGAAAACAGAAGACCACTGCAAACTTGGACTAGGCAAAGATTTCTTAGATGCAACATGAAAAGCTGACCCCCTCTCCTGAAAACAAAAGGTAAATTAGATATCTTCAAATTAAAACCTTCTACCACACATGAAAGCACATGCTGCCCTGAAAGCACTACACTTCATGTTCATATTCACATATTAACGCTACTCTCACTTCTGGTTAGAGAAGCTTCTCTTTTCAGATGGTGATGACCACTGGGATGACCCAAAAGGCAACATAGTGCTGAGAAGAAGGGATGGAGGAGTGCCCAGCACTGAAACACCTCTGTCACACCCTCCAAGGCTCAGGGACCATTGCGGAAGAGGGGGTGGATAGAATGGAAGAGCCAAAGGAAGGGTATGACCTCCTACAATGCAACTGCCCAGACAGAAATTGGCCTCGATATCCATGACCTTGCAGTGCCTAGCAATACCTTCACAAGACCCTCAAAATAGAAGAAAAAGATGATGACATCAAATTAAAAGAGAGACTAATGGAGACAGGGAGGGGATATGATGGAGACTGGAGTTCTAAAGTGGAATGGGGGGAGGGGAGGGAAATATCAGGTGGGTTTTTTTGTATGTAAGTATAAAAGTTGTCAATAAAAAATAATAATTTTTTAAAAATCCAGTCAGGCTGAGCAGTGAAAATCTGTAAACACCTGTACCAGGGGAGGGACTTGGGGACTTCTGCAGGCACAAGCGTCTCTAAAGGGACAGTTACTCCTCCCATCTCCATATCATGCCCCAGGTCCATCTGCTTTCCTGAGGGGTGGTGCCCTGGCTGGTGATTGACAGGCTCGGTTGCATTAAATCATAAGGCATGGGGCAGTAGTATGTCTTTGTTTCCGTATGTTTTCAGTAGTTCAGAATGTCAGAGCTCAAGGTAAAACAGATTATTCTTTTGACCAGGAGGAAGTAGTTTTCCTCTTAAAGGGTTTCTACACAGTCTTGATTCCTCCACCTTCCTCCATTTCATGTGATTTTTTTAAAATTTTTATTTTATTTTATTCTATTTTATTTTATTTTGTTTTTGTTTTTTCAATGTAGGGTCTAACTCTAGCTCAGGTTAACCTGGAATTCACTATGTAGTCTCAGGGTGGCCTCAAACTCATGGCAATCCTCTTACCTCTGCCTCCCGAGTGCTGGAATTAAAGGCGTACACCACCACACTGGCTATATTTTTATTTTAGAGAGCACAAGAGAGGGGGGAGAGAGAGAGAATTGGCATGCCAGGGCCTCAGCCACTGCAATCGAACTCCAGACGTTTGCGCCACCTAGTAGGCATGGGCAACCTTGTACTTGCCTCACCTTTGTATGTCTGGATTACGCGGGATCTGGAGAGTTGAACATGAGTCCTTAGGCTTCACAGGCAAGTGCCTTAACCACTAAGCCATCTCTCCAGCCCATGTTTATTTTTTAAATATATTATTAATTTATTGCATGCCAAGAGAGAGAAAGAGAGAGAGAGGGAAGACAGGGAGCGAGAGAGAGAGAAAGAATGAGTGTGGGGCTGGAGAGATGGCTTAGCGGTTAAGGCGTTTGCCTGCAAAGCCAAAGGATCCTAGTTTGATTCTCCAGGACCCACGTAAGCAAGATGCACAAGGGGCATATGCATCTGGAGTTCATTTGCCATGGTAGAGGCCCTGGCATGCCCATTCTCTCTCTGTCTGCCTCTCTTTTATCTCTCTCTCTCTCTCTCTGCTTGCAAATAAATAAAAATAAATAAATAATTTTTAAAAAAAGAATGAGTGTGCCAGGGCCGCCAGCCACTGCAAACGAACTCCATGTGCATGCACCACACTTTGGCGATCCTCCTACCTCTGCCTCCCGAGTGCTGGGATTAAAGGCATGCACCACCACGTCCAGCCTCACACGGTTTTTTGTTTTCCTTTTCTTTTCTTTTCTTTTCTTTCTTCCTTCCTTTCTTTCTTTCTTTCTTTTTTTTTTTTTTTTTTTTTTTTTTTTTTTTTTTTTTTTTTTTTTTTTTTTTTGAGGCAGGATCTCACTCTAGTCCAGGCTGACCTGGAATTCACTATGTATTCTCAGGCTGGCCTTGAACTCACAGTGATTCTCCTACCTCTGCCTCCCAAGTGCTGGGATTAAATGTGTGTGCCTCAACACCTGACTCATATGGTACTTGTAATGTTAACGTGAGGTAATTGTGATGCTGCCCATTCTTAAAATTGATGTTACCAGGGAACTGACTATGATCAGAGGGGTCCATTCTCAACCGTCTCCAGCATGCTAAATGGTTATTTAGCCACCTAACACATGCGCCATGCTCATTCCGTGCAGGTGACCTCTTCCCTCTGGTCACTCTTGTCCTGTAGATGCCTGAGCATCAGCCTCAATTTCCTCCCACACTTGGTATCTCAACCTGTCCCTCCATCTGCTTCCCACCTGCTAAATCCAGGCTGCTACTAGTATGTTGGTGTCATGGATGAGGGCCACCAAGACACTATGGAGGACATTTGCCCTCTGGGTGATCATTGTTGCAGATTTTCTCATTGTGGAATCCTTGTTTTGTGAACATGAAGAATAAAGTGCATAGCCATGCATGATGGCGTGTGTCTGTAACTATTCGGGAGGCTGAGACAGGAGGACCGCTTGAGTCCAGGAGTTTTGGGCTGCAGTGGTGAGCTATGCTGATTGGGTGTCCACACTAAGTTCAGCATCAATATGGTGACCTCCAGGGAGCGGGGGACCACCAGGTTGCCTAAGGAGGGGTGAACTGGCCCAGGTCGGAAAGGGAGCAGTCAAGAATGAAGTACATGTTCCAGGTCAGCCTGGACCAGAGTGAGACCCTACCTCGAAAAACCAAAAAAAAAAAATAATGAAGTACATGGCTGATGAGTGCTTAGAGCAAGGGCAAGGGAGCTTTATTGAGAAAAAAAGGAAAGCTCCCAGAAACTGGGAAGGGCCTCAAAAATGGGCTGCCACCTGAGAAGTCAGGACTAGGGTCTCTGTTTACTTTTTAAATGGAGGAGTGGGCTGGGTCTATGTTAACAAGGTGAAAGGTTAGCGGTCATCATCCATAGGACGAAGGGCTCACAGAATGACCCTGTTGGTTCATGTCAAGGTCTAGTGTGTGATAACTATTTTATAAAACAATGAGGAAGCCTTGTATGTGGAGGCAGGCATGAAGGTCAAGCTGATCCATTTGCTGATGCAATCCCGCTAGTTTGTCCCTTTCTATCTGCCTTCCATGCAATCTGTCTGCCTGCTGTCTCCCCGCCATCCAAGTCTCCTTCTTATAGTTCAAGAATTTCTGACCAAGCAGAACCTTTTACAAAGTTAAAAGCAGTTCATATTTCTCCAGGCAGCCTTACTCCTGGGCATCACCACAGGACCCACACATGACCAACCAAATGCACAAATCTTAAACTTCAGTCAGAAGCTGATGACCCAAAACCACAGGACAGGGGACAATGCATGCTAGCTGAAGGTAACAGCAGCAACCCCGGCACTGAGTTTCCATGGACCAATGTGGCAGTGTAAGAGGCAGCCAGAGCAGTACATCCTCAGCAGACCAGTGTCATGGCAGGAATCTTTGTTCCTGGCTACAGGTGGGCCAGCCATTTTCCAAGCCTCCCTGTCCATCTTCCTCGGCTATTCTGAGACACCTGATCTCCTTATGCTGTTGATGTGTGCTTCTATCAGCGATGGTCAATCCCTGTAGCTTGATGCTAAGAATCCTGATGGGCTGGAAAGATGGCTCAGCAGTTAAGATGCTTGCCTACAAAGCCTAAGGACCCAGGATTGATTCCCTAGTACCCTCGTAAAGCCAAATGCACAAAGTGGCACATGCATCTGGAGTTTGTTTGCAGTAACTAGGGGCCCTGGCGTGCCCATTCTTACCCCCCCCGAATCCCTTCCTCTCCTTCTCCCTCTCCCTGTCTTTCTCATCTCTCTCTGCTTGCAAATAAATAAATAAATGAGATTTGAAAACAGAATCCTGATTGATACAGAGTTGCAACACAGAGTTGCTAATTCCCCATCTTTAAGTTCTACCAGGCTGTTGTTACATGTCATGTGCTTTATAACAGTTGAGAATATTAGTAAACAGAAGGAATTATGGAAGGAGAGATATACATGTCATGTGGATAACAGTTGAGAATATTAGTAAACAGAAGGAATTATGGAAGGAGAGATATAAAGTAGGATGAGAAGTAACTAAACGTTGGGGGACACATTTACAAGCGTTAAGCTCTTCGAAGGAAGTTTCTTTGTTACTAAGGGTTATGTGTTTTGCTAGTTGCTAGTGTTGCTTATCAGTTACAAAAGCACAGAATTAGCCATGGATCTATCCACAACACAACCAAGGGACTATGTATGCCTATGTGAGCACCATACCAACACATATCTATGCAAGTGTATAGGGGTGTGTGTGTGTCTATTTCAAAGACATGGCTCACACCGTTATGAGGTTTGGCACTTTGGAAAGCTGTAGGGCAAGCTGCCTCCGGGAAACCTCAGCTTTGCTCCTCAGCCATGCCTTCTTACTTGCTCACAGTCATGAACACAAAGGGAGCAGAAGAGAGGTATGTTTTAAGGTCCCGTTATATACACAGTCCTGGTGATAAATTTTTTCACATATTTAAAACTTGGGCTTTACAACAAAAATAAAGTCACATAGGGAGCTGGAGAGTTGGCTTAGCAGTTAAGGCACTTGTCTGCAAAGCCAAAGGACCCACATAAGCCAGATACACAAGGGGTGCATGCATCTGGAGTTTATTTGCAGTGGCTGGAGGCCCTGATGTACCCATTCTCCCTCTCTCTCTCTCTCTCTCCCTCCCTCTTTCTCTCAAATAAATAAAAATAAAACTATTTTTTAAAGTTTAAAAAATAAAGTCACATAGAAAGCTAAGCACAGGGCCACAGGGCGAATGCTTTTGTATCCATTTGAAAGAAGGTTAACTTGCCACAGAAAGTTTAACTACAAGGCTCCTACAGGGAACTCAAAAGCGGTTTAGCCCTTTGCTTTTTATATGTAGCAAAATTATTTCTAGCTGTGAAAGCAGAATGTATTATTGGCAAAAGTGGTGTCCAGATTTAAATCTCTAATAGTAAAATTCAGCGAGTAATTTGGAGGGTCCAGTTACCATATTGTTAAACGCTAGCATGAACTATATGTAATAAAGTTGGGTTTATTTTAATGCGTAATATTTTAATAAAAATAATAAAGATGAATTTAATATTTATTATTTTATCAGAACATTATTTCTGATCTCTTTTAATATTGCCAACTCATCATTTAAATGGTTAGAAAAAAGGTCAATGATTTTTCCAAAAGAGCATTAATTCATGACTTCTTTGTGACATAAATTATGTTTACATTATATAATTTAATTTAGGCCTTCAAAGTGTGGTCTCAGATTACCAAAAACAAGTGAAATAATTTACCCAATTAACAGCTCCTTTCCAGCACTTGGATGACCATGTTAATAATTTTTAGTATTGAAATTCTAAAGCAATTTCTCAGCCAAATTGAAGAATATGTATGTCAAAGCTTTATTTCAAATTCTTGCCAGGAGAAAAAGCAGCCAATTCAAAGATGTTCCTTCTGTTAGAGATATTTATAGAAAAAAAAATTGACAGTTAAGAAAAATTTTCCAAACTTTGGAAATCAGAAAGGAGAAAATGGGTGTATCTTTTCAGCCTTTTTCAGAGTTGAGCCCTGTAACTAGAAGGTTTCGCAGGGGAACAGACCTTTTGTGAATTAGTATTTATCATTGACTGGGGCACACTATGAAGTCGCAGGTTTAGTTGTAGAACTCTGCCAAGTAAAAATGAAAATTATTTCTGTGCAGGACAAAGAATAATAACAGAATTTTACTGTCATGAAGGGTTAGTTAGAAGTTTGATATCTAATGTTACCCTGTGTCATTAATGAAAATACTTCAGAAATTCCTATAATTCTTAAACTAGTTATATCTATCAATAATTGTTAAAAAATCACTCATGTGGGGCTGGGGAGATGGTTTAGCAGTTAAGGCATTTGCCTGCAAAGCCTAAGAACCCATGTTTAACCCCCCAGATTCCACGTAAGCCATATGCACAAGGTGGCGTATATGCAAGGTCACACATGCACACGAGGTTGTGCATGCATCTAGAGTTCAATTGCAGTGGCTGGAGGCCCCTAGAGTGCCAATTATCATTCTCTCTCTCTTAAAAAAAAAAAAATCACTGATGTGCTTCACCCTGTTCCAGGAAGCTGAAAAGAACTTTTTATCTTGGTGGGGGAGGGGGAGTCATGAACAGTCTTACGCCACAGTGGACCATGCAAGCTTGACAGCTGGAGAGACAGGCCAAATGCGAAAACTGGTCCAACAGTGGCATGTCTGTTATGACGGAAACCAACTGCTCTCTGACTGGACTTGAGACCCGCTCTATTCCTGCCTGGCACTAAAAACCTCGTCAAAAGCCTATTTATAGCTGAGGAGATCATAAGCCCTAAGGGGAAATACCGCTACTGTTATCTGACCAAATGTATCCATCTTGCGCACCAAACTGCCCTCTAAATACTTATGTTTATGCCCATTTATTCACACTACTCTCCTTTTTGGTTAGAGAAGCTTCTCTTTTCAGATGGCAGTGACCACAGAGGAGACTCAAAACTCATCAAAGTTCTAAGAAAAGGAAATAATGAAGGGTTCAGCACTAAAATGAAACATCTCTTTCACCCCACCCCAAAAGCTCAGGGACCATTTAGAGAAGTGGTGGAAAGAATGTAAGAGCCAAAGGAAGGGGAGGAGTGTTTGCCACGCTGTCTTCCAGACACAAAGTGGCCTTGGTATTCATGGCTTCACAGTGGCTGAGGTGACCTAAACAAGACTTTCAGACCAGAAGGGAGAAGTGAGGACATCAAAATAGATCAGGGACTACTTAGAAAGAAGAAGGGATTCAACGGAGGGAAGGACGTGGGAGGGTAAAAGAGAGGGTGGTAAAGGGGATTGTGATCATTGTATGTAAGTATGGAGGTGTCAACTAAAGAGTTGAAAAATTGCTCTTGTAGTCAGTTACCTTTGCATGTCTGGGACAAAACACCCCACCAAAAGCAGCTGGTAGGGGAAAGGTTTTATTTTGACTTAGTCTTCAGGGGAAACTTCATGATGACACAGAAAGGATGGCACAAGCCGAGGCTGGACATCACCTCCTGGCAGCGGCTGGTGGAAAACAGCAGCGAGAATGAGAACCGAGCTCTGGCAAGGGAGAGCTGACTAGAGCACTCCAAAGTCTGCCCCCAGCAACACACCTCCTCCATCAAGCCTCCACCTCCCAAATTGCCATTATCTAGGAACTAAGTATTCACAATACACGAGTTTGTGGGGTACATCTGATTCAAACCGCCATAATCACTGATGTGTTATAAAAGCATTACACTTTTTAAAAATCATTGTTATTTTACAGTAAAAATCATACCTTGTGACATTAGCTCTCCAAAAGGCAGATGTCAGTTATGTAGGAAGTCAGGCACATACCTCTGCAGAAGGATTTCTTATCAAGAGTATCAGAATCTCAATTATTTTCCAAAGAGAGTTTTAAATTGTATCTGCAAAACTTTCAGTACCAGCTGGTATAAAAACAGGCATATAGATCAATGGAATAGAATAAAGGGCCCAAATATAAACCCACACAGTACATTCACATGATTTATTTTTACAAAGATATGAAAAATATTCACTGGAGAATAGACAGCCTCTTCAAAAATACAGTGCTAGTAAAACTAGATATCTACATGTAACGGAACAAAACTAGATCTCTCACCTGTACCAGAATCAACTCCAGATGAATCAAAGACTGTGATGTCATACCTGAACTTGTGAGAAGAAAAGGTAGAGAAAACCCTTCATGGTAGAAGCAACGACTTTCAGCACATGACTCCAGTCACTCGGGGAAATAATGCCAACAATTGACACATAAAGTTTCATGAAATTACAAAGCATCTGCACAGCAAAGCATGCCGTCAAGTCAAGAGGCAGCCTGCAGAACATGAGAAAACATTTGCCAGCTACACATCTGACAGAGGACTAATGTTTAGAACATACAAAGAGCTCAAAAAAAAAAAAAACTAAACAAGAAATCAAACAATCCAATCAATAAATGAGCTAATGAAACGAACAGACAGTTCTCCAAAGATGAAACACAAATGATTAACAAGCACATGAAAAAATGTTCAGCCTCACTAGCATCAGAGAGATACAAATCAACACTACAGTGAAGCTGGCCATAGTGGCGCATGCCTATAATCCTAACACTTGAGAGGTAGTCACAGAAAGATCAGGTGTTCAAGGCCAACCTCTGCTACATAGCAGGTTCGAGGTCAGACTGGACTACATGAAACCCTGTCTCAAAAAAATAAAAATCTACATTGAGATTCCATCCCACCCTAGTCAGAACGTAGCCTTTAAGACAAACAAATACAAAGTGTTGGAAAGGGTGGGGGCTAAAACAAACCCTTAGATACTGCTGGTGGGAAGGCAAACTAGTCCAGACAACGATGGGCATAAGTGTGGAGGTGCTTCAAAAATACTAGAAATTGAAGTTGGAGAGATGACTTAGTGGTTAAAGGAACTTGCTTATAAAGCCTGACGGCCCAAGTTTGATTTCCCAGTACCCACGTAAAGCCAGACACACAAGTGGCGCATGCATCTGTAGTTTGTTTGCAGTGGCTAGAGGCCCTAGCCTAACCATTCTCTCTCTCTCTCTTCCTCTTCTTCTTCCTCTTCATCTCCATCTCCTTCTCTCTCTTTCTCATTCCTTCTATTCCTTCCTCCTTCTTTCCCTCCCTTTCTCTCTCAAATAAATAAAAATATTTTTAAAAGCTAGAAATAATCTGTTGTATGACCCAGTTGCGCAACTCATGGGTGTTCACACAATGGATTCTAATCAACATATCACAGACACATGACCATCAATGCTTATTGCAGCCCTAGTCATAATAGCTACGCTATGTAACCAGGTGTCCAGAAGACTGGACAGAGAAATTCATAATGGTAAAATGTGATAAAGAAAATATATACATAATGGAATTTTTTCAGCCATAAAGAACTAAGTTCCTGGATTTTATAGTTTGACGTAGATACAGAAAATCATGTATGTATGTATGTATGACAGGAAAATAGAAGGGAAACTGTCTAGAGTAACAAAGGAGATGAGCAGAAGGGGAGAAAAGGGAAAGCAGGAGCATGGGGGCTGTATGCTCAACAGACAGAATACACTTGGACGAAAGGGTCCTTATGTTTCCCAATACGATGTACAGCAAACAAAGTCTGTAGCAGATCTCATTTAGGACAGTTTTCTTTCTCAGTTGCCATTTTGAATTTGGAAAATATATGTACCATATACCACTAATTGATGAAAATAACTATAAATCACAATCTATCACTGGATTAGGCTGAGAGGGGAATATCAGGAAAAAATATGCCAGTGAGTTGGGCACTTAGAAAAACTTCTGCTGCCAATAAAGGAAAGACTTGGTCCCATGCTGTGTGTGCCTCAGAGCCTGTGTTTGCCTTTCTGAGCATTCATGCCAGGGAGGGAAAGAAAATGTCACGATGGCTCTTCTTTGTCACCTGCTTCGGTGAAGAGATGGAAACCCACTCACAATGGCTGCACGACAGAGAAGAGGCACAGCACGGGTACGGGAGTGACTCGCAGAAGGCAAGATATAGGTTCTGAAGTCACACCAAAGCCCAGCAGACACCCCGGCCTCCCAGGCAAGATGTGTCCTGGGCCCTGCTCTGCCTCCACAGCCCTCGGCACCTCTTCACTTGTCCACACCTATAGCAAAAGGGTGCTTCCCTGTGACGCCCAGGACTGCAAAGCTTACAGAGCCCCCAGAAGAGTAGACGGAGAAGTGTTTCTAACCCAGTTCCTGGAGAGCATCCCGCTTCATCTAGGCAGCTGTGACTACCAAAGCCAGTAAGACAGAGAGCCCTGTCACAACGTAGGGAAGTGCATGGAAGAGGACGCTACCCCATCAGGCGCGGTTCAAGTGCACTACAGCTGCTATACAAAGACACCACAGACTGGGGGCTTAAGTGACAGGTGTGCATTTTCTCACAGGGTGTGAGCGGGGTGGGTTCCAGTGAGGGTCGTCTCCCCATGTCCCCACAACACACCTCCCCAAGGCCCTTCCTCAGTGCTTGTGCATTTCTGTCTTCTTACAAAGCCACCACTCCTAGTCCTTAGAACTGCAGCCCTATTCTCATGACCTCACGTACCTTTATCACCTTCCACAAACCATGGATCCAAATACAGTCCCTCAGGGGGCTAGGGCCTCAAAGATTAAGTTGGTGGGACACACTTTATTATATATATATATTATATATCTATTACAAGCAAAAAAAAAAAAAAAAGGACCATGGGGAAGAGATGGAAACTGCCTTCTCACTCATTCAACCTTCATCTCATGCCAGAAATTTTCATCTTTCATTCCTTCGGTCATCAATCAAACAGTGCCTGGCACTGTGCGAGGAAGTAAAGATGAAAGAGACATATTTTCTCTGCCTTTGTGGATCTGCTGAGATCTGGAAATATGAAAAACCACTATGGCATCAAGGGGAGGTAAGCACGACATTCCCCGGGTGCATCAAACAAAAGGCCAGCAAGTATGCCAGGGACACAAGAAGGACATGCTGCCCCAGAGCCTTGGGTCAGCTCGTAACACCGATAAGACCTGCCTCCCGCATCACCGTTTCTTAGTCCCCATAATACTTTCTATTATCATAGTGTTTGTGTCTCCTAAGTAAACTGAGAAAGCTCTCTTTCCAAGGCTGTTAATGCAGGATTTATTCAATTTGGAGTCTGTGCTCTACGAAAGAGCATTAGTAAACTCCATGAGATTCAGTGAGCAAGTAAAGAAATTTCTAGGTAAAGAAGCATGTCTCTTTTCCTTAAGGCCAAATATATTGACACTTCATATTTCCCTCAAGCCATGAAATCCATCAGCTCCTGACAGAAAGTCAAGGTGCCAAGATCTTCCTGACCCCTAAGACAGTTTGATTAAGAGACACAAGATCCTTCTGGACAGAAAAAAAAAAAAAAAAAACTAAAGTAATTTAATTACCAAGTTAGAATTCAAGGGAAATTTAAGCAGTGCAAAAAGACTTTAAAATAATATTTTACTCTAACTTTTAAATCAATGTCATCTTATGCCACGAGCCATTTTTCTATATTCGTTACTTTCTCGCTGCTGGGACAAAATACCTGACCAGACGCAAGGAAGGAAGAAAAGTTTTCTTTTGGCTTACAGTTTCAGAGGCTACATACAGTCCACCATGGCAGGGAAGTTGTGGCAGTCAGGAGCAGAGGGGTCACACTGTGTCAGACAGACAGCAGACAGCAGGCAGGAAGTGGGAACAGGGCCATAAAGCCTGAAGCTCCACCCAGACGGGCCGCCCTTCCTCCAGCAAGGCTCCGCCTCCTAAAGACAGACGGCCTGCTCGACTGCGCCACCGCGTGTCCAAGCACGTGCACCTGTAAGGAGTTGTGTTCACCAAGGCAAGAAGAGGGTTCCCGCTTGAGTAACTACATAGCCACCATGGACAAATAAAAATTGCAACAGAAGGCCAGGCATGGTGGCACAAGCCTTTCCTTTAATCCCAGCACTTGGGAGGCAGAGGTAAGGAGGATCACCATGAAAAAGAGGAAGAAAGAAGAAAGAAAGAGAGAGAGAGAAAGAAAGAAGTAGGAAGGGAGGAGGAGGGAGGGAGGGAGGGAGGGAGGGAGGGAGGGAGGGAGGGAGGGAGGGAAGGAAGGAAGGAAGGAAGGAAGGAAGGAAGGAAGGAAGGAAGGAAGGAAGGAAGGAAGGAAGGAAGGAAGGAAGGAAGGGAAGGAGGGGGAGAAAGGGATGGAGGGAGGGAGAAAGAGAGAGAGAGAAAAAAAGAAGAAAGAAAATTAGCAACAGATACCTGAAGATTCTAGATATACAAAGTCCCGCGATTCAATTCAGACTTTACAAAGCTAGATGATTATGCTACACAAACAAGAGCTGGGTTCCAGTGTATCTTTCCCTTATTTGTAAAGAAGGAATGTGCTAAGTAAGTAAACAAAAAATGTTTACAAAACCTGTCTGAATGGAACATATTCAGCCTGTTGAATCTTTGAAGTGATTATGTTTTCCAAATACTTGTAAGCACTGCAGAGAGCGGTGCCTTCATAAATCATTAATACATGAATTGAGGTTCCCTGGAGGCTCCTTCGTACCCAGCAGTGCTTTCCTGTGCTAGGCCTGACGGCTGTGGGTGAGCACTGCATAAATGTGTGTTGATGCTGCGCAAGAGCGTGTGTGTGTGTGTGTGTGTGTGTGTGTGTGTGTGTGTGTGTGTTCATCCCTCTGTGGGTGTGCATGTGTATTCAGGTGAGTGTGTGCATGTGGGGGCCAGAGGTCGGTGTCAGGTATCTTAATCACTGTCCACGTTACTTTTTGAGCAAGGACCTGTCACTGAATGCAGCCAGCCAACAAGACCCAGGGACCCTCCAGTCTCCATCTCCTCAGCGCTGGGATTACAGGCTAGCATTTTGTAAGCAGGGCATCTGAACTCAGGCCCTCGTGCTTTTCCAGCAAGCACTTTTGCTAATGAGCAGTTTCTCAAGTCTTGATGTGTAGATTTAAAAGTAAAGGGCTGGAGAGATGGCTTAGTGGTTAAGGCGCTTGCCTGCAAAGCCAAAGGACCCAGGTTTGATTCCCCAGGACCCACGTAAGCCAGATGCATAAGGGGGCGCATGCATCTGGAGTTTATTTGCAGTGGCTGGATGCCCTGGCGTGCCCGCTCTTTATATATATATAATTATTTATTTGAGAGAAAGAGGCAGAGAGAGGGAGAGAGGATGGGCATGCCAGGGCCTCTAGCCACTGCAAACAAGCTCCAGATGCATGTGCCCCCTTGTGCATCTGGCTTACATGGGTCCTGGAGAATCAAACTGGGATCCTTTGGCTTTTCAGGAAAATGCCTGAACCACTAAGCCATCTCTCCAGCCCCGTGCCCACTCTTTCTTTCTCTCTCTCTGCCTCTTTCCCTCTCAAATAAATAAAAATAACATTTAAAAATAAATAAATAAATAAATAAATAAAAGTAAAAACACTCTACCTCTTTTCCTAACAAGCTAACTTTTTTCACTCTGAACTAGTTATAAATACATAAGTATATATTTATGCATGTGCACATATAAAATATTTCAAGATCTCTCTTCCTTATCTGAATCTCCCTTACATCTTCCTGGAAATCACACAGGAGTGAAGGCCAGGGTCTCTCACAACTGGCCAGCTCAAGCCCAGTGTGACCATGAAGGTTGAACTCCAACACTCAACATGCTGCTTGTCCTTCTAGAAGGTTTAATTATGCCAGAGGAGTTTTCTGTTTCAGCAGCTGAAAGAAGATACAGGCAGGAAACCCCTCAGCAACATACTCAGCTCTTCCTGTTTCACCCCCACCAGCATCTTGCCTTGGTAGGCATAGAAATGTTTCCTCCTTACTTTATGTATTTTTCTTTATTTCATGTCTGTTCTTTGGTGTCATAAATAAAAACAGTCCCTTTAAATTATATCAACATAACTATTTATGAGTAAATTCATTATCTTGGAAAATTCATTGCCAGCAACAAGTAAGAACATCATGCTCTTTCACAGTTCCAAAATGTTCTCTTTTCTTCTACATCATTACAAAGTTGACTGTGAGTATTTTACTTCAGAAATAGTCAATGACAGTAAAATTCCTGGAAAAGTTATAGATCTGATTCAGGTTTCAATAAAAATGGAACCGGGTCTGGAGAGATGGCTTAGTGGTTAAGGCGCTTGCCTGCGAAGCCTAAGGACCCAGGTTCGATTCCCCAGGACCCACATAAGACAGATGCACAAGATGGCACATGCGTCTGGAGTTTGTTTCTAGTGGCTGGAGGCCCTGGAGCGCTCATCATTCTATCTGCTTCTCTCTCTAATAAATGAATTAAATATTTTAGAAAGGGATCATCCATCTACCCTTAAACTTGACAACACACAGTGGTTATATAGTACTCCTTTTGTCAAAGATAAATTTAATTAAACATATTTTTCTTAAAGAATTTCAAAGTGACATGATTATGCACTCATCAATAACAGCTTCATTAATATCAAGTGACATATGTTCTGTAAAATGTGGCAATACCTATTTCCCAGATTGCACCGTAAAAAGTACTAGAAAATACTAGAAGGGATTGGGGACATGGTTCAGCGATTAAAGCTACTTGCTTGCAAAGCTTGACACCTGGGTTTGATTCCCCAATACCCACATAAAGCCAGATGCACAAAGTGGTGTCTGTGTGTCTGCAGTTTGTTTGCAGTGGCCCTAGACCCTGGAATGCCCATTCTCTATCTATGTCTCTCTCCTTCCAAAAAAAAAAAAAAAAATGCCGGGCATGGTGGCACACACCTTTAATCCCAGCACTAGGGAGGCAACGGTGTGTTCGAGGCCACCCTGAGACTACGTTGTGAATTCCAGGTCAGCCTGAGCTAGGGTGAGACCCTGCCTCAAAAAACTAAAAATAAATAAATAAATTTTTTTTTAAAGAAAGTGCAAGAAGGCACAGGCTCCTAACTTGCGAGAGCATGATTTTGGTTTGCTTAGAAGAAGTTCACGTATAAGCTGCTTTGAGCATGCATATTTTACCAGGACGTGTTTAAAGCTCCAAGAAGCACAGATGGTTGATCAAGTGCAAGAACTGAGCTGGGTGGAAGATCGTATCAGGACGCTGAGCCCCGTTATAAAATCAAATAGCACTTGGGTTAACACTCCCCGCACTGTTGCTCTGCAACATGAAGTTAATGGCAGATGACGCTGCAATTCAACAATGTATCAATCAATTTTGACAAATGCTCATCTTCTCCACCCTCCCTCCTCCTCTTGGCAAAGTTTAATACACTGTTGAGTATGAGAAGTTCAGTAGCCCCTCCCCATTTGAGCTCAGGAATATATATGCCTGTGGTGGTTTGAAGGTTAACCACTCCCTGTAGACTTGGGTGTGTGAATACTTAATCCCCTTAGGGAACTTTCTGGAACTTTTAGGAGGTGGAGCCTTGCTGGAGGAAGTGAGATTTTATGGTCCAGCCCCACTTGTTATCTCTCTCTCTCTCTCTCTCCCTTGCTCGGTCCTCACTGATGACGTGATGATGTTTTGTCAGCTTCCTCTGCTTCTGCCATGTTTTCTCCACCATGATAGATTCTTTCTCTGTAAGCTAAACTAAACCCCCTTCCTTCATAAGTTGCTTCTGCTGGGGCACTTTGTCCCATAAATGAGAAATTAACTGGTGTAATTACCAAAACCCATCCACAGTCAAGTCTGATATTATGGTAATTGGCCAGCTATTAAAGTCATAACCAACCCCTTGCAGTTATTGGCTTGCGAAGTTGCCATCTCTCCTTCTGGAATATTCCACCTCCTTTGGACACCTCACCTCAAACACTTGCTCACAGATACAGGTCACCTGCAGATTCCACACTTTCCCGGATCTTGAAGTAAGTAGAGGGAAAAGTACAGAATCCCAGACCAAAACCTGTGCCTGGGGCTCAGCCCTCTCTCTGTGCGGGGCTCAGCCCCCACTGTGCCTGGGGCTCAACCTTCTCTGTGCCTGGGGCTCAGCCTTCTCTGTGCCTGGAGCTCAGCCTTCTCTGTGCCCGGGGCTCAGCCTTCACTGTGCCCGGGGCTCAGCCCTCACTGTGCCCGGGGCTCAGCCTTCTCTGTGCCCGGGGCTCAGCCTTCTCTGTGCCCGGGGCTCAACCTTCACTGTGCCCGGGGCTCAGCCTCTCTGTGCCCGGGGCTCAGCCTTCACTGTGCCCGGGGCTCAGCCTTCACTGTGCCCGGAGCTCAGCCTTCTCTGTGCCTGGAGCTCAGCCTTCTCTGTGCCCGGGGCTCAGCCTCACTGTGCCTGGGGCTCAGCCTTCACTGTGCCCGGGGCTCAGCCTTCTCTATGCCTGGGGCTCAGCCCTCACTGTGCCCGGGGCTCAGCCTTCTCTGTGCCCGGAGCTCAGCCTTCTCTGTGCCTGGGGCTCAGCCTTCTCTGTGCCCGGGGCTCAGCCTCACTGTGCCCGGGGCTCAGCCCTCACTGTGCCCAGAGCTCAGCCTTCTCTGTGCCCGGGGCTCAGCCTTCTCTGTGCCCGGGGCTCAGCCTTCTCTGTGCCCGGGGCTCAGCCTTCTCTGTGCCCGGGGCTCAGCCTCTCTGTGCCTGGGGCTCAGCCCTCACTGTGCCCGGGGCTCAGCCCTCACTGTGCCCGGGGCTCAGCCTTCACTGTGCCCGGGGCTCAGCCTTCTCTGTGCCCGGGGCTCAGCCTCACTGTGCCTGGGGCTCAGCCTTCACTGTGCCCGGGGCTCAGCCTTCACTGTGCCCGGGGCTCAGCCTTCTCTGTGCCTGGAGCTCACTGTGCCTGGGGCTCAGCCTTCTCTGTGCCTGGAGCTCAGCCTCCTCTGTGCCCGGGGCTCAGCCTTCTCTGTGCCTGGGGCTCAGCCTTCTCTGTGCCTGGAGCTCAGCCTCTTCTGTGCCCGGGGCTCAGCCTTCTCTGTGCCTGGAGCTCAGCCTCCTCTGTGCCCGGGGCTCAGCCTTCTCTGTGCCCGGGGCTCAGCCTTCACTGTGCCCGGGGCTCAGCCTTCTCTGTGCCTGGCTCAGCTCTGTGCCCTTCACTGTGCCTGGGGCTCAGCCCTCACTGTGCCTGGAGCTCACCTTCACTGTGCCTGGGGCTCAGCCCTCACTGTGCCTGGAGCTCAGCCTTCTCTGTGCCTGGAGCTCAGCCCTCTCTGTGCCTGGGGCTCAGCCTTCACTGTGCCTGGAGCTCAGCCTCTCTGTGCCCGGGGCTCAGCCTCACTGTGCCCGGAGCTCAGCCTTCGCTGTGCCCGGGGCTCAGCCTTCTCTGTGCCCGGGGCTCAGCCTCACTGTGCCCGGGGCTCAGTCTCACTGTGTCTGGAGCTCAGCCTTCTCTGTGCCTGGAGCTCAGCCTTCGCTGTGCCCGGAGCTCAGCCTTCTCTGTGCCCGGGGCTCAGCCCTCACTGTGCCAGGGGCTCAGCCTTCTCTGTGCCCGGGGCTCAGCCCTCACTGTGCCCGGTGCTCAGCCTTCTCTGTGCCCGGGGCTCAGCCTCACTGTGCCCAGAGCTCAGTCTTCTCTGTGCCCGGGGCTCAGTCCTCACTGTGCCCGGGGCTCAGCCCTCACTGTGCCCGGGGCTCAGCCCTCACTGTGCCCGGGGCTCAGCCCTCTCTGTGCCCGGGGCTCAGCCCTCTCTGTGCCCGGGGCTCAGCCTCACTGCCTAGCTCTAGACGTTGGGCTTCTCCCCACTGCGTCTCATCTTGTTTTGTGCAGGCCCTGCTCTGACAACGTTAGGAACTTGCTTTTTTCCCTTGGGCACTTCAGCACTTGGGTCCTTAGACATCTACATGGGAGATTTCTAGGGCTATGTATGGGCTTGTGTGTGTGGCTGTGAGTCTCTGAATAGGAATGGAAAGTCTCCTCCCAATTCTTTTTCCTGGGCTGGAGAGATTACTCGGTGGTTAAAGGTGGACAGCCCTGGAACAAGTCCCCAGGGCACACATAAAACCAGAGGAACAAAGTGGCGCATGCATCTGGAGTTTGTTTGAGGGCAAGAGGCCCTGGTACACCCATATACTTTCTCTGTCCCTCACTCTTCCTGCCTCTTTCCTTGCAAATGAATAAATTAAAAAAATTTCTTCTTTCCATGTCCTGATTCCTAAGAGATGCTTTTCAAAAGAAGACTTTTTTTCTATCTTAACTCCTCTTTGGTATAGTTCAGCAGTTTCAGCTTTGACACAGTTCAGTTGGCAATGAGCTACAAAGCAAGGAAGATGCATATGGACCCCACTCCTCAAAGACCCAGCAGTTGACCACTCTATGCAAGACAGTGCAGCTCATACATAATAGAAGGGCTTTGCTAGGCACTTGGATCAAGACAAGGACACGTGCCAATTGTAAGTTACTTGTAAGCACATCTGTGTAACCACAGGCTAAGATGTTTGAATGGACAGGTGTGCACAGAAGTGAATCTATTGATCTGACTTCGCTCACTTAGCATCTTCCTAAAATGACCTTAAACCCCACGGCACTAATGGCCTGAGTACATAAATGAGAGTGGGCGTGATAAATCAGGCTATCTCATAAGGTCATGAGAGCCACACCCCAGGCATGTAGGCTTCTAGTGTCACCTAAAACAATGCTTCTGAAGCAGCATAGGCAGAATATTTGTCTTCTCTGTCTCTGAAGGCCCGCCCTACCTCTCTGGGCCAGGCACCAATCACCCTGCCACAGTCTTGGGCTCCTGCATTCTCCCCTTTGTGACTCTTAATCTCTTACCACCTGCCACTTATTTGGCTATATCCTTGTCTCATTACAAAACTGTAAAAATCATTGAAAACTTGGTAATTTGTCCCCATTCTTCGTACATTGAACCGTCTCCAGAAATGTGTAGAAGAAGGGAAAATGAAGGGAGCGCAGAGGTCTGAAGATAGAGAGGGGAAATTCAACACACACTCAGCCTCTCCTTTGTGCCCTGACAACACAGGTCCCTTCAGATGGGAATGGAGGTGACAAAGTGCCTTATTTTTCATTTCTGCTGTCATCCCACCTCCATCAACACAAAAGACTTCTGTGGCTTCAAGAGGTGTAAGATTTCCCCCTAGCACGCAGGCCATGGCTTCTGCAGTGGGTGCGATCTGCGATTCTAAATTTACCCAATCTACCTGGAGACCACGTTAGGTCCAACAGGCTGAGGACTCAGCCCGCACGACTCTCCCCACAGACACACCCGCAGTGATCCCAGATGCCAGGCATCATTCCTCGTTGTTCAGTCTGTGCTTCTGAGTGGCTGACTAAAACTACGTTCCCACAACCCCTTCCTCAGGTTCGATTAATTGTCTGGATGGCTTACAGAACTCCTGGAAGTGCTAACATTTATCAGTTATTTTAAAGGGCTCAGATGGAGAGATGCACAGAGGGAGACACAGGAGAAGAGCATGGAGCTCCCATGTCTTCCTGGTCATGCCCCCTTCCAGAACCTCCATGCATTCAGCTATCTCAAGGGCTCCCAACCAAGTGCTTTCTGGTTTTCTGGCGACTCTATTGCACAGGCATGACTGCTAACAGACTGGGAGGGGAAACCCAGCAAGGCCTGTCAGTACAGATTCTTCTCAGCTGCTCTCTGCCACATTCCTTCCTCCAGGGCATGTGACAGCACACCTTTGGAATGACAAGGGTCTCATGACCAGCTACTACCAGACAAGGTATGCCAGAGAATTCTTTTATGTATCAGTCAGTATACATGAAAAAAAAAATGCTGTATTCCCTTAGTCATTAGGGAAATGGAAATTATCACCACAATGAGATAACTTTAAACACTCGTTAGGATGTCTGAAAGAGAAAAGATCATTGTGGTTAAGGACAGGGTTAAGTTAGAAACCTCATTCCTTCCTCCTGAGAATTTGAAATGAGTGCATTCACTCTGGCAGACAGTCTGGAAATCCCTCAAAATGCTAATGTAGAGTTAGCATGTCACCACTCAGCTAGTCTTCTCCTGAATATAGACCCAAGAGAAATTAAAATATGTGTGTATATAAAACAAGCGGGGCCTGGAGAGATGGCTTAGCAGTTAAGGCACTTGCCTGAGAAGTCTAAGGACTCGTGTTCGACTCTCCAGATCCCACGTTAGCCAGATGCACAAAAGTGAGGCAAGTGCAAGGTCACACATGCCCACTAGGTGGTGCACATGTCTGGAGTTTAATTTCAGTGGCTGAAGCCCTGGCCCACCAATTCTCTCTCACACTCTCTACCTCTCTCTGAAATAAAATTTAAAAAAAAAAAAAAAAAAAAAAAAAAAAAAACATGCAGGCTGGGGCAATGACCTAGTCAGGAAAGTGCTTACTGTGCAAGCATGAGGGTGAGTATTCAGAGTTCAGCCCACCCACACCCACAGGAGTTCAAGTGGACATGACAGCCTGCTGTGACCCAGCACTTGGGAAGCAGAAGTAGAGACACCCCCTCCCCCACCCAGGGCAAGCTGGCTAGCTAGCCCAGCCGAACCTCAAGCTCTGGGCCCACGTGAGAGTCTGTCTCAGGAAATCTTGGAGAACAATAAGGAAGACATCCAACATCAACATCTGTCATCCCAGACACACGCACGCACACACACACACACACACACACACACACCTCAACGTGCATACACACACACATACTACACATACATGCACATGCAAAAGAAACTTGGAACATGTGTCCAAGGCAGCATTATTCATAATAGTTACAGGTAGAAATAACCCAAATTATTAAATACCACTCCACTGTGTGAAAAACATTACCAAACCAACTGATGAATAGTTAAATTATGGTCAAGTCAAACAACGGGATATTAATTGGCAATAAGAAGGAATGAAGGGCTGGAAGGATGGTTTAGCAGCTAAGGTGCTTGCCTGCAAAGCCAAAGGACTCAGGTTCAATTCCCCAGAACCCACATAAGCCAGCTGCACAGGGTAGCACATGCATCTGGAGTGCATTTGCAGCAGATGGAGGCCCTGGCCCACCCATTCTCTCTATCTGTATCTTTCTCTATCTCTTTCTCTCTCTCAAATAAATACATAAAAATAAATATTTTTAAAAAGGAATGAAGTATTCCTACATGCCACAACACAAATGAACCACAATAACACAGGACCGTTTGAACAATGTGGGTTCACTTATGTGCAGATTTTTTTCTTTCTTTCTTTCTTTCTTTCTTTCTTTCTTTCTTTCTTCCTTTCTTTTTTGGCATATTTTCTTGTTTGAGATTATTCACAATTAGGAAATGCTTGCAGGTGAGCCACATAATGCACACAACATACAGAATGTGTGTCAGTGGACTGTCCATACTATGAGTAAAGTTTCTGGCCAAGAGCAGGCTGTTAGCATTAATTTGGGGGAGAATAAAAAACCATATGGGGGTTGTGTGAGCATCAGGAGACCCCAGAGAGCCCTGAGCAGACCACCAACCACTGGGCTAATTCCCACCATGGCAATCCCCATGCACGCTCAACAATATTCAACCTGTGCAAAGCAGGGACATGCAACAGCACACAGGACGCCCCTGCAGCAGCGCCGAAGTAGTGCAGTGGGGCAGCTGGGAACTCACAACAGTGACTCCTGACACTGGAGAAATTCATCCCAGCAAAGGCCTTGGGAACAGTAAAATAGTTCTGTGTGAGAAGCGGACAAGGCTCCCTTCACAGGACTGACCCCAAGGAAGGCGTCTGCCAGACAGGCGAACAACGTGTGCCAAGAAGCACCTTCCCTGGGTAGCAGATGGAGACTGGAGCTCGGTGGTGCTGAAGCCGGTGGAAGCGTCAAATATCACAGGCCCAAGTGGAATTTCCCTCTGTCAGTTATCTTCTCACTGCTAGGACAAAACGCCCAACCAGGCGCAGCTGATGAGAGGAAAGGGTTTATTTCTGACTTACAGTTGCAAGGGAAGTTTCATTGTGGCTGGGGAAGCATGACAAAAACAGACAGCTGGGTGACATGGCCCCACAGCAGCAGGGAGAGGTAGAGTGAGCTATACACAGCAAGCATGGCTGGGCTACAACACCCCAAAGCCCACTCCAGTGACTTAGCGCCTCCAGAAAGGCCTTACCTCCCAAAGGTTCCACACTTGGGGAATAAGTATGAGGTTGAATCACAAACACGCGAGGCTAAAGGGGACATTTCCCATGCCAGCCGGAGCCAAAAGCAGTAATTACGCAGCAGATGCTGCGCAGGCACTGGGCAGGGTTCCTTCACTCAGTTACCAGCAGAGTGAGTGAGAGGGATTAAAGTCATCCCTAAGGCCAGGCCCCAGCAGTGCAGCTGCCCTCCGGGTGAAGGAGACCCCCAGGCCTATGTATGTAGAGAACTGAAGCAGGGTGCTGTCAGCAAGGACAGGAGAAAGGAGAGCGATGAGACACGGTGGGGTTTCAGAGAACGACTCTGTGGGGATCTCCTCACCAGAGGCAGCCTAGAGAGTGGCAAAATTAGGAAGAAGGGAATTACAAAGATGAGGCTCAAGATCCGTGACTACCACAGCCACATCCATTTTTTTTTTTTTTGTCTGTTTCAAGGTAGGGTCTCACTACAGCTCAGGACAACCTGGAATTCACTATGTAGTCTCAGGGTGGCCTTGAATTCTCGGCGATCCGCCTACTTCTACCTCCCTAGTGCTGAGATCAAAGGCATGCGCCACCACACCCAGCTCCACATCCATTATTGATAGTGACACCGAGAAATCCCCACACCACAACATGGCTAAGTGACAACACAGCCGACTTAGCAGCTGGGCAGGGAGAGCTGAGTAAATCCTGGCTTACCATCTCCACGCTCACCCAGCATGAGGCTGGAACAGGGAAGTCCAGCAATGAGAAGTGAACCAAAGATTGAACAAAAGAACTGAAGACAGTGAGTGATTTTTTTTTTACCACATTATCTCGAACTAAGCATATTATCCATGCATGGTAGTGGGGGACGTTATTTTTATCTTAGGAATGTATTTTTTTGATGATTACAAAAGTAGTTTTTGGGGCTGGAAAGATGGCTTAGTGGTTAAGGCGCCTGCCTCCTAAGCTAAGAACGCCTGTTCCAATCTCCAGCGGTTCCAATCTCCAGGTCCCACGTTTAGCCAGATGCAAAGTGACGCAAGGGCGCAATGCCGCACTTGACCACAAGGGGGCCCACGCATCTGGATTTCGTTCACAGCAGCTGAAAGACTGCTGGTGCGCCCATCTCTATCTGTCTCCCTCTCCCTCCCTCTCTGTCTCTCTCAAAAATATATAGTTTTTAAAGATATTTTATTTATGTTTATTTATGTATTTGTGAGAGAGAATAAATGGGTATGCTAGGGCCTTTAGCCACTGCAAACAAACTCCAGACTCATATGCTACCATATGAATCTGGTTTACACAGGTTCTGGGGAATCAAACCTGGGTCCTTAGGCTTCACAGGCAAGCAAGCACCTTAACCATCTCTAAGCTAAGCCACCTCTCCAGCTCCAAAAGTAGTTTTTTTGTTGTTGTTGGGTTTTGTTTTTGTTTTTGTTTTTTTGTTGTTGTTGTTGTTGTTTGTTTGTTTGTTTGTTTTTGGTTTTTCGAGGTAGGGTCTCACTCTAGCCCAGGCTGACCTGGAATTCACCATGTATTCTTAGGGTGGCCTCGAACTCATGGCGATCCTTCTACCTCTGCCTCCCGAGTGCTGGGATTAAAGGCCTGCGCCACCACATCCGGCCCAAAAGTAGTTTTTTAAGCTTTGGGTTTTTTTCCACATGCTTTTAAAGGTTGTTTTTTTAATTGCTTCAGAGTTGATCTAGTTGAGACTTTTAAGAATTTTTGTATTTTTTTAACCTAAAAATATTATGGACAATTTTCATACATACAAACGGTTTTTGATCATAGTCTCCTCCCATTACTTTTTTTGGTCCCCTCTCCTCCATCTCCCTTCTACCAACCTCAGCATTGTTCACGGGTCAGCTTATGAGCAGAGTGAAAGATCCATAACAGAAGACCACATACTGTACTGTTCAACTGATGCAAAATATCTGGAAAAAATAAACCCATAGAGACAGAAAGCAGATTAATGGCTGCCTGGGACAAGGGCAGGGAAAAGGCTATGGAGCTGACTCCTAAGGGTAAGAGGTTTCTTTTGGAGGTGTTAAAATATTCTAAAATGACATTGTGGTGTTGCATAACCCCCCAAATGTACTCAAGGTCACCCATACTGCCCACTTGAAAGAAGCAAGTTGTATGATACATGAAATATAAACTTGTAAAAGAGAAGGAGATGTGGCATATGACCGAAGGTCAAGTTAGACACACTCCTGGCTCTAAGTCCAGACATAATCCATTTCATTTCACAGAAGAAATAAGCCTCATAAGAGCAGCTTTTTCTTGCTTTTCTTTTCCTGCATATTTGTGGTTTGTGTATAGCTACACTAGCTCAGGTGGGCCCCACAGCTTCTCTTGTCTCAGCCTCCCCAACTCTGGGATTACACACACAGGCTGCCCAGCTTTTACGCACGAGCTTGCGAGGCAAGCACTTTATCCACCGAACCAACTCGCAGGCCCAAGAGCAGTATTTTCTCAGGGCAACTAATTTCCATGTTTGACCCATTCTGCATTAGTCTTGAGTCTGATGGGTAGGAGGGAGCCACCCAATTCAGAAAATTGCCCATAACAATATTTATGGATTTGGTAAGAATGACAGAACTCACAGCACGAAATAAGAAGTCAATGTAGTTTATAATATAGGTGACTTAAACATTACACACCTCAGGCGCTAATGATACGGAATAGGAGGAAAGGAACTTTGAATTAGTAATTTCTGCCTTCTCCACTTCTCAAAGGGAAGGAAAGTTAATGCCTCTTATTCTGGTCCAGCCAGATTTTGCATTGCCCTGAACCATCCTCGTTCTACTCACCATTTCCATACATCCTGCTGGCTCTTGCCTTCAACTGGTGAGTCCGTGGGTGTCACTTTCACATGGTGGAGTCCCTATTGTTTGCACAACCTTCTGCTAAACCTCCGGGACTTAATCAGCAGTGTATCTAAAACAATCCAGACCGCAAGTGGACTCCCACAGCCCCTGCAATAGCTTCCTTTCCTCTGTGAAGACATTCCCTACCCTTCTAGTAGGCTCTCACCTCGCCATAGAGCTCTCTTCTGTCCTTCTAGGCCGTGCACTGTAGCCCATGCTAGAGTCAGTAAGATTCCTCTATTTGGGACAGAAGGTATGATGTAGCTCAACTCACCCCCAGGCAGAGATCAGGGCCCGTAGATGGAAGGTCTTCACTGGCATGGAGTGGACCTTGAGGGTAACTGTAGGTGATACTGTAGGTGCTCCTGCAGGGGGTTTTTTTCCTCCACCGCCGGCAGGTAGAGCAGAAGAGAGAGAGAACCGAGCCAGCCGCTTCTCTTGAGGCTGAGCGAGAAGGCGGGTGTCGATGACTCAAAAACCTCCCCAAACCAAACGGGAGAAATGAAAACCACATTGATTGCAGGGGGAGAATGCTTTACATGAGGAAGGGGGCGGGAAGAGGGGAACTCTTTGAGTTTATTGAGAGAAAGGTATTTATATGCTTTTTGAGGAAGGGGGGGAAAGGTAAAGGGCCAATATACTTTGAGGAAGGGGCGGGAAGAGGGGATGAGAGAAAGGTATAAGGGCCAATATACTTTTGGGAGGAAGGGGGGGAAGAGGGGTGAGAGAAAGACTTTGAGGAAGGAATAAGGGCCAATAGGGGTATTTAAGGGCCAATATACTTTGAGGAAGGGGCGGGAAGAGGGGTGAGAGAAAGGTATAAGGGCCAGCAGCTGAGGAAGGGGTGGGAAGAGGGGATGAGAGGCAGTTTCAGCTTAGGTGCTGAGTCAAGGGCAGGAAAGGTATAAGGGCCAAAACTCTGAGAGAAAGGTATAAGGGCCAACAGTATTTCATCATGTCAGCAGCAGCTGGGTGGAGGCAGGCCTGAGTCAAGGGCAGGTACTCAGGCTCGACTAGGCCTTACCGGGAGTAGGCCAAGATTGGCTGGGCTAACCACTCGGCTTCACACCGGCCAGGGCCCAACATGCTCCCACAGAGGGGACAATTGGGGTGCTGTGTGAACCTTCCTCGCCCACCTTCTGTCTCTCTCTGATGCCACTCCAGAGAATCAATCTGGGTTCCCCAGGCAATGAGGTCCTAAGTAGGCCTTCAGAGTGCTCGTCTTTGTCTCCAGTCTTTGTGATGGGAGCGAGAGTTGAACAAGTCTCCAGAGCCAGAGGAACAAGAAGGAGAGCCCGAGTCAAAGGACCTAGTGAGGCAATGTCCACCACGTCCAAAGCGCCGTGGGAACGGGCAACAGATTCTCTTGATGACCATCTGTCTGAAGTGCCGACGGCCAAGCATTGCAGTGAGATGCGTGTTTCCTCCTCAGCCGTTTCTGAACACCCGTCCTTCAAATCACTCCAGAGGGCTTCCTTTCCCCTGGTCTCTGCAGCACGGACGAACCTCCCCTCCTTCCTCCCACAGAGGAAGGACGCCACCTTCAGTGGAAAGGAGACAGCACAGACGTGTTCTCCATCAGCTCAAAAGCCCTCTGTCCTGCTCTCCCTTGATCGCCTTTCTCTTATTCTGTTTCAGGAACAGCCCCTAAGAATTAGCCCCTCACTCCTAGTTAAGGTAAGTAAGTTAAGGCATGGAGAGATTCAAATCCTGGCACCGGGGCTGGAGAGATGGCCTAGCGGTTAAGGCGCATGCCTGCGAAGCGTAAGGAACCTGGTTCAATTCTCCAGGTCCCATGTTAGCCAGATGCACAAGATGGCACATGCGTCTGGCATTCGTTTGCAGTGGCTGGAGGCCGTGGCGCACCCATTCTCACTTTCTCTCTGTGTCTCTCTCTCCCTCTAATAAATAAATAAAAATAAATCTTTTTTTAAAAAAATCCTGGCACCATCCTCATGGACAGGGCGGCACCCTTGAATAAGCTATAGCCTGTTCATCGTCACCAACACCGCAGTGATAAAAGTCTTACAGGTTCTAGAGCAATGGTAAGAACCAGCTAGCTCCTCTGTTGTAAGTTTGAAGTATCTCACAGTAAAACGTTGATGCAGGGAAGATGCCTCCGAAGTTGCTATCCCTAATTAATTAATAATTGTTGTTAAACATCTACTATACTAAGCACTCGGGATTAGATGGTGAACAGGAAAATAGCGCCTGCCCTCATGAAATCTATGGTCCACTTGGAGAGACAAAACAACCTGTGAGGGGGTGGGAGATGGTTTAGTGGTTAAGTGCTTGCCTATGAAGCCTAAGGACCCTGGTTCGAGGCTCAATTCTCCAGGACCCACATAAGCCAGACGTCAAAAGGTGGCACATGCGTCTGGAGTTCATTTGCAGTGGCTGGAGGCCCTGGTGTGCCCATTCTCTCTCCCCCCCCCGTCTGTCTGTCTGTTGCTAATAAATAAATTTAAAAATTTTTTTTAAAAACCTGTGGAACTCCTAGGTAAATGTTCAATTGTGTGTGGAGATAAAGGCTGTGAAGAAAGGGGAAGAAATGTACAACAGAGATACCAGGGACACATCCCTGAGAAAGTGACATTTGAGATGGCACAGAGAATTGGCAGAGGTTAGACCATCAGGGGTGCTGGAGAGCCATGAACTCCTCCTTCCTTTGGAGAAAATCAGACAGGACTCACGTGCCTGGAACGCAGCCACAAGGAGAAGTCATCACAAAGTAGCCACGTGAGGGAGAGATGCAGCCCCCAGAGCTGGGGGAGAGGACAAGTTAAGGTCACTCAAAGCAGACCTAGGTAAGCCAGGAACACTGATTCAGGCAAGAGAGACGGGGTAAAGAGCAGAGGTGCGGAGGTCACGGTAAGTCACAGCACTGCCTCATCCTTGGGAAAAGAACCACCATTCCTGGCGTGGCCCAACATACTACGCCGGTGCTCGACCAGAGAAATCCAACCAGGGAACGCTCTTCCATTTAAGCAAGCGGGAGTGAAAGATCACAGAACATTCAAGCCCTCCAACCAGAGGCCCTGGTACATCTCCCAGCTGGCTCTCTCAGTGCCACACATCCTGTGACCAAGACCTTGAATCGGTGTTGTTTTTGTCACTTCCACGAGGATTGTCTCTACCTTCGTGTCCAACTTGTATTCTTCACCCAATCAGACTTCTGCCTTTCTAATTAATTAATTAGTAGTATTACTCAAGCTGGTATCAAACTCCTGAGCGTAAGTAATCCTTCTGCCTCAGCTTCCCAAGTACCTGCGACTATAAACACACACCACCATGCCCAGCTTGACCTCTGCCCTCTGTGGAAAAGGTCTTTATCAATAACCTTATCGTTGCTGATCCCATGGACTCATTTCAGCACTTTTTTGACCTCTCCACAGTCTTTAAATCTGAGGGGTGCCGTGGCACACACCTTCAATCCCAGCACTTGGGAGGCAGAGGTAGGAAGATCCCTGTGAGTTTGAGGCCATCCTGGGACTACATAGTGAATTCCAGATCAGCCAGGGAAAGAGTTAGACCTTGCCTCAAAAAAACAAAAGATGAGGGGCTGGAGAAATGGCATAGTGGTTAAGGCGTTTGTCTGAGAAGCCAAAGGATCCTGGTTCGATTCTCCAGGACCCACGTTAGCCAGATGCACAAAGGGCACATGCATCTGGAATTTGTTTGCAGTGACTAGAGGCCCTGGCTTGTCCATTCTCTTTCTGTCTGCCTCTCTTCTCTCTTTCTCTCCTTGCAAATAAATAATTTTTTTAATGAAATAAAATAAATCTGCCAGCATCATTGGTCACCCAGAGATAGTTCATTTGACTTCCAAGTCTCTCTCTCCTTCCTTTCCCCAATTTTGGTGTGAAATTTCTCTTCTTCCCATCCCTGATGTTTCTATGTCTTTCACGGCCTGCATAAGGACCCTTCCCTCCTCTCTCTACACCTGTCTTTGGTAGTCTCAACCCATCTCTGTGTCCTCAGTTTTCTTGTCCTATCCTCCGGTCTTGCCAGCAGTGTGCCCAGTACAACTTTTGTGCTTTTCCAAAAAGAAATGTGCAAGTCCCACCCTGCCATTCTTGTCAATGAGGCCTTATTTGTAAATAAGGTCTTTATTATAGACATTATCAAGTTAACATGCCTTAGGGTCCCCTAAATCCAGTGACCACTGTGTTTTCCAGGAGACACAGATAATGGAAGCAGAGACTAGACTGATGTTCATACAGCTGAGGAATGTCAAGGAACGCTGACAACACCAGAAGAGGAAGAAAACCTCATGGGATAGACTGTCTCCCAGAGACTATGGAGGGAACACAGCCCTGCTGACACACCAGCTTCAAACTCCCAGTGTCAGAATGCCGAGAAGATGAATTTCAGTAGTCTTAAGCCACTTTTGCTTGAGCAGCTGGACAGAGAAAGTTCTGTGTCTGTTCTGTCCGGTATGACAGCCACTGGTCATGTGTGACTGCTGGACCTTGCTGTAGGTCTCATGAGACCTAGAACTGAATTGCAAATGTTATATCCTTTTCATGGACTTAAGTTGAAGTGGTATCCTCTGATTGGTGGTTACCAGATTGGACAGCCTGCAAGGGCCTCCATGGTGGGTGCTCTGGGGTACCCCATTCACAACTCAGACTTCACATGCCCACAGGAAAGTCTCCCCGCCAAGCCTCTCCTGTGTCTCGGCAAGACGTCTGTTCCACCCAGTGTTGCAACACAAAACCGCGGGTGTCCTTGGCTCTTCACTAAGCACCAACTTTGCTTCCTAAGTGTGCCAGGACTAGATCACCACCACAGCACTGTATGTGGCTGCTGGGCACTGCCAAGCACACGCTGGAGCCTTAGGAGACAGACCTGAGCTGCCCGTGTAACAAAGGGCCCCGGTACGGAGGGTGAAACAAGCCTACATCCCAGACAGGTCCTGAGGCCTGTAACGTGGGGCTGCCCCATCTTTGTGAGGTCGCAGCACACCTGACCCCCCACAACCTCGCCCAGAGAAGCCAGTGAGCAAGGCCACTCCCTCCTCGGGCCCAGGACACCTGGACATTCCCATAGCCTTAGGTTTCGTTTTCCTTGCGGCAGTGACCTTGTGACCAGTCGCCCTAGAAAGCCCTTATAAGGCAACAGCTGACCGCCTTCCTCCAGCTGCAGCCCTCCTCTACGTGACTCATGTCACTAGCCTTCCCGCCACTGCTTAGACCACGTGACCTTCCCCCACCCAGTCCCTATACGCTGAGATGACATCAACAAGCAACCTTTAAACCCACCAATCCAATTGAAATCTGTGTCCCTTCCCGCTCACAACTGCTTATGAGCCCATGTCCCTGCTGAATAAGTGAGCTGCTCTCTGAAGCTGTCTCCCAGGTGATTCTTCCCGCTGGAATCCTGGGGACCACTGGGGACCCTGCTCCGCCCTTGCCTGGACACCTCGGGGGGAGCCGGTGCACAAGGCTTCTCGGGGAACCAGGGACCCACATGTGGCCGTGGGGCTCTCCTGGAACTGGCCTGCTGGCCCCATGTTGATTGCTAGGCATGCTCACTACATCTCTACGCCACATTTAGGCTCATATACCATCTGCCCCTCCATCTAACGCACTGTCCTAGATAAGTTCTCTAGTCATCCCTCAGTATCCACTGGGTGGTGGGACTAGTTTTAACATCCCCTTAAGGATACTAAACTCAGCAGATGCTCCAAGACCGGATGTAAAACACTGTACTATTTGAGAGCTTGTTTGGAAGTTCCAGCAGGAGATTGCAGCTACTATTCTATCCTTGACCAAAGCTGATCCTCTTCCATTCAGGGAAGGTGGTCCTCTCCCAGCCAGCCTGTAGCTTGGGGAGGGACGAACATGGAGCCGTGAGGGAGGAAAGGGACACCTTCCTAGCCAGCCAGATCAGCTGAATCAACCCTTGCGATCACCAAACTGCCCTGAAAGCACTCCACTTAATGTTCATATTCACATATTAATGCTACTCTCTCTTCTGATTAGAGAAGCTTCTCTTTTCAGATGCCGATGACCACTGGGATGACCCAAAAGGCAACATAGTGCTGAGAAGAAGGGATGGAGGAGTGCCCAGCACTGAAACATCTCTGTCACACCCTCCAAGGCTCAGGGTCCTTTGGGAAAGAGGGGGCAGAAAGAATGTAAGAGCCAAAGGAAGGGTACCACTCCTTGCAATGCAACTGTCCAGACAAAATTGGCCTCGATATCCATGACCTTGCAGTGCCTAGCAATACCTTCACAAGACCCTCATAATAGGAGAAAAAGATGATGACATCAAATTAAAAGAGAGACTAGGCTGGGCGTGGTGGCGCACAACTTTAATCCCAGCACTCGGGTGGCAGAGGTAGGAGGATCGCCGAGAGTTCGAGGCCACCCTGAGACTACATAGTGAATTCCAGGTCAGCCTGGACCAGAGTGAGACCCTACCTTGCAAAACCAAAAAAAAAAAAAAAAAAAAAAAAAAGAAAAGAAAAAAAAAAAGAGAGACTAATGGAGAGAGGGAGGGATATGATGGAGTTGTGAAGGGGAAAGGGGGGAGGAGTGGAAAATATCATGATTTATTGTCTGTAAGTATAGAAGTTGTCAATAAAAAATGAAAATTAAAAAAAAAACTAGCTTTGGTGGCACCCAAGTGATACTTATATAATTATAATATACTTTATATTTAGTTATTTATGTGAAATCTTACTTTTTATGCCTAATTACCTTGCAGTAAAAGGAAGGATTATATATGTCATTAAACATGTCAGATCAAGTTAGTTGAGTTTTAATTCATTGTCGCAGTGACTTGCACACCTATGCTTACACTACATAAATTACTGTTGGTGTCTGTTGCTTGTTCTGATCCTTTAAAGTTTCCTCATCTCTATTACTCATCACATAGCATCTCCAGCATAAGGAAATTGTGAATGATCAAGAGATGGCTCAGCAGTTCAAAGCACTTGCTTGCAAAGCCTGACAGCCTAGGTTCCATTCCCCAGTACCCACATGAAACCAGATGCACAAGGTGATGCATGCATCTGAAGTTCATCTGCAGAAGCAGGAGGCCCTAGCATGCCAAGTCTCTCCCTCATTCTTTCTCTCTCTCTCCCCTCTCTTCCTCTCTCTGTCTCTCTCTCAAATAATAAATATTTTTAAAAATAACACTGTAAGGCTGGAGAGATGGTTTAGCAGTTAAGGCATTTGCCTGAAAAGCCACAGGATGCTGGTTAGAGTCTCCAGGACCCACTTAACCCAGATGCCCAAGGGGGCACATACATCTGGAGTTTGTTTGCAGTGGTACACCCATTCTCTCTCCTCTCTCTCTCTCAAATAATAAAATAAATTTTATAAAAAGAATAAGAAGCCTTTATCAAAAAGAACACTGTGAAAATAAGCCACAGGTGGAGGAGTGGGTGGTCTTCTCTAGTCATGTGAAATACATGATCATAAGCTGGTTGCGGTTGACAGCCTAGACATCATTTTATTTAATTATCTCTGCAGCTTTGTAAGTAATTACAATTCTCAAGTAGAGTTTTATTTCTTGTTGTGATAAAGGTCAGGGGCAGGGGATGAAAGGCCATGGAAAGACAGGTTTGGATGGGATGATGCTCACGGTCTACACTGAATTCACACCCACTAGTGTTTCTAGGAAGTGTTCCTACACATCCCCTCATCCCCGCCTGGTGGTTTTGAGTATCATCCCCTTTTGAAAACAAGGTGAGGAGGTGGGGAGTTGAGTCAACTTCTCAAGTTCTCAAGGATATTAAATGATGACTTTTTTTTAAAGATTTTATTTTTATTTATTTGAGACAGAGAGAGGGAAGAGAGAGAGTGTGTGAGAATGGGCACTCCAGGGCCTCTAGCTACTGCAAACGAACTCCAGACGTGTGCGCCCCCTTGTACATCTGGCTTATGTGGTACCTGGAGAATTGAACCTGGGTCCTTAGGCTTCGCAGGCATGTGCCTTAACTGCTAAGCCCTCTCTCCAGCCCTAAATGATGACTTTTTGAACACGGTGCTTTGGCTTGAGAACCTGTGCTTTTCCATTTGACTTTGTTTACCGCTAATGATGGATGCGTCATCAGGAAAATAGGAATAAAGGTCTTTCCTACTCAGGAGGCGCTAGAGCTGAGGGCTGGAGAGAAAGAATTGTGGTGGTGGGGGGGGGATGACAAACAGTAGCTTCAGAGTCTCTCCCAAGAGCAGGTTGTGGAAGAAAGACATTTGCACCACCCTTCTTTCTCTATCCTTTCTTCGTCTCTCCTCCCTCTCGCCCTTCCTCTGCCTCCTCGTTCCTCTCTTCTCCCCCATCTTTCTTCTATCTCTTTCTCCCTCTTCCTGTCTCTTCCATCTCCCTCTCTTCTTCTCTCTTTCTCTTTCTCCCTGACCCTCCATGTTAGTGGACCTGGTATTGGCACTCAGTCAGGTTCTACCTAAACCCAGCTTCTGCTCATCTCCACTGAGACACTAGGCTTAAATGAAGCTGTCTCGGACCCACTAGACCAGCCCATCTGCCAGCAGAGTGCCATAGTGACCTCAGTGGACACCACTTGGCACAGAACAATTGAACAGCTGAGCCCGGCCTGAATTCTTCCCCCACCGAAACACAAGGCATAAAAATGGCTGCTGATTGAAGCCAGACATTTGGGGGATTGTCTGGTACACAGCAGCAGATAACACAATAGTTCATTTTACAGCTTCCTTCACTCACCAGTGCCAATCAAACAAATAGCCAAGAGCCAGGCTAATAAACTATGGTAATTATCAGAGCAAGCTTCTCTCTCTTTCCTGTGGCGAGTCTCACCACAAATGATGACAGCAGCTGTGAACTTCCAACAACTGGCCGACCCGTGGATCTATCTGAAATGTCACCCATAACATAATTTTCCCTTTGCAATTTATAAATTCTGACAGAAAGGAGTTATCTGTGAGAACCCAGCCAGAACCCACAGGACGGGCATTCTGCTGATAGTTTCCCTATTTTCATCTTTGACACACTATTCAATTCAAGTTGAAAAAGGAAACCAGATAACATCTGTTTCCTCCTCTGTCCTTCCACACATTTAATAGCACCCACATATGCAAGTTCCTTCCCTGGAGGTTGACGTGATTCAAGTTCACCTTCTGATGATCCTAAGATGAAGATGGCATTTCTATAGCTCCATCTTCCAGGGCCGGCCAGGAATGCACAGCAGCTAAAGACGGGAGGTTGGCGAAGAGATTCCTCAGCGGACAAAACAGCCACCCAGACTGTACAATTAGCACAGTCCAAATGCTGCAGCTGTCTGCAGAGGCACCCGCAGTATTTCTGACAAGGCACATCCTGCTGGTGATGTCAGACTCCTTTCTGAAACAAAAATGAAATGTGAGGAGGTGAACATACGCCGCTGTTGGAAGAGTTCTTCCCTGTTTGGGGACGCTGTATTCACAAATGACCGTGTCACCCACAGTTCTGTGTTCCCTAAGTCCTAGAAAAATCCACAATGCTGTGCAATCCTTCGTGAAAGCCAGCAGTTGGCTCCTGAGTTCTTGGTTACCTCACACGTCTGTCATGCAAGTCACTGAACAGGGACAATGACTCATGGCGCTAAAGAAAACCCAATTTGTTGAATTAAACGTTGGAAAAGAACCCAAATGAGTCACTGTATCCTTCCCCTTGCTCAGGCAGTGCCACACCTAGATTCCCCCAGCCAGGAGAGAGGTCATCATATTTTTTAAAATTTTTTGTCTTGTTTTGTTTTTTAAGGTAGGGTCTCCCTCTAGCCCAGGCTGACCTGGAATTCACTATGTAGTCTCAGGGTGGCCTCAAACTCACGGCGATCCTCCCACCTCTGCCTCCCAAGTGCTGGGATTAAAAGCGTGCACCACCATGCCCAGTAATAGTTTTATTTTATTTATTAATTATTTGAAAGAGATGGAAAGAGAGAGAGAGAATGGGTGCGTCAGGGCCTCTAGCCTCTGCAAATGAACTCCAGATACATGCACCACCTTGCGCATCTAGCTTATGTGGATCTTGAGGAAATCAAACCTGGGTTCTTTGGCTTCGCAGGCAAGCACCTTAACCACTAAGCTATCTCTCCAACCCCATCATATTTTTAATAAGCCAGTCACAGAGAGATTGGGCACAGTACTAAATCCCATTCATATATATATATGTGTGTGTATATATATATATATTCATTCCAAAAAGCAACAAAGTCATTGAAAAGCTAAAGCCTAACAGAAAGGGGAAAAATAACGATAGAACAGAAATGAGCAGGTCCAGGAGCCTGGCTCCCAGAGTGCTTTTGTAAACATTTAAAAAATGGTGACCTCTCGGAGCCAGGGACTTGGGAAAGTCACTCCCTGGTGGCCACAGCGGGAGCAGATGGGTTGTTTTAACCACTCACTCGATCTGTCCCCTACATCCCACCTTTTGTGCAAAATAAATAGATAAATAAATAAATAGATAAATAGATAAATAAATAAATAAATAGAAATCAAATTCCGGAAGCACATGCAGCATCCTGGAGAGAAGGGACTAAAATTATGTATGACCTTTTCCCTATTTCTAGTAAAAATCCATCTTCCTACCTTTGCCCCAGTTGCTCATTATTGCTGACACTAGAGAAGACTGATTTTTTTCTTTTGAATTTATCTGTCACCCTCTACTAATAAACCTGCAGCTGACAGATAATACATCTTTATCCCTCCTGATGCCTGGCAGGTGCTCAGTAACTGTTCCCTGGGAGAACGAATGACCCAGAGAGAATGAACACAGTCTGGACCAGCTTCGAACGCTGTCCTCTCTTCAAACGGGCAGGAAGAGTGTGATCTCACCTCTCCTGGGGGGAGCCACAGACCAGCCGACTCATTGCTCTTCATAGCAAAATTCCAGGTTGAAAAAGAAAATGTGGGCTAGAGAGATGGCTTAGTGATTAAGGTGCTTGCCTGCAAAGCCAAAGGACCTCATTCGATTCCCCAGGATCCACGTAAGCCAGATGCACAAGGTGGCACATGCGTCTGGAGTTTGTTTGCAGTGGCTGGAGGTGCTGGAGCACCCATTCTCTCCCCCCGCCCCGCCTCTTTCCCTCTCTCAAATAAATAAATAAAAATTTTAGAAAGGGAGATGTTTGGCCTCATGGGTGCTTGTAGCAGTTAGAGTCCAGTGCTGGGCCCATCACCCCAGTGCCCTTGGACTCCCTTCTGGGACACTGTTCTTCTTCTAAACAGCATGATACCATGAGAACAGTAACAGCTTTGGTCATCCCACTGGGTCCTCTTATTCATAGCTAAGTGTCTGCCTGTCTAACACCAGACAGCCCAGCCTTCCTTTAGTCACTAAAGCCATCTACCCAGGACACCCGTCAACACTCTCCCCACCTGGCGGTCTCAGCATCCTAACAGAGCAGAGACAGCTCTCCAGTGGGCACCCACAGGCGAGAGGTTCTTCCATGGTCATCGTCAGAAACCAAAAGTCCAACAACCAGTTTGTTTGGTCCACGTGGTATCTTCTGTTTCTGTTATTGTCGGTTGACAGCGGTCAGAATCAGGATGGATCACTTGTGACAAACTCCAAATAAAAGTAAAATAGTCAGACTTGGATCTACAAAGGAGGGAATTGCATGCATGCACAAAGTGCCGTGGAGAGCCGGGGATGTAGCTGAGCGGTGGAGTGCTGGGCTGGCATGCATGAGGCCTGGGGCTCAGTCACCAGCAACACAAAGAAGTTGGAAGAGGAAGAGGAGGGCACACCGAAAACACTTCTGCCAACACAAGGGCAGAATAACTGCCTGTCCTGTTGATTCTTACAGCCAAGGATCATTCCTTCACTAACAAGGAATCCTCTTCTCGGCGTCTTTAATACTTCTCCTGGCCTTTAAATGCTTTGTGCCTCAGCCTCCTTAAGTAGGAACGCAGTTTACTATGGCGCCTGTGTTCCCACTGCAATATTCATTTCTGAATAAAGTGTTACTTTTGAAGGGTATTTTGTCCATGTGGCATTTACGTTGGCACACTTAATTACATGATCTCATTTATATCTAGAAATACATAGAATTCCATGGAAACAAAACTGTGGCTACTGAGGCTGGGGATAAAAAGGAACCTGGCTTGACTTGATGGGCATTGAGTTTCCCTTCAGGACAATGAAAAAGTGGAAGTGTGTTGTGGGCATAATTGTACAGCAATGTAATTGTGTACATTCAGAAAACAATTCACTTTAATGTTATTAATTTTATGTAACCTCATCTTTTTTTTATTTGAGGTAGGTTTTTGCTCTAACTTCGGCTGACCTGGACCTCATTCTGTAGTCCCAGGCTGGCCTTGAACATATAGTGATCCTCCTACCTCTGCCTCCTGAGTGCTGGGATTAAATGCTATTTTTTCAAGTAGGTCTTCCTGTGTTGTCCAGGCTAGCCTTGAGCTCTCAATCCTCATCTCTTAGCCTTGCATTATTTTTTTTTTAAATAAATGAGTATTGGGTGCTTCACCTACCAGATTTCTGGCTTCTCTTGGGAAGCTAGAACCTCTGGGGAATTCACCTCCTTCCTGGGAGTGGCAACCATCTGCTGGCACTGAGCAGCAGCCACCTGCTGAGGCAAGGGCATTTCCTGCCCACACTGCTCTTCACACATGGCCTTCCCAGAGTTCATGACCCCTGGTCCACCGGTACAGAAGCCCCTTGTGTTCTCCAGTGAATGAACAGTCCTCACAGCAGCTACCTCAGATGAGTGAGTCAGTACCTTAGATCCAGACCCGAGAAAAGCTGAAGCAAAATGAATACAAACAGGCCACTGTCCAGGAGTCAGGGACTGGAGTCACAGACGCAAGAAAAGGATTCTGTGTTCCTGTCTCCTTGCCTGGGGTAGCAGCTTCACCTTCTAGCCTTCTCTAGCCTCCCCTCTCTCTCTCTCTCTCTTTTGTTTGTTTGTTTGTTTTCGAGGTAGGGTCTCACTCTAGCCCAGGCTGACCTGGAATTCACTATGTAGTCTCAGGGTGGCCTCGAACTCACGGTGATCCTCCTGCCTCTGCCTCCCAAATTCACCACTATGCCCGGCTTCTCTATCCTCTTACCTGGCTTCGTTGGCTTCGTTTCCTTTCCTACCTCTTTCTATTTTCTGAATTACACTGTTAGTTTCCCAGGGCTTTCTTAACAAATAATCACAGAATGGCTTAAGCAGCAGAGATTTATGTATTACCTCACAGTTCTGGAGGCAGGAAGTCCACGATTAAAGTGTCAGCAGACTGTGCTTCCTCCAAAGGCTCTCGGGAGGAGACTTCTCAGACACAGCATTCGGTGCAGCCAGGTGTTTTTTGAACCGTGGCGTCATCTCTACAATTTCTGCCTATGGGTTCCTTCTGCCTGTCACTGTGTCTCGAGCTCAGATATTTCTCATCTCTCTTAAGGACATGAGCATTGGGTTTGGGTCCATCTAAACCCAGGATAATCTCATGCAAAGATCCTTTATTATATCTACAAAGACTGTTTCCAAATAACTCAGAAGGCCCCTTGGTGCTGAAAAGAAGTGACAGAGGAGCGTTCAGCACTGAAACGTCTCTATCTCACCTTCCAAGGTTCAGGGTCCATTGCGGAAGAGGGAGCGGAAAGAATGTAAGAGCCAAAGGAAGAGTAGGACTCCTTACAACGTGCTCCTCCAGACACAAAATGGCCTGGATATCCATGACCTCACAGTGCCTGACACTATCTACATAAGACAATCATAATAGGAGGAAAAGATCATGACATCAAAATAAAAGAGAGACTGATTGAGAGGGGGAGGGGATATGATGGAGAGTGAAGTTTCAAAGGAGAAAGTGGGTGGAGGGAGGGAAATAACATGGGATATTGTCTACAGTTAAACAAGTTGTCAATAAAAATAAAAATTAAATAACAAAAAAAGAAATTGGTGCTGAGCTATAAAGCCTCAAGGCCTAAGCCCACGACTCACTTCTGCGAACAAGGCTCCACCTCCTAAAGGCTTCACAACTTTTCAAAATATTACCCCCAGCCGGGGAGAAAGTGCTCAGACACATGAGCCTATACGGTGGGGAGGGTACTTCACATTCAAACCACAATAGAGGAAATCAAAAGCAGGCCCTGGGCTTCAGAGATTGCTCAGTGGTTAAGGCACGGGCCTGCAGAGCTTAACAAGCTGAGTTCAATTGCCCGAGACCCGTAAAGCCAAGTGCTCATGTGACACACGCATCTGGAGTCGTTTGCAGAGCTGGAGACCATGGAGCCTGTTTTCTCTGACTTGCTCATGTTTCTCTCTGCTTGTAAATAAATAAAAATAAAAATAAGGCAGACCCCATAAATCCCAGTGGAGCAGACAAGATGAGGGCCTCCTGTGGATTTGAAGTGACTCTCTAGCATGAGCTGCTCGGAGTTATGCTCCCGCAATACCCGATGAAGTTCAAAGCATACCTACACACTTCCTGAACTGCCTTCGTTCCCGCCCTGTAGTGCTCACTGAGTGAACGAAGGATGCAAAGATGGTATGAGGGCACTAAGACAGCAGGGAAGGAAGACTGTCCTTGTTGTGATGGCTCATCTGATTGTCAACGCGACAGGCTTTAGAATCACCATTGAAACAAATTTCACGCTAATACAGATTTTCTAGATCAGATGGTCAAGGTGGGAGGACCTACCGTAATCACACTCTAGCTGGCTCTACCCACAGGCGGCTCACGGGTTAGCGCTCATCACTCCTCACTCTGGACTTCCTCCTGCTGACGTGATGCTGCATTTCTGACCCTGCCCTGCTGTCCCATCAAGGTAAACAATTCTCTCCTCAATCTGTAAGCTGAAAGTAAACCCTTTCCTCTTTAAGCTGCTTCTGGTTGGCTGCTCGGTCCCAGTTAAGGAGAAAGTAATGGATATACTTGTCTTCCAGCCTTCAGCATCAGAGCTGACTGAACATGAATAATAATCAGTTGTTCGCTGTGTGTCTTAGTGTCCTCATGTTAAATCTGGGGACAGACAGCCACGGTGCTCCACCTCTGCTATCACACAGACTCCACCCTCACCTTGTAGTACCCTTCTGGTTCCATCCTAAAATTCTTAATACTTTTCCAATAAGAGATTCCATATGTTCGCTTTTCACTGGTCCCTACAAAATGCGTAGCCTTTGGGGTCAGTGAAATACACACGACAGTATCTTCTAAGGATTAAATAAGGAATGCACATCACATGACTTTCCTCCCGGATCAGTTTTTGTCTGGCCGTATTTCTTAGTCTTGGACTGAAAACCTGGCAGTAACCCCATTGCTTACAAAGGATCAAGCATATACCAGCGTCTTAGTCCCACAGACATCCCAGGCCCAGGAGAGCCTAGACGTGCTGGTCTCCAGCATCTGGCCACCTGCCTTGTGCCGCGGAGTCCTGTTAACATAAAGGAATGAGGAGCCGCAGCCACATCCCGCTGAGCTGCTTCCCCCTCCCATATTCGCTTCTTAGTGCTGCTAAAACAAATTGCTGTATTTTTTGTGGCATCAAATAATGTGTTATCTTGCCTTTCAGCCAATCACAGTCCAAAATCAGTTTCACCGGCTGAAATCAGGTGTTGACACATGTATTATTTCTGGAGGAACTAAATAATAATCTCTTTCTGTCCCTTCCTTCAGCTTCTAAAGGCAGCTTGCATTCCTCCTTCTGGGGCCCCTTCCTCCATCTCCAGAGCACTTCCCTCCACCTCACAATCCCTTACCACAAGGTCCACTCTCTCCCATTGTGACCCTCACTCAAGGCAGGAGCTGCAGGCAGAATAACTCCTCCATCTCAAGACTCTTAGTCACTGTAAAGTCCCTTTGCCATGTAGGAAGACACAATGACAGGTCACAGGTTCCAGGGACTTCACAAGGGTCTCCTGGGGGAGGGGCCATTTATTCAGTCTGTTCGGCCCACATGGGCAGGCTAGATGCTCATGCACAAAATATGAGTGGTGAGGAGCTGGGAGAAGGTACAAAATGCTCCTGCTGTTAGTTTCAGGATATATACAAGAACCACGTGTGAGGAAGGGCCACAAGGGCAAGCCATAGAGCAGTTCAGATGCATCATAAAGGCAGGGAGAGCCCGAGATGGATAGTGACCTGGCACAGAGACAAGGGACAGGTCTAGCAAACAAAGCAACATCAGCATCTTCTCTCTGCCAAGCACTAAGGCATGTTGGATCAAATATAACAAATTGAAGGGACCAAACTGATGCCATGACAGGCCTCAGTAAGGTGCTGCCCTGACACGGCCAAAGTTTCAATTTCCAGGAGGGATGAGCTCTGGGGGTTGAATATGTACAAACGTAACTGCTACTTGCTTAGCCAATCACGTTAGGAGGTTACCTCCTCTGCCTGAAATTCCCCGAGACCTGGCCGCCAAAACCTTAAGACCAATCAAAAAAACACAATTAGCCAATCATGTAAAAAGATTAAAAGCCCACCAAAATTCCTTTAGCTGTGGTTAAAAGGGAGCCTGCAAGCTCCTTGGGTCATCACCATTTTGTACAAGTGGTTGACCCCAGCATGCTGGCTAATTCTGCAGAATAAACGCTCTATGCTTTTAGATACTATTTGACTCTGGGGTCTTTATTCAGTGATTTTCGGACCATTACATAAATAATTTCTATGTAGTTTCAAGGTGGCCTCAAACTCACAGTGATCCTCCTGCCTCTGCCTCCCGAGTGCTGGGGTGGTATGCACCACCATTCCTGGCAAACATAACAGACAATTTCTAATACATAGCCAAGCTCCCAAGCAGTAATGGAAATGAAAATTCACAGTGGTAAATACAAATTGAGGTTGGCATTGTTTGTTTGTTTGTTTAAAAACATTTTATTTTTATTTATTTACTAGAGACAGAGATAGGGAAAGAGAGAGAGGGAGAGGGAGAATGGGCACACCAGGACCTCTAGCCCCTGCAAACAAACTCCAGATGCCTGAGCCACCATGTGTATCTGGCTTACATGGGACCTGGAGAATTGAACTGGGGTCCTTAGGCTTCGCAGGCATGTGCCTTAACCGCTAAGCCATCTCTCCAGCCCAAGGTTGGCATTGTTTTGAAAGAGTGGGAGAAATAACAAGTTTTGGTAACCAAAGAATTTGCTTAATGGCCACACATGGAGAGGAAGGAAAATCTGGGGTCTGTCCCAGATGCAGAATTTAACTGAAGTCCCTGGAGTGGCCTAACAAACACGAATGGACCCATTGTCCCAGAAAAATGACAAGGAAACTTATTGCATTCATTTGGACTTTGGGAAGAATATTAAGAGCTTCTCTAAGAAATTTTAATTAGCTTATCCTCACCGAGAATGGAGGCTCAAGATCTGCATGATTTGTATATCCCCAGTAACTCGGAAACCAGGCAGGCAGTGATGCGGATAAGTGGACTCCCTCTTCTCTCTGAAGGTACTGTTTGTTATAGCCCTACTTTAATGAAGATTATATTTTGATTCTGGGGGAAAGAATGGAATAACAAAATGCAAAAAGTATGCCATGAAATGTCTTAAGACTTAGAAAACAGGAATGTCTGTGAATAAAACACTTTTGTTTAGAAAGAAACAAATCTCTTACAGAGAAGTCATTTTGTTTTGAATTCCAAGAGAACTTTCCTTGGAAACAATGTTTGCACATACTAGCTCCAGAACTTAGGGTAGGAATGTCAGCCCCATGGGGCTGGTCCAGTGTTTTGACCCAGCTTCAGGGCGGATCCAAAAATGCGCATTCAGAAGTTGTCAGGGAGCTGAGCTCCCTGGGGCAGATCCTCTTCACGAAGAACCAGGCAAGGCTGGAGACTGCGGACGACTATGTAGCTCAGTGGTACAGGGATGGCCTGCCGTGTCCAAGGCCTCAGTTCAATCTCTAGAATGCCAAGACAGAGAAACAGAGAGAGAGAGAGAGAGAAGGAGGGAGAGAGAGTCAACCTCCATCTATGATTACACACAAAAATTAATTTATATATCTAAAACTAAAAAACAGGTCTGGGGAGATGACTCAAAGGTTAAAGGTACTTGTTTGCAAAACCTGTCAGCCCAGGTTTGATTATCCAGTACCCATGTAAAGCCAGATGCACAAAGTGGCACATGCATCTGGAGTTCATTTGCAGTACCAAGAGGCCCTAGTGTGCCCATTCATTCTCATTCTTTCTTTCTCTCTCTCTCACACACACACACACAAACATACACACACATAAGTAATTGAAAATTTAAAAATAAATAAAAAACAAACTTCAAATTATTGAGAAGGAAAAATTTGAGGGTCTGAGAAGATGGCTTAGCTGGTAAAATATTTATGATGTAAGTATGACATTTTATTATTGCCCACACACAAAAGCTGGGCAGGCATGATTACCTTCATTAGGGCAAGGGAAAGTTCTAGTAATGGAATTGGTTGATTCCAAAGTTAACACAGGTATTAAAATTCACCCCCTGCAATCCCAGTACTGGAGAAGCAGAGACAGAAGGATTTCTCTGGCTTGCTGGCCAACTCCACGTAGATCTCTGGCCTCCACACACACATACACATGTGCCTACACACTTATTAAAATGCAAACAACCATACATGTGTACACACTATGCACACACAAGAAAATGGAGAATTTTAGCAATGGAATTCTTAAGTTATACAAAGCATAAGCCTTGACAGAAAAAAAAAATTGGTAAATAAGACTATGTTAGAATCTAAGTCCTTTAATCTTCAAAAACTATCATTACAGATATGAAAACACAAGCCCCAAGAAGAAAACATTGATAATGCATATATCTGACAAATAAGTTTTATCAATAAAACATTAATAAATCTTACATTGAATAATGAGAAAACTCTAAAAGAAAATGGGCAAAAGATTTGAATAGACCTATCACAGAAAATATATACAAATGGTCAATAAACACATGAAAATGTGGCTAATGTAATTAGTATCCCAGGAAATAGAATTAAAATCCACAGAAAATAAATGGCTACAGTGTAAAAAGACTGGTAATATCAAGTGTTGTCCAGGACATGGCCCAACTGTACCTTTTACAGATTGCTGGTGGAAAAATAAAATGTCATAATCACTTTCAGAAAACAGTCTCCGGCTGGAGAGATGGCTCAGCAGTTAAGGTGCCTGCAAAGCCTAAAGGTGACACACGTGCATGGTGACACATGTGCACAAGGTGGCACACATGTCTGGAGTTCGTTTGCAGTGGCTAAAGCCCTGGTACCCCAATTCTCTCTCTCTCTCTCTCTCATTAAAATAAGTAAATAAATAAGAAAACAATCTCCCATGAAGTTAAGCGTATACTTTTTATATGACCCTGCAATTACACTCTCAGATATTGGCTTAAAATAAGAAAAGACTTGTACATGAATTTTCATAGCAGTTTTATTCAGAATACAAAACTAAAAACAATTCTGTCTTGGCCGATGAATGCATAGACAGTGGTATGTTCTGGCAATCGCATATGATATAAAGGTACCAGATTTCTAATAATCTCAACCATGTGGATGAATTCCCAAGGGCCCCACTTAGAAGCAGCAGCTGTCTACAAACTAAGATGGAGGACCCATACAGTGTGTGGCTTCTAATGTGTATTATAATGGCATCCAGGTCTAACCACTGCATTTTCTAAATTCTATTTATTAGCCGGGCGTGGTGGTGCACGCCTTTAATCCCAGCACTTGGGATGCAGAGGTAGGAGGATCACTGTGAGTTCGAGGCAACCCTGAGAATACAGAGTGAATTCCAGGTCAGCCTGAGCTAGAGTGAGACCCTACCTTGAAAAACCAAAAAAATAAAAAAATAAAAGTAAATAAATAAATTCTATTTATTTATTTGCAAGAACGTTTAAAGCGAAGGGTGTGGGTGTAGCTCAGTAGTGGAAGGCTTATCCAGCATGGTAAAGGCCCTGAGTTAGCACAATCCTCAGCACAACAACCAAGCAAACAAGCTGGTACAACTGATATTTAATACATTTCAAAAATAAAATTAGAATCACAGTATAAGATATTAAATAAAAATGTAACTATAAAATGCAGTGGTGCCCTGGCAACTCATTCTTTCTGACTCTCTTCTATCTCTCTCTGCTTGCAAATAAATGATAAACACATTCTGAAACTGGACAGAGTTGATGGGGATACAGCACTGTGAATGTTCTGAAAGCCACTGAATTCGTGTGCCGTCAACCAGTTACATCCATCAGTGTGTGTCGTGTTTTACCACAATAGAAGAAGGTTTAAGGGCATAGGAAGAAAAGTGTTGGAGGCAGCAAAAATAGAAGTCACTCTATAAAAAAATAAATAAATATAAGTGGGTGGAGGTCTAGCTGAGGTCAAAGAAATTATGTACAATGAACAAGGGAAGAAAACAGTGATATTCAAGACAGAGAGGAAGGGGCTTGTCGGAGAATGAGCTTGAGCAGAGGAGAGAGACGAAGCTCCTCTGGAAGGCAGGGGCTTGGCTTTATGCCAGAGAACGGACAGTGCCTGGGCACAGGACAGCCTGTAGGTAGGAGGTATGGGTAAGCCCCTGACAGTCTCCTCTCCGAGCTCCGCACTCACTCCCAGCACCTGCCAGCTCCGAGGACTTCTCTAAGAAGGACAGGATTTCTCAAGGACTTCCTAGGAAGGGTAACAAACAGCACGAAGGTGGAGAAGTCCTGATAGGAACTTTGACCTTAGGAGGTGACTTGGAAGTGTGCCCAGAAAACACAGAACTACCTTGAGGTGTGAGATTGCTTTCCTGAGTGGAAATGGATCATGATGGTTATGGAGGTTGTTTTGACAAGGAAAAGACTCTCGTGATAAACTGCAGCGGTCTGGCTGCCCTTCTGTCCATGTGAATGATGATTCCGAATTTTGGCTCCTCTCCATGCAGACGAAGCGATGTGACTTGAAACTGCCCTTCATGTTGACAGCACACGATAGAGTCACAACGCGATGTCTCATCTACTGGCTCTCCCCCAGGGATGGTTTTACCACCCAGGGCACATTTGGCTTCATCTGGTAACTATTTTAGGTTCTCACAACTGGACAGATGCCACTGGTGTTTAGTGGGTGGAAGCCAATCATGTGGCTGAAAACTCTACAACACACTTGACCAAACATCCTCAGCAAAGAATTATGTGATCTCCTGTGTCGAGAGAGCAGAGTCAAATCCAGCTTCCCTTCCAGGCATGCCTGCCCTCTGCGAACTCCCTCCCGCTCATCCAACCGCAGCTTCAGAATTCCTAAGGTAAGTGACCAGCCTAAGTCATGGTGGCAGGGACAGCTTCCAGACCTGCCTGAGTTCTGAGTTCAGTTTCATACTCATTCTGTCCGTGGCACATGGTCAGTCAGAGACATTAATCTGTGGTGCTCTGGACCCCCATGTGGTGGGAAGTGAGGCATTCTCCCACCACTTCCACAGTGTCTAGACTCCACCAAAACCCGATCTTTGTGGGGCTGGAGAGATGGCTTAGCAGTTAAGCACTTGCTTGTGAAGCCTAAGGGCCCCGGTTCGAGGCTCGATTCCCCAGGACCTACGTAAGCCAGATTCACAAAGTGGTGCATGCATCTGGAGTTCGTTTGCAGTGGCTGGAGGCCCCGGTGCCCCCATTCTCTCTCTGTCTATCTGCCTCTTTCTCTGTCACTCTCAAATAAATAAAAAAAACAAAAAGTTTTTTAAAAATCTATCCCTGTGGATGAAGACTTGTCACACAGGGGGCCCCTGGTGGAAAGACAGGTACTCCATTCTGTCTAAAGACATGACTCTGCAATATAGTCTGTGAGGCCATTGTGTATTGAACGTGGGCAAGAGATTTGACCTACCTGCGCCTCCCTGTCTTCATCCATTAAATGGAGGTAATAATTGTGCCCGCTTTATAGCTTATCCTGACGCTTAAATGAACGATTATCTGCAAAGCACTTAAGACAGGCTCGCCCCAAAGTAGCTACATTACATTGCTGTTCATTTTGTTTTCAAGTATTCTTGGAGAAATCCGAATGGGCCCTTTAAGAAGTCTGGCAGAAACCTAGCTTCAGAGAAATTAGCAACAATGAAAGTGCAGCCTCTGCAGCTTCTTTTCAAGTGAGACAACCATTCAAACCTGAACAAGGAGCATCCGTGAGAAGCTGAAGAGTTGAAAGCACCCAGTGACTACTAACTTGGTTGCCAGGGAAACTCCCCAGGTTGGGGTTGGGAGGGAAGGGCTGTCCTGGAGGTCCACGCAGAGTCAGGAAGTAGCCCTATGGAACTCTGTCCTTCTTTTTCCTGGGCCACAAGAAGATAAATAAGCCAAGAGACCCACAGGGTGCTGGAGAACAGACCACGTGGTTAAGACAGTCTCCCGCAGGAGCAGGGAGCCCGCTTCTCTCAGAAAGCTCAACAACTCCCACCAGCCCAGTGGATTCATTTGTTACTTTTCTCATCACTGTGACAAAACACGGGGCAAAAACAGCTTAACCAAGGGTGTACTTGGGCTCACAAGTGGTAAAGGGATTCAGAGTGTTGTGCTGGGTAGGCACGCGTGGCCTCACAGTCAGAAAGCAGAGACACGAATGCTGGGCTCAGCTCACTTCCTCCTTGCCCCTGTTAGTCAATCTGAGATCCCAGCTCACCGCTTGGAGCTCCCCACATTCAAGGTGGGTCTTCCCTCTTCAGTTTCACCTCGCTGGGAACCCCCTTATAGACTTGTTCAGAGGAGGATTCCAAACACAGTCAAGTGGGCCATGAATGCTAACCACCACTTCCAGCCAGGAAGAGTGAGGTTTACCCGGTGGAGCAGCACGCACAATCTCAGGCCCTGAGGAGGCTCAACGAAACACAACCCACACTGTTGTGGCAGGCCACTTAGAAATGTTTAGTCAAAGAAGGCTCCTGTATAAGCCACTTCTCACTGCTGGGACAAAAAATAAAAGAAGAGCCAGGCATGGTGGCGCACACCTTTAATCCCAGCACTCGGGAGGCAGAGGTCGGAGGATCACTGTGAGTTCGAGGCCACCCTGAGAATACAGAGTGAATTCCAGGTCAGCCTGGACTAGAGACCCTACCTTGAAAAACCAAAAATTAATTAAGTAAGTAATTAAGTAAAAGAAGATATCTAACAGAAGCAGCTTAAGAGGAAAGACTCATTTAAATTCATGGTTTCAGAAGTTTTCGTGGCAAGGAAGACACGGTGGAGTTCATGGTGGAGGGACCATGTGGTTAGGGCTTTTCACATCACAGCAACAGAAAAGAAGGGGAGAACTCAGAGCAGAACCGGAACCAGAAGCAGATATAACTTAAAAGGCAACCTTAGTGGCTGTATCTGCCTGCTAGTCCCTAAAGGTGCCACAGCCTGCCACAGCAACACCACCAACTAAAAACCAGACGTTCAGAAACATAAACCTGCCGGGTGTGGTGGTGCACAGCTTAAATGCCAGCTCTCGAGAGGCAGAGGGAGAAGGATCACAGTAAGTTCAAGGCCATCCTGAGACTACAGAGTGAATTCCAGGTCAGCCTGGGCTAGAGTGAGACCCTACCTTGTAAAACAACAAAAGAATGAACACAAACTTGGCAGGGGGACAAGTCACATTCAAATCATGACAGTTACATAATTCCTGGGAAAGGAGGGGTTAGAAGGAAGAAGAACACAGAATGGACAATAGAGAGAGAGAGAAAGAGAAAGGAAAAGGAAGGAGAGAGAGAGGATTATGGAATTGTCTAGTAAAGTTGATACTCTGAAAAATTACTTCCCTATCACATTCCAGATTTGCCATGGAGTGTACGATTGTGGTAAAATACATACATTATGTAATTTACCAGTGTCAAGTGACTCAGTGCTACTATGGCATTATAATGCTGCACAATCATCACCATCGCTAACTCCAGACCATGTTCATTCCCCCCAAAGACATGCCGTCGGCAGTCACTCTCCTCCCTCACCCCAGCGCCTAATGACCTGTTTTCTGTCTTCATGGACCTACCTATGCTGGGCAGGTCATATAAGGCCTAGTGGGTCTGACACCTTTCACTCAGCATGTATGCTAGGTTCTTCCATGCTGTAGCCTGTCTGAATTTCATTTCTTTTTACAGCCAAATAATATGCTATTATATAAACATACCATGCTTTGGGGCTGGAGGGATGGCTTAGCGGTGAAGGCATTTGCCTGCAAAGCCAAAGGACCTAGGTTCAATTCCCCAGGACCCACGTTAGCCAGATGCACAAGGGGGTGCACACATCTGGAGTTCATTTGCAGTGGCTGGAGGCTCTGGCGCACCCATCTCTCCTCCCCCTCCTCCCTCCCTCCTCTCTCTCTCTCTCTCTCTCTGTCAAATAAATAAATAATAATAAAATATTTAAATATGTATATATGTACCATGTTTTGTTTGGTCCTTTAGAAACAATTGTCAAAGTCAAGGTGAGAAAGCGTAGTGGTTTGACTAAGGCTTGGTACCTGAGTGGTTACAGTGGCGAGAAAGAAAGGCTTTGGGGACGAGCACCCAGGTTTCTGGCTTGGGTACTACAAGTATTATTCCTTCTAGGATTTGAACAGGATAAACCGTGCTAGAGCTCCTTTGGAAATAAGAGGATGAAAACAGTGCACTAGGTGCCTTCAAGAGTCTTTGGGGAAAGAATAGAGCTCTCTAGACTGTTGCCAAGATTAACTACCTGGCAAAAGTACCCAAAGGAGATTCCAGCCCAGGACTGCCTCAGCACACCCACCCAACAGCCCAGAAACGCCCCATTCTGCCTTATGTCTTCACCATGCGGCCCTTGCAATCCAAGTCTCCTGTGGGCACATCTGATGGGTGGTAGACTGTATCACTTACTGCATCTGGCACCCAGGCAGCTGGAAATGTAGTTTTTAATTTTTAATTTTTTTATTTATTTGAGAGAGAGAGAAAGAGAAGCAGGGGTGGGGAGAGGGAGCAAATGGGCATGCCAGGGCCTCCAGCTGCTGCAAATGAATTCCAGACACATGTGCCACCTTGTGCATCTGACTTACATGGGTCTTGGGGAATTGAACCTGGGTCCTTTGGCTTTGCCAGAAAATGCCTTAACCACTAAGCCATCTCTCCAGCCTTGTAGTTGGTTTTTGATTTATGTTTTGCTTTTTGTATTGGGAAAAAGTCAAAGTTGGTGATGGCGTCCCAAAATTCTGGGCTGGTTCAAGAGGTTTATACTAGCTACAGCAAATGGCCAGGGAGTAGGGTTCAGGTGAGCTGTTAGAGGTAGTCCTAAGAAAACCACCACCAATGGAGGAGCTGATTCAGGAGAGAAGTGGGGGATGACCTTTGACCTGTTGAATGAACAGTGTCTCTGCTCTCCAGAAGGTAGGCGGAAAGATTTTGTCTAACCCCAAAGTCATGATTCATTTGTACTGATTTGAAACAATAAGAAAGTGAGAAAAACAGGACATGTATTCAGGATAGTGTGGCTTCGATGGCTGTGGTTTTGTTTTGTATTTTTATTTGTTTATTTATTTATTTTGGTTTTTCAAGGTAGGGTTTTGCTCTGGCCCAGGCTGACCTGGATTTCACTATGTAGTCTCAGTGTGGCCTTGAACTCATGGCCATCCTCCTACCTCTGCCTCCCGAGTGCTGGGTACTCCTGTCTCACAAACACAACCTCCCAACTTTCATGTTATCCTTTCAGCATTTTTCCATCATTGGTTACTCATTCGTGTGCTTCTTTTTTATTCTACGTTAATTATTCCCTGGCTAAGCGTGGAAATCCCTTCAACTATCCCTTTCAAACCTCAAGCTGCTGCAGCTCTGTCATGCCCAGGTCACAGGCTGTGTGCGCCATTGTTTCCACATAGCTGGAACGGGGCCATGTGGCCTGTAAGAAGACACATTCTGAACTGTGGCTTTCAAAACAATCCGGATTAGGCAATATTTCCCTTGGCACTCCCTGGTTGGTCGGTTTTTCAATACTCTAACAGAGTACTTGACACAGGCTACTTTATAAATCACAGAGCTTTACTAAATGACTCACAGCTTTAAAGGCCGAGAGCCCAAGATCACACAGCCGTGGGCTAAGAGGCCGACTGGTGCAGGGCGTCATGGTATGAGAACCAGCAAGAGGGTTCAAGCGTAGGGCCAAGCAGGAGTCCAAGGGTGGGGGAGGGAAGACTTGTTCCTTTTCTATTCCTTCTTGTTCCCTCTCATAAGAATTTGGTCAAGGACCCACTAACCCAGAGACCCCCCTTCTGAGGACTTCCCCTCCCCCTCATCAATCAATTCAGGGCTGCCCATTAGGCTCCACCACATCATCTCTACACCCCTGGAAACCAAGCCCCAACACACTCATCCTTCCAAGGCGACCCGCACCGGAACTACAGTAGGCCCTAACACCCCTGCGGTAGCTCTTTCCACTTCCAGTGTCCTAATTTCTCTGTGACCTCTGTATGTCTAGTGATATCAGAGCAGTCAGACACTATCTTGCTAAAGGTTAAAACTTTAACATGTTACCTGACCAGAGGAACTTGCATTTCCACAAGCATTGAATCATTAACTTAAGGATGTGACTAGAAAAATAGGCTTGGAAGTTTTCTTCCTTTTTTTTTTCTTTCTTTCTTTCTGTCTCACTTTCTGTATTACCATCAAACTTGGCTCAGCCTTCCAGAGGGGCTGCCTAATAGCCTCATTCATGGTCCAGAAAGAGGCTCTGAAAATCCCACCGAGATTTTCTTGTAGAAATGCCAGATTGATGCTCCAGCTTGTATAAAGATGCAAAGGAACTATAACTTAGCCAAAACAATTGTGAAAAAGAACAAAATTAGAGGATGCAAATGACCTGAATTTTAAGACTTACTATAAAGCTACAGTCATCAACAGAATGGAATTCACAAAGGAAGTCATAAAATGAATGCGGGGGCTCAGAAATGGAACCACACATCATATGTGGTCAACTAATGTTCAATGAAAGTTTCAAGGGGACCTAACCAGAAAGGACAGAACTTGCAACAAATGCTGTATGGATAACTTGAGATCATAAAGAAGAAAGATGCACCTACCCTTACCTCACGCCATAGACAGCGTAAACAAATGCTGTATGGGTAACTCGAGATCATAAAGAAGAAAGATGCACCTACCCTTACCTCACGCCATAGACAGCGTAAACAAATGCTGTATGGGTAACTCGAGATCATAAAGAAAAAGGTGCACCTACCCTTACCTCACGCCATAGACAGCGTAAGCAAATGCTGTATGGATAACCCGAGATCATAAAGAAAAAGGATGCACCTACCCTTACCTCACGCCATAGACAGCATAAGCAAATGCTGTATGGATAACTCGAGATCATAAAGAAGAAAGATGCACCTACCCTTACCTCATACCATAGACAGCATAAACAAATGCTGTATGGATAACCCGAGATCATAAAGAAAAAGGATGCACCTACCCTTACCTCACGCCATAGACAGCGTAAGCATTCAAACTGTAAACGTCTTGGGGCTGGGGAGATAGCTCAGACCGTGAAGTACCTGCCATGCAAGCATGAAAACCTGACTTCAGATCCCCAGCGCCCACTGAGAAGCTGGCAGGTCCTGTAATCCCAGCGCTGGAGAGGTAGAGACGGGTGTAGATCCCTGGTGCTTGCCAATAAGCTAATGTAGCCGAATTAGCAAACTCCAGGTTCAGTAAAAGACCCTGTCTCAGCCAGGCGTGGTGGCGCACGCCTTTAATTCCAGCACTCGGGAGGCAGAGGTAGGAGGATCGCCATGAGTTCAAGGCCACCCTGAGACTACATAGTGAATTCCAGGTCAGCCTGGGCCAGAGCAAGACCCTACCTTGGAAACCCCCCCCCAAAAAAGGGGGGGTTCTGGAGTGATGGCTTGGCAGCTAAGGTGCCTGTCTGCAAAGCCTAAGAATTCCAATTCCAATCTCCAGGTCCCACATTTAGCCAGACACAAAAAGTGAGGCAAGGGCGCAATGCTGCACTTGCCCACAAGGGGGCACACGCGTCTGGAGTTCGTTCACAGTTGCTGAGAAGCTGCTAGTGTACCCATGCTCTCTATCTCCCTAACTCTGTCTCTCTCCAATAAAAAAAAAAGACCCTGTCTCAAAAGATAAGGTGGGTAAGGCAGACTTGAGCTTAGAGCCTCAGAACCCACATAAGTACTGGCCATGTGCACCTACGATTGCAGCACTGGGGAGGCAGACAGCCAGGGAATCCCTGGAGCTCACGGGCTCACTGGTTAGTCAGTTCTGTGAATGAAGTCTACGTTCTGTGAGAGAGCCTGCCTCAAAGCAGCAAGTAAGCCACTCACTGTTGACCTCTGGCCTGCACATACACATGCACTCACATGCATGTACACGTACCCCCGTAGGCATGCCCACACACATAAGAACAGGCATGTATGTGTAGACATGCCACACACACTCAAAAATAGTAAGAAGATGGACAGTATTGCAGAAGAAACTCAGCATCAACCTTTGGCATGCACACGCACCCCCACACACACATATAAATACACATTGAAATATATACCACACCCACATGCAAAAAACCTGTAAGCATCTCAACAACAACAACAACAACAACAACAAAAACAGGAGAAAAGTTATTATGATCTTGAAGTAGACAAAACTTGCTTAGATCATCAGCCATCTAAGTATTAAAAAATAGACCTCTTCAAAATTGAAAGCTTTGGGGTTGGAGAGATGGCTTAGCAGGTAAGGCGCTTGCCTGCAAAACCAAAGGACCCAGGCTCAATTCCTCAGGACCCACACAAGCCAGATGTACAAAGTGGTGCATGCATCTGGAGTTCACCTGCAGTGCCTGGAGGCACTGATGCATCCATTCTCTCCCTCTCTCCCTCTCTCCCTCTCTCTCTCTCTCTCTCTCCTTCTTTCTCTCTCTCTCAAATAAATAAAAACTAAAAAAGTTTGAAAAACATTAAAGCTTTTGTTCATTGAAAGATACTGTTCAGATAATGAAAGAACCCATCCACGAGTAGAAAATCACATGCCCATTTCTGTCAATGGGCTGTTATTTAGGACATATAAAAATATTTATAGTTTAATTATAAGAAGATAAATCAGTCCATTTTTAATGGGTAAAAGATTTCAACAAACTTTACTAAAAGGGATATACAAATGGCCAACAGACACAAGCCAATCCTCTACATCATTAGTCATCAGGAAAATGCAAATTTAAAAAGCACACTGAGCTAGCAGTGTACGCCCACTGAAATGTCTAAAATTAAAGAGACTGGCACTGCCATGTTGGCAAGGAAGTGGAACAACTGAGGGGGTAAATTGTGCTTTGGAAAACAGTTTGGCAGTTTCTTAAAAAGTTAAACATACACTTAACATATGACCCAGGAATTCTGCATCTAACTATCTACCCAAGAAAAATGACAGCATGTTTATTCAGAAGATTTGAATTTGAATGCTTGAAGCAGCTTTCTTTAAAGAAGTTGTGTTACATCCCTACACTAACTACTCCTCAACAATATGAAAAAAAAAAAAAAAAGATCGTGATACATGCAACAAGATAGATCAGCCTTGAAAATATTATTAGTATACCAGTAGTCTTTCCACGGGGCCTCTAAGCCAACAGAAATAGCTAACCACGCCACTCGCTGAGTCACTAGGTCCAAACAATTTTGTCTTCGTGGTTCCATAGTGTTCTACAGTTGGATCCACTTTTCCCTCAAACGTTTAAAACATCCAGCTACACACGGTGGATATGCCTTTCATTCAGTAGGGGGAAGTAAGGGGTCTTGAGCTCATGTCCAGCGTAAGTACATAGTGAGACACTATCAAAATAACAAAGAACAACAAAAACATACATACATAAAAACATATATACATACATACATACATACATACATAAATACATACATACATAAAAACATACATACATTGTACAGGTGCACTGAGGATTTGACATAATGTATTAGGGGACTTCAGAGAATTTGGAGAATCATGAAACTAAACTGGTCTGATATTAAAAGAACTGATATTAAAAGAAGGAGGATTGCGTGGGGAAGGAACATCAGCCACTCCTGATTGTGGTGTGGTTTACATAGTATATTCTTTTTTTTTTTTTTTTTTTTTTTTTTTTTTTTTTTTTGGTTTTTCGAGGTAGGGTCTCACTCTAGCTCAGACTGACCTTGAATTCCTTATGTAGTCTCAGGCTGGCCTCAAACTCACAGCAATCCTCCTACCTCCTCCTACCTCTGCCTCCCAAGTGCTGAGATTAAAGGCGTGCGCCATCACACCCGGCTTTTTTTTTTTCATGTTTGTACATGTCTGTGCAGATGTGCTCCGTGAGGAGGCCAGAGGACGATTTCAGGTGTCCTCCTCCATCACTTCTACCTTATTTACCTGAATTGAAAGCTGGTCTTTTTTTTTTTTTTTTTGGTCTCACTCTAACTCAGGCTGACCTGAAATTCACTATGGAGTCTCAGGGTGGCCTCGAACTCACAGTCAGCCTCCTACCTCTGCCTCCCGAGTTCTGGGATTAAAGGTGTGCACCACCACGCCCGCTCGAAAGCTGTTCATTTTTTATACCACTAGGTAGTCTCAGGGTGGCCTCGAACTCATGGTGATCTTCCTACCTCTGCCTCCCAAGTGCTGGAATTAAAGGCGTGTGCCACCATGCCCTGATTTATTTTTCATTCTTTAAATTTATTTTAGAATAAGAGAGAGAGAATGGGTGAACCCGGGCATCTAGTCACTGCAACCAAACTCCAGACACATGTGCCAGCTTGTGCATCTGGCTTTCGTGGGTTCTGGGGAATCGAACCTCAGTCCTTCTGCTTCGCAGGCAAGCGCCTTAATGGCTGAGCCATCTCTCCAGCCTAAACTGGTTTTTTTTTTTTTTTTTTTTTTTAATGAGATTGGTTGACCACAGAGCCGCCCCCGCCCGCCCCCTCCCCCCCCCCCACCAATTCACCTTCCTCCGGGCCTGGGCTACAGGGAGCACAGTCATGCCTGGCTTTTGACACGCATGGTAGGGATCTAACGCAGGTCCCCACCTGTGCAGTAGGCACTTTTGCCCGCTGAGCTCCTGGTTATGGTTTGAACGTAAATTGTACCCCAAAGATTCGTGTCTTTGAACACATGGTCCCCAGTCAGTGGTGTTGCTGGGGACAGCTGTGGGACCTTGAAGCGGTAGACACTTAGTAGAAGGCAGGTACTGGGGTGGCGGGCCCCAGTTTCTGTTCCTGGTCTACTTCCTCACTGTGGACTTCCTGTTCCTGGTCTACTTCCTCACTGTGGACTTCCTGTTCCTGGTCTACTTCCTCACTGTGGACTGTAACCAGCTGCTTCCCGCTCCTGCCGCCCTGCCTTCCCTGCCATGACAGACTGCCTGTCTGGAGCTAAGTAAACCTTTCCTTCCTGCAGCTGTTCCTTGTCAGGTGTCTGGTCACAGCTGTATGTGAAGTAGCTAATACAGCTTCATCAACTGACTCTTTGGCTCACTCTTTGCGTCCACAGCAGGGAGTTCAGCTGGTGAAAGGGCTCACTGCATAACACAAGCAAGGGAGATAAGCAAGGGTACCTGAGTGTGACCCTCCGTTCCCTTCTGCTATTCCATTGCTGCCCATTAAAGGCACTTACCTGTTCAGTAGACATTGTTAAAAATCTGTTGACTTGGGCTGGAGAGATGGCTTAGCGGTTAAGGCGCCTGCCTCCTAAGCCTAAGAACGCTGGTTCCAATCTCCAGCGGTTCCAATCTCCAGGCCCCACGTTTAGCCAGATGCAAAGTGACGCAAGGGCGCAATGCCGTACTTGCCCACAAGGGGGTGCACTCATCTGGATTTCGTTCACAGCAGCTGAGAGGCTGCTGGCGAGCCCATCTCTATCTGTCCTCCTCTCCCTCTCTCTCTCTGTCTCTCTCCAAAAAAAAATAAAATAAAATCTGTTGACTTAAATGGGGTTTTGTAATTTTTTTTTATGAGAGAGAGAAAATTGGCACACCAAGGCCTCCAGCCACTGCAGTCAAACTCCACAGGTGTGCACCATCCTGTGCGCATGTGTTACCTTGCCCACTTGTGTCACCTTGTGCTTCTGGCTTACCTGGGATCTGGAGCGTCTAACATGGGTCCTTAGGCTTCACAGGCAAGCGCCTTAACTGCTAAGCCATCTCTCCAACCTGACTTAATTTTTTAAAATACATTTTATCTATTTATTTATTTATTTATTTATTTATTTATTTATTTATTTGAGAGGTAGACAGAGAGAACATGGGTGCGCCAGGGCCTCCAGCCACTGCAAATGAGCTGCAGATGCATGCGCCTCCTCGTGCATCTGGCTCACGTGGGTCCTGGGGAATGGAACTGGGGTTCTTTGGCTTTGCAGGCAAACACCTAAACTGCTAAGCCATTTTCTCCAGCCCCTGACTTAAATGTTTTGAATTTGTTGAGACTGGACTTTTTTCTGGCAAATCCGACCATCATTACTAAATAACAACTTGAAAACCTTCCCATACAGACCACATGGCTTCCACTGCCATCTGCTTCTCCGAAACATTGTGAGGAATGTTTCTCAGCTTTTCCTTGTGACATTCCTTCAGTTCACAAGGTAGCTGTCGTTAGCCTCCTGGCACAAATCGGGAAACTGAGGCTCAAGGAAAATGAAGTAAATTCACATGTAACAGAGGCACAAATGGGGAGACCCATCTGTCTTGCAGTGTGTGTGTCAGAGGAACTCACATCTTGGCTGTGTCTCTCTGACTGATCCTTTGACACTGGCCTGATCAATATACAAAAAAGAATGGTTTATGGGAATCTAAGCTTTGTCACATGCCAGTGAGGACACGGCATGATGTCGCTCTGTTTCCTCCTGATGGTCGTAGAAGATAAAAGAATCCTGTTTAGATGTCCTCTGATTGTACCCTTAAAAGAAAGGCTTTCAGAGAAGGAAAAATCTAGAGTCACATCCTCTGGTGGTGGGTAAGCACATTCTCATGTACATTTTGCTCTGTCACCACAGTGCTCTTACTTGATGGGCAGGCCTGGGTGTAAAATGCCCCTCCCCCCCCCACAGGCTCATGCAATTGGACACTTGATCCCTAGCTGGTGGTGCCCCTGGGAAAGCTGTGGGGTCTTGAGGAGCTGGAGTCTTACTGGAGGAAATAGGCCACTTGGGGTGGGGAGCTTGAGGTACTGAAGCTGGGCTCCATGTCCTTTTTGTCTGCTTTCTTTAAGATTTTTTATCTTTATGTATTTATTTATTTATTAAACAGAGAGAGAGAATGGGTGTGCTGGGGCCTCCAGCCACTGCAAACAAACTCCAGACGCATGCACCGCCATGTGCATCTGGCTTACGTGGGACCTGGAGAATCGAACCTGGGTCCTTAGGCTTCGCAGGCAAGCGCCTTAAACACTAAGCCATCTCTCCAGCCCTAGAGAAGGAAATTACTTTTTAAGATTTTTTTCATATTTTTACTTTTACTCTCTGCTGTCTGACACAGGCGAGCTGTGGCACTGGCCACCTGCTCTGGCCCACCATGCTTTCCCCAGTGCAATGAGACTTCCCCTGAAACTCTCAGCCTAGTTGAACTCTTGCCTTCCTTAAGTTGCTTCTTGTCCGACACTTGGTCACAGCAACGGGGGGCAGAGTTGAAGAGCCACATTATGCATATTTAAATAACAATGACAACTTGGGTTGATTGTGTTACCGTTTACAAAGCATCCATTGGGCATCTTCCCGCCTTCTCTGCCCCTAACGCCTGCTTGGGCTTCTTCAGAGTGGCCCCTGAGGGCCTCTTGCCATGTGTACGCCCCCCTTCTTGGCGTGGGCTTGGCTTGTCTAGAAGCCATCTTCTTGTTGAATTTACCCCAGGTCTGTGGCGGACAAAGGTTCAAGGGTCAGGGTCCCCGGAGGGGTATAGACCCACTCCCCTGCTCCCCACCAGTGGGTGTGGAAGGCAGACAAGCAGCATGAACATGTTGCAGGACTATGTGCTTTGGGTCAATCCTGAGCCACACAGAGAGGGGCTGGGAGGTACAGGTAGGGTGTGGGTACAACCCTACCTTCAAAGGGGCCAGTTCTGTCCAAGGAGTTTTCCCAGAGATTCAGCCCTAGAATAGAAACATCCTGGCTTGTCACTCCTGTCACCCTGACTGGGCTCTGAATACCACATCTGGGTCCCACAGGGCCTGGTCAGGCCAGTGGCAAGGTTAGGAGGCGAGCTCTGCAGAAATGTGAAGAAACAGCATCCTAAAAGCTATGGGAGGGCTGGAGAGATGGCTTAGCGGTTAAGGCGCATGCCTGGGAAGCCTAAGGTCCCAGGTTCAGTTCTCCAGGTCCCATGTAAGCCAGATGCACATGGTGGCACATGTGTCTGGAGTTCGTTTGCAGTGCCTAGAGGCCCTGGCATGTCCATTCTCACTCTCTCTTTACCCCTCTCTCTGTCTCTAATAAATAAATAAATAAATATTAAATCTTTTTTTTAAATCTCTGATTAAAAAAAAAAAGAAGGCTTTCTTTCCTCCTGTGTATGTTAGTTTCCATATCTGAGCAGAAAGACCTGGAACTGCTACAGCCTCTCTTTCCCACCTCAGCCTGTGAATGGTGATGAACAAAACAGATGAACTGCAAAACAAAGCTCTTGGCCCTTCTGAACTCTCAGTCAACTTCCCCAAGGGCTGTGATGCCTCCAGCGTCATCGCACATGACACAGGGGATGTTGTTACTAAACTGGTTTGATCCTGTCACTTGCAACCGAAAGGCATCTTCGCCCTACCTGGAAGTACAGGAGGTTAAGGAACTTGCCATTGTGAGTGTGACTGAAATTGGAACTGGGGTCCCAGTTCTGGTCAGCCAGGTGTTGCCTTTCACTCCCCAGCTGCTGCTGATTGGCTGAAATGAACTTCCCCAATTTGGTTTGATAGACATCCACGTGAACACTCCAAACACAATAGTTGGTTTCAGAACAACCGGGCATGGGAAATGGTTCAGTGGCTAAAGCATCTGCCACACAAGCCTGAGTACCAGATTTCAGGTTCCCCAGAACCCACACAAAGCCAGACACTAGAGGTGGGTGCCAGAAACAGCCAGCCTGGTGAATGAAGCAAAAAACAGCCAGAGAACCTGTCTCAAACAAGGTGAAAGGATCAACACACCCCCTTCCTGTGGCACGCGTGCACACATGCACACACACACAGACACGCACACATGCATATAAACACACATAACAATAACATAAAGATGAAAAGTGCAGTCAATTTAAATATGATACAATGTAACACAGATTCATTGTTACAATAAAACGTACAGCTGAAGACGTTTGTTTTAATGTAATACCTACTATAACAGCAACATCACCACACATATGCTCAAGGAAACCTTGTTAAAAAATTTTAAAAGATTTGTTGGGAGTGGTGGCGCTCACCTTTAATCCCAGCATTTGGGAGGCAGAAGTAGGAGGATCGCCTTGAATTTGAGGCTACCCTGAGACTGCACAGTGAATTCCAGGTCAGCCTGGGCTAGAATGAGACCAACCTCAAAACAAAAACAAACAAACAAAAAAAAAAAAAAAAAAAGACTTAGGAGAAAAAGCTTCTGGGGAAAGATTCTTTCTACATTACTGAGAATCGTTAAATATGGGTGGGCTTTCCCCACGAAGGCCTAATGACACAGATATTTGTAACAAATTTTTAATCTGACTAAAACTGTTTTGTCATTTTTGGAATATTTTGACAACTAATAGTTTTTATCTTTCCTTGTGATCTGGAGTTGAAATGGATTCCGGCAGCTGCTAATTTATCCTGCTTCCTGCTTCCCGACTGCAGGCACTTCTGCACCTGGGGTGGGCTCAGTTCACATGACTTTTCAGCTCTGGAAGGCAGCAGTAATACACTAGTCTCAAATGTCTTGCACTGGGGAACGCTTCCTGGATGTCATGTAAGCCTCAGATTTTGAAGCTTTTTCTGTACTGACAAAGCTGACAGGAGTCCTCCTTCATACCGAATTCTATCCCAGGTGCTCTACCCTGGAGCCCCTTCATACACGTCCACTGACTGTTGCCCACTCCCTTCCACCCTCTCAATAGTCACCGTGGGCTGCCCAATGATCTCCAAACCAACTGTCACCTCAGGGCCGCAGGCTAAGCTCCTCTGATGGAACTCTCTTATATTTCATTTACTTATTTATTTATTTATGAGAGAGAAAGAGGCAGAGAGAGAGAGAGAATGGGCACACCAGGGCCTTCAGCCACTGCAAACAAACTCCAGAGGCATGCGCCATCTTGTGCATCTGGCTTATGTGGGTCCTGGAGAATCAAACCGGGATCCTTTGGCTTTGCAGACAAATGCCTTAACTGCTAAACCACCTCTCCAGTCTTTCTGATGGAACTTTCTACAACTATAGGGAGCACTTATCCTGGTCTGCTGGCCCCTTTACTCATGCAAGCTATTTAGCTTTTCTTTTACTGTATAACAGTGTTTGATTTGCTCAACATACAATCACCTTACTTCCCTGAACCTCCTGACATAGGTGCTGTGGACACCCGTGCAGTGATCCGATGCTCTGGACAGAACAGTTCCGGGCAGAACTGCACTGTGCAGTGTGGTAGTCAACAACTACATGTGGCTGTAGGAGCACATGCCTTTAATAAGCTTGACTTCCAGCCAAGCATACAAAATGGATGAAGTTTATTATATAACTGGGATGCAGCACCCCTTAAGCAGACAAGTGCCTGCGTGAGCACTCCCTATATAAGCACCCTGTGACTGGAGTAAAGAACGTTGCTGGGCTCTGCCCAGCTCAGCCTAGCCCGCTGTGCCCTGCTTGGCATTGCAACTGATGTCTGCGAAAGTCCTCTTCCAGCCGGACTCCCCCAGGGGCTGCTGGCTCCGGACAATGGCTGCAAAGCATCTGACATGTGGCCAGTCCTAAATGAAATGTGCTGAAGTGCAAAATATATCGCAGATTAAGAGAACGAGGTTTGAATATAACATGTAAAATACTATCAGTAATTGTCATGTTGAGGCAGGAGTGTAACAAAGTGATAGAATGCCTTCTTACCACATGCGAGACTCTGGGTTCAATCCACAGCATTAAGAATAGTCATCATGCTGGGCGTGGTGGCGCACGCCTTTAATCCCAGCACTCAGGAGGCCCAGGTAGGGGGATCACTGTGAATTCAAGGACACCCTGAGACTACATAGTGAATTCCAGGTCAGCCTGGGCTAGAGTAAAACCCTACCTCGAAAAACCAAAAAAAAAAAAAAAGAAAAGAAAAAAAGGAATCATCATCACTATATTAAAATTATATCTTGAATGGAATTGATTGAATTATATTAAATTTAAAATAGTAAAATAGCTCAACATAGTGGCACACACCACTAATCCCAGCACCTGGGAGACGGAGGTAGAAGGATCGTCGTGAGTTCGAGGCCACCCTAAGACTTACAGAGTGAATTCCAGGTCAGTCTGGGCTACAGTGAAACCCTACCTCAAACAAAAGAAGATGTGTATGGAGAAATGGCTCAGCTATTAAAGGCATTTGCTTGCAAAGCCTGATGGCCTGGGTTCAACTCCCCAGTACCCACATAAAGCTAAGTGCACAGGTAGCACATGGATCGGGAGTTCTTCTGCAGTGGCAAGTCTCTGACATTCCCATTCTCTTTCTCACTCTCTTCCTCTGAAATAATAAGCAAAACATTTTTAAAATAATGAATATGCTATTAAATATATTAACAAAATTATTTTACTATAGCAAAATTATTTGCTATCGTTTGAATATGGCTACCTCCACCCAAACTTGTGTTGTAATTTAATTCCCATTATGAAGTATTTGGAAGTGTTTAGAAGTGGGGCCTTTGAGAATTATTAGATTTGTTAAGGACATCAGAGTGGGTCCACATGACCAAATCCTGGCAGCTCTGTAGGAAGATACCCAGGACACTCGCTGGCACTACCAGTCTGTTACTGTGTGATGTCCTGCATCTCTTCCAGAAACAAGGCTGTGTGCCTTGAATGTAAAACATCCTCTGTGGGCGCGTGTTTGAAAACTCGATCTCCACTGGTGTGACTGACTGGGAGGGCCGTGGAACCATGAGGAGGTACAGCCCTGTGGGGGAAGCGTGTTCCTGAAGGTGGCCCATCGGATTTTTTTAACCTGGCCCTGTGCAATTGTTCTTCCTCTTTCTGCTTCCTGACTGTGCTACAGTATGATACCAGTTTCCCATTCCTGATGCCAAACCTTCCCTACCATGATGAAACGTCCCCGCAAAGCTGTAAGCTGAACTTGATTACCCACCTGAGGCTGAAGATTCCGTATGGTGCCAACACAGAGCATGGAAAGACTTGGCTGGAATCCAGAGGAGAGGCAGTCCGCAGATAGCTAGCCTGTCTACTTCTGGAAAGCTCTGCATGAGCTACTGGGGGAAAATGGCCAACAGCATCCGAGCAAGCAGAGGTCTAAGCTACTCAGAAGCAAACACCCTGACAGGCTGTACACGCCAGTGCAATAGTGACACACAGCCTCGGTGCGTAACCAAGAGCTTTCTGATTGGTTAAGAGATCTGCTCAGTGTAAAGGAACCCATATCTGGAATTGGGAACCAGATCAAAATCCTATGGAGACAAAGATTATGTTCTCCAGTGTCAAGTTCTCACTAGTCTTTGGCTAAAAGAGGGGTTTCATACATCAAATTCTCCCTAAATTAATAATGCTTATTGCATTTAAACTATGCGGACTTCACTCTGCATTGGAGTATCTGTTCTTCTTTTTCAGAAGGTAGTGAGACTGGAGGACATAAACTACCCCTCGCACTTCAACCAAGCCACAGCTGAAACCACAGAGGAAATGGGGAGACGAGCAAGAGTGCTGCTTCCACGCTTGTAGCAGACAGCTTCAGGTTCACCGAAATGAACTTCCAAACCAGGCACGGTTATGAAGGAAGGGATATTAATTGAAGCTTATGTAAGGTTCAGGAGTGACCACGACCACTCCAACCACTCTGAGGCAAAGATGCAAGCTTTTATTGGGGAAAAGCACGAGCTACTAGGGCTGGCTCATGAGAGAGGAACACAGCCCACCTGAGTTTTCAGGTAGTGGGCTTTATAGGGTCAGTTGGGGGAAGGTGAGGAAGGAAAGCTAACTCCTTTGTCCTTTACCTTAGCCATTTCAAATAGTTAGGTAGTGAGACCAGAACAGTGACCAGGCAATTTAGGAGATAAGGAAACCATGACCTGGGGGCATTGTTAGGCAAGGAAGGGATAACGGCTGGGTGGTTTCTTGAGGGATGTGGATAATCCACTTCCTTATGTCTCTGTTGCCATCCTGCAGTCCTTGGTAACTCCATTTTGGGACCTATCTGACCTAACAGCTTACAGATCCAGGGGAAGTTCCATAATGGTAGAAGTTGGCTCCCTCTTAAAAGACCAGGCAGAGAGAGAAACAGCCAAAAGCAAAACCACACCGCACACTTCAGAGACTCCAGGAGGAACTCAGCACTTTGCATATCTTTAGATTAGAATGTCAAATCCACCACCACACCTTAGGGCTGGAAGGCCTATTCTTAATCTCTTCCCTTCTCCTCTTTTTTTAAAATTTTTAATTGATTAAATAATTAATTAATTTTGTTTTTTCAAGACAGGGTCTCACTGTAGCCCTGGCTGACCTAGAATTCACTATATATTCTCAGGGTGGCCTCGAACTCACGGTGATCCTCCTACCTCTGCCTCCCGAGTGCTGGGATTAAAGACATACACCACCACGGCAGGCTTGGTTATCTCTTACATCATACCATGTGTGCCCAACCCCCACCTGTGTTGTCCTTAGGCTGAGAGCACCACCAGCTCACACCCCTTCTCACACAGCCAACTCAGAGAACCCAGCATTTGGATGAGCGTGGTGATGGTAGCCAGGTGATAATGTAAACTGCACAAAAAAAAACTGTAATCAGGGCAGGACACCCATACCCCCCTCTCCGATGCTCAGTGGGTATCACGGAAGAGGAGGTTAAAGAATGTTTACTAAGGGGCTGGAGAGATGGCTTAGCAGATAAGGCGCCTGCCTGCTAAGCCTAAGAACACTGGTTCCAATCTCCAGCGGTTCCAATCTCCAGGTCCCACGTTTAGCCAGATGCAAAGTGACGCAAGGGTGCAATGCCGCACTTGACCACAAGGGGGCACACGCATCTGGATTTTGTTCGCAGCAGCTGAGACACTGCTGGCGCGCCCATCTGGTCTGTCTTTCTCTCCCTCTGTCTATCTCTCTCTGTCTCTCTCTCCAAAAATAAATAAAAAAATAATTTTAAAAAGAATGTTTACTAAGAACCAGACGATGGGGAGGAGAGCTGTGCAGATGCTGCCGTGTGGGCGCAGCACGCTGCTACCATCAGGAACTCACAATAGCTATGGTTTCCAGCACAAGACGGAGCCTGTTCACATTTCATCATGGATGACGGAGGGGTTCACAAGATCTCTCTTATCCCAGAGTAGCTATCACCGTTAATGGTTCCTGGAGGAAGAGGAGGAGGAGGAGGAGGAGGAAGATGAGTCGTGTTCTTCAGTGATGTAGCCGTTGGTAAACTGCCCATACTCCAGGAAATAATCCCTTACCCACGGTCATTCAGGCAACCCTCATCTAACTCAGAGGGTCACAGATGAAGAAAAGACATGAGAGTGGAAGATTAGTTGGGAAGAAAAAAAGGGTTTAGTGGGAGAGAGGGTAGTGGGAGGTGAGCATAATCAAAATACTTTATCCACACACGTAAAATTGTCAAAAATAAAATTATAAGGAAATTATCTTGGAGAAATAATAATTCTTTTCTCTCCAAGCTATATTCTTTCTCTTTTTTTTTTTTTTTCTGGTGGCCATGCAAATTTTGTTGTAAGGTAGGTGGAACTTTTCCATGATAGCTCTTCTGTGGTTGAGAGATTTGCTTTTGACCATTGACCCCACATCATAATAATCACAGATGCTAAATCCACAGTGGTACAGGGTCAGCCTTCCCAGGAGGCATTTCATTCTAGAAGCGAATGTATTCCTGTATAGATTTCCGATGTGTACACTATGGAAACCAGGCAGGCTGGGGCAGAGGTGTTTGCTGATAACGCCCCTCAGCCGGGCAGGGTGACTGCAGCTCAGCTACCCACCTCCCCGAGGGCCACGCAGGGCACAGACCAGCGCTGGGAAGAAGCAGGATGGCCCCTCTGCAATCTCCAAGGTCCTCTTGTTACAAGGATGGAATACAGAAGAAACAATTCTTGCTTAGCCAGGGGGCCCCAAAGGATACAGGAAATGGCAAGAGGAAGTAGGGTTCCAGGACACTGGAGGTCAGAGCGGGGTTCAGACCAGTGAGCGCTCACCAAGGGCTACGGGGAAGCGAGAGACCTCCGTGGAAAGTCACGGGAAGTCAAGGGCAAAGGCGTCACTCACAGCCTCACTCACTGCCCCGCCTGCCTAGAGCCAGCCCAGGCACTTCCTGCTCGTTTCCTTTCCATGGAGCGATTAAGTGAAGGCAGGGGAATCCAAAAGACATGTGAAAGTTTTAATAAAGTGTCTTCCCTGTGCTTCACAGAACAAGTCCTGCTGGCTGTTTCCGACCATGGGCAAGGAAGCTGCCATACGGGCGCACAGACCTCTGAAATGTGCCCTCCTGCCCTGAGGCCAAGTACGGGAATGAATAAGAAGAAGAAAACTTGAGGGAGTGGGAGATAGGCAGTGCAGCCTGAATGAGAAGCAAGAAAAATATAAGGGGAAACAGTCGGGAAAGACAAAGAGACAGAGAGCAAGCTGGGCGTGGTGGCGCACGCCTTTAATCCCAGCATTTGGGAGGCACAGGTGCGAGGGTTCGTGTGAGTTCAAGGGCCCTGACACTACATAGTGAATTCCAGGTCATCCTGGCGTAGGGGAAGACCTTACCTCGAAAAACCAAAAAGGAAGAATAAGAAGAAGGAGGGGAAGAAGAGGAGGAGGAGGAGGAGAAGATGAAGGAGAAATAAGAGGAGAGAAAGAAAAGAAAAGATGACATTTAGGCCCACACCTTAGAGAGACTCTGCAGTGTCTACACAGGAAGCATGGGTGAGGACACACACAGCAGGGTGAGTGAAAGTAGTCTAAAACATCCATCACCAGGAAAACCGTGAGTGACACATCCTGAGTGACACATCCCAGAATGGTTACCTAATAGTTGTGAGGAATGGACAAAATCCGCGCGTGCTGAGGAGCACAGGTTTCAAACGCGGCTCCTCCTCAGTTTACCATGGTGTCTGTCCTGCTAAACCCGTCAAAGGATGGAACATCCTCACTGGAAACCTCATTAATCCACAGAACTTTCTAGTGGAGCAACATGCACACTGGAAAGCACCAGCTGCTTCCCCACTGGATAGTGGGGTTGATTTTGAGCTGTGGCTTGTCACTCTACCCAGGACCTCAAGAAAATATACAATGCATCCATGGCCTGGGGGAAAAAATGGAATTCAAAAGCCAATGAAGACATATTGCTTTGCTAACACTGTACAGTTGCAAATGTTAGCTCTGCGCAAAAATCCTGTCTTGGCAAATAAGGTGAAGAGTGATTGAAGAAGACATTTGATATCTATCTATGGTTTACACACACATGCACCCATGCACAAACACACAAGAGCATGTGCTATACACACACACACAATTGCAAATTAAACACCACAAGTTGGGGATTGCCTGTATAGAATTGATATGGGGTAGTTTTTCAAATTTTTTAAAATTTGTTTTATTTATTTATTTATTTGAGAGAGAGAAAGAAGAGGCAGACAGAGAGAGTGAGAGAAGAGAATGGGCTCACCAGGGCCTCCAGCTACTGCAAATGAACTCCAGATGCACGTGCCACCTTGTGCATCTGGTTTATGTGGGTCCTGGAGAATTGAACTAGGATCCTTTGGCTTTGCAGGCAAATGCCTTAACTGCTAAGCCATCTCTCCAGCCCCTAAATATTTTATTTTATTTATTTATTTGAGAGAGAGAGAGAATGGGTGAGTCAGCCTCCAGCCATTGCAAACAAACTCCAGATACATGTACCACCTTGAGCATCTGGTTTACATGGGTCTGGAGAATCGAACCTGGGTCCTTTGGCTTTACAGGCAAGTGCCTTAACTGCTAAGCCATCACTCCAGCCCCTAGTTTTTCTATTTTTTAAGTAAGTTTTAGGAAAGAACGCACAATATGATACCATTTACTTTTAAAAACTAAGTGAAATTTCATGTTTGTGGAAATATTCATTATTTTCTCTTTGTTATGATAAAGTTCCTGACCACCCCCCCCCCAAAAAAAAACACACTGTAGGAACAACGTGCTTGCTTGGCTTTACTTTGAGGGCCAGTTCATCACGGTGGGGAAGGTGTGGTCGCAGGAGGGTGAGGGAGCTGGTTACATTGTGTTTTCAATCAGGAAGCAGAGAGAGATGAATCTCCTTTCTCTCCTTTGTATTCAGTGTGGGACCCCAGCCCACTGTCACCACATAGTTACCTTATCATTGCTGAGGAAAAAACCTGACAAAAATCAGTTGAAGGGAGAAAGAGTTATTTGAGCGTACACCTCCAGGTTTCATTGCATCATGGTGGAAAGTGCATGGGGGAGGGGGTGCTTGAGGCAGCTGGTCACATTTCAGCCCACAGTGAGGAAGCAGAGAGCCAGGAATGCTGATGCTCACCCAGGGATCCGCTCTGTATATGTTCCAGGACCCCAGTCCATAAATAGTGCCACCCAAAGTTAAGGAGGGTCTTCGTTCCTCAATTAAACCTAATCCAAAAGCCCTACACAGCCATACCTGCAGGCTGACTAATCTACATAGGCCCTCACAGGGGGTTCGAAGTCCTGTCATACCTGCAGGCTGACTAATCTAGGCCCTCATAGGGGTTAAGTCAAAGGGCCCTCACAAGTCCTGTCATACCTGCAGGGGGAGGGGGCTCAAGTCCTGTCATACCTACAGGCTAACTAATCTACATAGGCCCTCACGGGGGGCTCAAAGTCCTGTCATACCTACAGGCTAACTAATCTACATAGGCCCTCACAGGGGTTACCTACAGGTCCTGTCATAGGCCCCTACAGGCTAACTAATCTACATAGGCCCTCAGGGGGGGGGTCTCATAGGCCCTCACAAGTCCTGTCATACCTACAGCCTAACTAATCTACATAGGCCCTCACAGGGGGTTCAAAGTCCTGTCATACCTACAGGCTAACTAATCTACAGAGGCCCTCATGGGGGGTTCGAAGTCCTGTCATACCTACAGGCTAACTAATCTACATAGGCCCTCACAGGGGTTACCACAGGTCCTGTCATACCTACAGGCTAACTAATCATACCACAGGCCCTCAGGCCCTCAGGGGGTTCGAAGTCCTGTCATACCTGCAGGCTGACTAATCTACATAGGCCCTCACAGGGGGGCTCAAAGTCCTGTCATACCTGCAGGCTAACTAATCTACATAGGCCCTCACAGGGGGTTCGAAGTCCTGTCATACCTACAGGCTAACTAATCTACAGAGGCCCTCATGGGGGGTTCGAAGTCCTGTCATACCTACAGCCTAACTAATCTACATAGGCCCTCACAGGGGGTTCAAAGTCCTGTCATACCTACAGGCTAACTAATCTACAGAGGCCCTCACAGGGGGTTCAAGTCCTGTCATACCTACAGGCCTAACTAATCTACATACAGGCCCTCACAGGGGTTCAAAGTCCTGTCATACCTACAGGCTAACTAATCTACATAGGCCCTCACAGGGGGCTCGAAGTCCTGTCATACCTACAGGCTAACTAATCTACATAGGCCCTCACAGGGGGCTCGAAGTCCTGTCATACCTACAGGCTAACTAATCTACATAGGCCCTCACAGGGGGCTCGAAGTCCTGTCATACCTACAGGCTGACCTAATCTACATAGGCCCTCATGGGGGCTCGAAGTCCTGTCATACCTACAGGCAGGCTAACTAATCATACCACAGGGCCCTCACAGGGGGCTCGAAGTCCTGTCATACCTGCAGGCTAACTAATCTACATAGGCCCTCACGGGGGTTCGAAGTCCTGTCATACCTACAGGCTAACTAATCTACATAGGCCCTCACAGGGGGCTCGAAGTCCTGTCATACCTGCAGGCTAACTAATCTACATAGGCCCTCACAGGGGGTTCGAAGTCCTGTCATACCTACAGGCTAACTAATCTACATAGGCCCTCACAGGAGGTTACCTACAGGTCCTGTGTCATAGGCCCTGCAGGCTAACTAATCTACATACAGGCCCTCACACAGGGGCTCAAGTCCTGTCATACCTACAGGCTAACTAATCTACATCAGGCCCTCACCACAGGGGGCCCTTGAAGTCCTGTCATACCTACAGGCTAACTAATCTACATAGGCCCTCACAGGGGGAGGTTCGAAGTCCTGTCATACCTGCAGGCTAACTAATCTACATAGGCCCTCACAGGGGGCTCGAAGTCCTGTCAACTTCACAGTCAATATGGACCGTCTCCAAAGGTGCTGCCCACATTCACACTGGGTCTGCCCACCGCAGTTAAACTTTTCTGGAAACATCTTTGTGGACACACCCAGAAGTGTGTCTATGGTAATTCTAAATTGACAGGATTAACCCTCACAAGTTGATCCTGGGTCTGAAGTATAAAAGAAGCTGTGGAGGGGGGGGTGGGCTGGAGAGATGGCTTAGAGGTTAAAGTGCTTGCCTGCAAAGCAAAAGGACCCAGGTTCAACTCCCCAGGACCCACGTAAGCCAGATGCACAAGGGGGCACATGTGTTTGGAGTTTGTTTGCAGTGGCTGGAGGCCCTGACATGCCCATTTTCTATCTGCCTTTTCTCTCTCTCTCTCTCTCTCTTTCTCCGTCTCTCAAATAAATAAATAAAAATAAGATATATTTTTTTAAAGAAGCTGTGGGGCTGGGGAGATGGCTCAGCGTATAAGGTACTCACTGTATACCTTAAAGCCTGAATTCCTGAGTTCAATTCTCAGCCTCCATGTAAAAATAAAAAAGCTAGAAGCCATGGTGAGCTTCTGTAATCCTACCACATTTTGGAAGATTGGGAAATAGAATTTTGGGAATGTCCTCAGCAAGTATAGCAAAAACAGAGCAACAGCGAGATCCAGAGAAACCCACCTCCAGTGAGAGAGACAGACTCAGAGCTGTCCTCTGACCTCCACGTGTCTGCCATGGCACGCGCACGTGCACACACACACACACACACACACACACACAAATAAATCTTAAAAATAAATCCATAAACAGCATGAGGACACAGCTTTGGGGTAGGGCAGAGAAGCCAAGGGGCTGTGACGGGGACCAGTAGAAACGTAGCATTAGCCACTAAAATCTCTAACTTTTAGAAAACAAAACAGAACAGCAGCACTAGTGTTCATCGCTTCCAGGTGGGTGGTAAATTCATTCGTAATTTTGTTTTCTGTACCACGTGTTATAAACTCTTGAAATTTTCTAAACAAATAAGTAAATTCAACCCGAAATCTTGGTCTGTTGTCTGACAAGTTCCATAGGGAAGGCAAAAAAGAAAACACTCTCTGGCATTAAGCATCTTTTAGAGACTCCCGTCCAACCTCTCTCTCTCTCTCTCTCTCTCTCTCTCTCGCTCTTGCTCTCGCTCGCTCTCCCTTTCTATTTCACACGTAGACATGCATACATGCATATGGACACACACACACACACACACACACAGATACAGGTAGGACTTCTGCTCTTTCTCTACTTGGCTAGTGTAGATTAAGTACAAATGAGTGTAAGACCCAGAGGTTTGCCAGGTCCTCCTGTAACAGGGCAGTGTGCAAAGTGCTCCTGATGGCAGGGACTGATCGACGGTGGGACTCCCAGTCCCCAAGGAGGCCAAGACATGTGTTGAACACCACTCATGGCTCATGGGCAGCCAGAGCCCCTGGGCCTTTCCAGAGCCAGGCTAGCACAAACATGCCTTTGGGAATTAATTTCACAAACCCCCCTTCTAAAAGAAAGTGACACCTAAGCTGGTCTTTAACAGGATATGGTTCCCCTGATTTTTTTCTTAAAAGAAGAACATTCTGAACAGAAGAACAATCTATAACAAATCCTAAAGACATAAAATATATCACTAACGAATATGGTGGCAAGGAAGGGATTCTAAGAAGGGACCTAACACTGTTTTTGTCTGGATACACTGGAATGGCCATAGTGACAATCACAGCCTTAAATCCTCGTGACTCTATTAACCACAGCAAAGGTTTGTTTCTCATTCACACACACACCCAAAAAAAAAAATCCTTCTACTCCCTCCACAATGTGTAGAGAAGACTAGCCCTGGCCTTGCCCACTTCTGGTGGGCCCAGCTATTCCTTAGCCTGAGACAGCATCCCTCCAATCTGCACTTCATCTGCCTGAGGTCTCCTTCCCTCAGTCTGCTTATGTCTTAATTTCCCTAGTCTGATGGGGATCCCTCTTATTGGATTAGGGTCCACCCTAATGCCCTTATTGTAACTGGATTACATCTGTAAAGATCCTACTTCCAGTTAAGGTCTATTCATAGATAGGACAGTTCAGGATTTCAACCTACTTTTTAGAGGGACACAATCCAACCTACACAGCCTGCAAGGTCACCACAACAGGACAGGACAGCTGAAGGCCACCGTGAGATGTTCTGATGTGATTGAGGGCCAAGCCTGGAAGTGACTTCTACTATTTTCCCCCCATTGACCAAACCTTGTGACCTAGTCCCAGCCTCAGTGCACGGAGAGGAGTAGCAATGTACACAACAACGGAGTCATCCAGCTGGCTCCCTAAGACAGGGCTTCCTGGGACCACCAGCCTTTATTCCTCAGGCAGCAGGAAGCCACCAAGCTGGACCTCATTGTATGTTTGGGACCAAAGGGATGGTGAGTAATTGAAGGGAAGGATGACAGTGGAGGAGCATTTCTGGAGTCTAGCCCACTTCAGATGCTATAGAACTACGACAGAGCAACTGGGTGTGGTGACGCATGCCTTTAGTCTCAGCACTTGAGAGGCAGTTAGGAGGATCGCTGTGATTGGAGTCCAGCCCGGGCCACAGAGTGAGTTCTGGGTCAGCCTGGAATAGAGTGAGACCCTACCTCTAAAAATAAAAAGATCTCATTGAGAGTGCACAATAAATATCCGTAGCAGAGCTATATTGGTGACAAGGGAAAGCTTTGAGGAGATGTACAGAGCATGAACTAAAGACAAGTCCCCCGCCTTCTGAAGCTCCTTGGGGGATGTAGGAGTGGTGATTGACAAGGGTTAGAAAGCAGAAGAAAAGGGGTGCCGTGGCTCCCAGTTCCACTTAGGAAAGGGAGGAGAAATTTAAGGCTCCTCTTTGTGGAACTGGTCTTGTCCCCTGACCCCTTGGCAGTGATGGCACCATGGAGTTTCCTTCAGGCCTGGCAGACTGGCAGTGAGGAGGGGCCTCAGCTAGCTGTCAAGAGTCCTTTCCTTCCTCCCTCCCAGACAGGCAACCAGTCAGAAAAAGGAAGAACGTCTTTTCTGGCCTGCAATGCCTCAAGTCAGGATATTAAAGGGTCTGAGCCAAAGGAACGCGTCCTGCCTTGGAGAAACTCTCCTGAATATTTTGCCAAGTGCCACAGAACCAGCTCATTCTGCTCAGTTTGCCTGTAGGGTTGCTACGACTGAAGCTAGTGCAGGCTTCACATCATGATGAAGGAAGAAACCCCATCCAGAAATGTCTCTTGGAAACCCTCCTCCTTCTGTAAGGGAATCACACAGGAAAGAAATGAATTTTGGAAAAATAAACCAGAGGCTTTGTATTTCCACTTTTTTTGTTTTTGAGGCAAGCCCAACAGGCTGTACCTTTTTTTTTTTTTCTTTTAGAGAGAGAGAGAAAGAGAGAGATTGAGAATTGGTGTGCCAGGGCCTCTAGCCATTGTAATGGAGCTCCAGATGCATGTGTCTCCTTGTGTGCATGTGCAACCTTGCGCTCTTGCGTCACCTTGTGTGTCTGGCTTACATGGGATCTGGGGAGTTGAATGTGGGTCATGAGGCTTCACAGGTAAGTGCCTTAACCGCCAAGCCATGTCTCCAGCCCTCATGTTTCCACTTTGATGCCAGCTCTGCAATATGGAGCCAGAGTTTCAGTGTGGCTCCTAGAAAAGAGAAAAAGACTCTGAGGCTAACCAAGTCCACGCCAGGTCCCGGCAAAAGGTGGTGACTTCCTATTAATTTCATGAAGGAGTTCTGTTTTCCTGGGAAAAAACCTCCTCCAGGACACCCCTGCCCTGCAAGATAAATCACTCTCAAAGGGGTTGTGTGCCCTGGCTTCCCACGCCATTTCCACAGTCATTGCTGGGGGAGTTTTGTATGCACATTTCCTTCCTATTCCACTACCCACATTCAAAAAAAAATTGGCCTAAGAGGGTTTTTAAGACACCATGCTGGAAGGGATGGATTACTTCAAGAGGAAATCCAGGTCCACTGGAAGGAGAAAAGGCAGAAAGCACCTTCCAGATTACAAAGCTTTATGGCCTTGCACAGTGGAGGCTGCAGGAAAGCCTGCAGGCTGAGTTTGTGTTGTGAAGGGGTCAGCTCTGTGTGCCGGGACTGCACGCTGGTATACACATTCTTTGTCCCCCAGTCATGCTGTAATGCAGAAAGTTACCATTCACTTAGCACAACGTTGTCCACAGTACAACAATTCCTCTATCTCGCCATCCCTGCCTGGAGGACGGCAGCAGGCTGACCTCTTAGTGAGAGAAATGGCCCCTCCCCTGGCTTGGCGCATTAAACATGGCTTTCTAACCACACAAGGAGCCCTGGAGTCAGAGAAAGCCCTCAACTGGGGCAATTTGAAAATGATACTTCTGCTAGAATGCCTGGTCTCTCTCTCTTTCTCTCTCTCTCTCTCTCTCTCTCTCTCTCCTTCCCACTTTCTCATTCACATCTTCCATCCTTCTTTGTTACCCTTTGGATCAAGTAGCTTCCACCCTCAGAGCACAGCAAGGTCTGGGGGAAACACCATAGAGTGCCGCCTCACAGCGTAAGGTCAAGGCAAATCAGAAGTAGGGTCAAGTGGCAATCCCTCACACGCAGCAAGCGGCTCTGTTCGCCCTCTACTCCTTAGACTTACTAAGGGTTAGAACTTTGAACTTTTTCAGGTGCCCTTCATCAGCTCAGACACTGCAATGCACCTTGTGGCCATGTGTTAAGTGGCTTGTGACTAACTGAATGTTTTTGTTATGCCTCAGATGACCTGAGCACAGTTAATTCAAAAGCAAGAAAGGCAAGCTCACCCTCTCATAGAGCTCGACCCAGCATGCACCCACTGGAGAGAATGGTCGGCTGGGTGTTTCTCTCCAGCAGAGATTTTGGAACAGATTGGAAATGCCCCATTAGGGTACATTCACCTTTCATCATTGCAGACACTGTTAACATTTTAATCACACGCACAAACACACATGCAAGGTTAATGATTTTATTAAGACCTGCTCTGACTTGGAATTCACCTGCTTAAAGCTCCTCACTGCACTGGTGAGAATGCCTGAAGCTGCATCTTCAAAGGTGTTTTTGTTTGTTTGTTTGCAATCAAAGAGAGACAGAGAAACAGACAGAGAAAGAGAACGGGCACTCCAGGGCCTCTAGATACTGCAAACAAACTCCAGATGCATGTGCTACCTAGTGCGTGCTTGATGTGCCTTTACATGGGTACTGAGGAATCAAACCCAGGTCCTTAGGCTTTGCAGGAAAGCACATTAACCGTTAAGCCATCCCTCCAGCCCATCTTCAAGGTTTTCACATCAGCACATCTAAAACATTTGGATGTCAGAATTTATTTACATGGACTCATTGGTTTGGCATTAGCTTTGGATGTGTGGAGAGCTCCCATCCATGGAAGGAAGCTGGGAGGGAACAATGAGGAAAGGGGACTTATCGTTAAAGGCGTGGTGGCACCCGCCTTTAATCCCAGCACTCGGGAAACAGAGGCAGGAGGATTGTCATGAGTTTGAGGCCACCCTGAGACCACACAGTGAATTCCAGGTCAACCTGGGCTACAGCGAGACCCTACCTTGAAAAACAAAAATAAATAAATAAACAGTAAAATAATCTTACTTTGTCTAAACAATAGAAACATCGTGTTAACATAAAATTAAAATAAGATTATTATTTAATTTAAATTCTGTAAATTTTCAGTGTCTGGATTGCTAGAAGATAGAAGGATTCTTAGGTGTGCATTTGATCTGTTTTAAGTTATATCAATAAATCTAAACAAAAACTGATCTTGCATTTGGAAAAGATGGGAGCATTTAATTTCAGGCTTAGTGGTTAAGGCATTTGTCTGCAAAGCCAAAGGATCCCGGTTCGATTCTCTAGGATCCACATAAGCCAGATGCACAAAGGGGCTCATGCATCTGGAGTTCGTTTGCTGTGGCTGGAAGCCCTGGTGCACTCATTCTCTCTCTCTCTCTCTCTCTCTCTCTCTCCTCTGCCTTTCCCCCTCTCAAATAAATAAATAAGTAAAATATATTTTTTTAAATTACATTGCTAATATCACCACCCACCTCATCAGGAGAGTTTTGAAGTATTAGCATATTCTCAAACCACAACAGATACAAATTTTTCAAAATTCTAGGTTTTATTTGGAAACTCAAATTTGCCTGCAAAGCCAAAGGACCCAGGTTCCATTCCCCAGGACCCACATTACCCAGATGCACAAGGGGGCGCATGCATCTGAGGTTCGTTTGCAGTGGCTAGAGGCCCTGGTGCACCTATTACTCTCTCTGTGTCAAATAAATAAATAAAAATAAAAATATTTAGAAATACGGACACATCTATGCTTTTCAGCAATATCAGAATTTATCTAATAACAGTAAATTCACAAGCTATGTCAGTTTTGTTGGCTGCAAAAAGGTCTAGTAGTCCTGATTTCCCTGGACAGACAGCTCAGGTACATCTTGACGAGATTTAGAGTTACCATGGAAACAAAACTCCGGTACTACTGTGAAGGATTTTAGAGACTAGAGTAGTTGACATGGGAGGACCCACCCTAACTGTGGGCAGCACCATCCCACGGGCGGAGTCCTGGTCTGTGTAAAAGGAGAGTCACACGAACATTCAAGGCTGTCACTCTCCTCTGCTTCCTCACTGTTACGAGCGCTCGTGGCATAAGAGACGTCCTCCCCCCGCTCCCCAAAGAAACCTTCCTTCCATAAGCTGCTGCTGGGTATCTGCTGCCCGCAAAGATAAGTTGATTAAGACTCCACCCAGGAGGGGAGGAAGCTGGGCCAGCAGCTTCCAAGTCTCACTGCCACCGGCACGCCTTTTTGAGACACCTTCGTCTGCTCTGTACTTACAGCCCAGAGCATTCCAAAAAACCCGTGGTGGAAAAGTGTAGCCATTTGCAGTAAGGCTACCAGAGTACGTCCGGAAGTAGAAGTGCCAGGGCAGTGACAAAGGCCACTGGCACGTCCCCTTTGCTGTTCTCCCAGCGGACCTGCCTTCATTGTCATGGCTCAGGGTCTCCCCACAGGATGGGTCCTTCGGTTGGAAGCTTCACATGCCCAACTCTTGCCTGGACATTATTTTCTCATGCTTGAAGTTTCAGTCTAAATGACCCCTCCAGAGACTCCCCCGAGCCCTTTTCCTAGGGCCATACTCACCCTCTCTGACTCAAGACAGCAATGACCATGCCCAACCCAGAGGAATCAGCCCACCGTGTCCCCCATTGTCAAACGGGAGCCCCTCCCAGAATCACTCCGAGCGGAGGTTTTCTCCTCCCGCAGCCTTCTCGCCATCTGTAACTGTATGCCTGTGTTATCTTTTATGCGCTGTCTCCCTCCTCCCAACCCAGCATTTCTGAATAAAAAGATGAGGACAGGGTCTGTAATTGTGTCAAAACACAGCTCTCTCCACAAAGGGAATACCGGGTAGCTTATTCTTGAGCCATAGTGAGCGAGCTCAGCTCAGTAACAGGGATTCAGGTTGCCTCACGTGCCCTGTTCACATGGAATATTAGTTACAGACCAAAGAAGGTCATAAGCCAAGGTTTTTCAATTATACTGGTGAAGACCCCAGGCAGGCAGGTGACAGCAGAGTCTGGAAAAGTTCTGTAGGTCTCTCTCAGGTACTATTTGATGGCATTCTTAGATTGTCGGTTGGTGGAAGCCAGTGGTTTCCTAAGGATACATTTTAAAGGTCTTGACTGATCATCAGAAGGATGTTAACTCACACACCAATGAGCAACGAAGGGCTCTTAAGGGGCTAAAGATAACCCAAGATAATCGGGCTTTGCATGGTAATATTCTTTTTTCAATATTTCATTTTCATTTATTTATTTGAGAGAGAGAGATACAGAAACAGGCAGGTAGAGAGAGAGAGAGAGAGAGAGAGAGAGAGAGAGAGAGAGGATGGGCACACCAGGGCCTTCAGCCTCTGCAAACGAGCTCCAGATGCATGCGTCCCCTTGGCTTTTCAGGCAAGTGCCTCAACCGCTAAGCCATCCCTCCAGCCCTGTATGGTAATATTCTAATCTTCCATTAATCCAAAGTTCAACATGTGGCTTTAGACAATCAATAACCAAGTTATGTCACCCCTGCTCCAGACTCTGAGAACTTTAGTTCACTTTTTTTTCCCCTCCTGTTGTATGTAGAACATTCCTGGCATGTGGTGCATGCTCAGTGAACACTTGTCGAGCACAGAGAATATGGATGGGTGCTAAGTTCCAAAGAGCATAAAAGATACATAGCTAGACTTTTCAGAAACAGTTCACAAGTGAAGAGGGCAATCTCACAAGAGCCCCCGGGTGCTTTTCTGGGGGAGCTGCTACTGGTGAAGATTAGATCAGCTTAAGTACCTGAGGGGATCTTCTTGTCCTATGAAGGAGCCCAGTTCAGCCACAGGTGTCTGCGGCTCTCACCGCCCTATTACTTCTTTGTGCCCCTGACTCACTGCAGATTCTGTTTCCCCTCTAGGATGCTAAGCACACAAACATGTGGCCCCCTGGGCACACGATCTTAAAATGAAAAGAGGTGAGACCAAGGATGGGGGCGTGTCTGCCCTTCTGATAGAAATCCAAATGGAGAGGGAGTAAGATTCAAGGACAATAGGATGCCACACGTGGTGGCACATGTCTATAATCTGAGCCCTCGGGAGGTGGGGACAGAAGGCTGGCCTCAGCTACATAGTAAATTCCAGGTTAGCATGGGCTACATGAGACCCAGTCTCAAAAAAAAAGGGGGGTGGGTGGATATAAATACCAATTGAAAGAAGCAACTTTCCTTTCTGGATTTCACAGATCCAGTTTTTGATTCTGTTTTTCCCCCCACTGTTTAAATACTTCATTGTTTAAAACAGGGTGCTTATTTGTAGTCACAGAAAAGTAGCATGAACCAGACGAAAAACTGAACAAAAAACGCCCACAAATTAGCATTTTATGTCTCTCGCAATTTTCAAATACCTTGTCAGTGGAATTGAAGTCTCTGTATCAAATCTCACCCCCCTCATAGGACACTAAATCTGTGAAGCTCTGTGATGCACAGACGGGTTCATAAACCCTTCTTCAGGGTTATGAAATCTGCTGTTGGAAACATGCTAATTCCTCGAAGCTTTTTTTTTTTTTTTAAGCTCTAGCCTGTCAGAAATTCAATCCCAAATTTAAACGGCCACATGCATATTTTCATGTGTGCTTTGAGTAATGGCATCTGCTCTTGCAAAATCAAACAGAATTAGGAAAAGCAATTGCTTGAGGAGATTTTCATTTCATATTAGTGACACAAGATCATTCACACACCACGGCCTTTTAACAATTCAGCGTTGTGAAATTAGAAACCTTCCCTCGCATCCCTCCTAGAATTCCAAGTGCTCGTTTTCCTCTGGCAACACAAGGTAAGGAAAGAGGTGCTCTGAGGTGCAGGCAGTGACAAGGAAGTGGCCGCCATGTGCTCAGTGAGACAAACATGTTCCTTCCTTTTCTTATGGAAAGGAGTCAATATTTAGTCATGATTACTAACACCATATTGGAGATGTTGGATGGAGGTCAAAGAAGTCTGGTGGAAAAGTGTAGCCATTTGCAGTAAGGCTACCAGAGTACGTCCGGAAGTAGAAGTGCCAGGGCAGTGACAAAGGCCACTGGCACGTCCCCTTTGCTGTTCTCCCAGCGGACCTGCCTTCATTGTCATGGCTCAGGGTCTCCCCACAGGATGGGTCCTTCGGTTGGAAGCTTCACATGCCCAACTCTTGCCTGGACATTATTTTCTCATGCTTGAAGTTTCAGTCTAAATGACCCCTCCAGAGACTCCCCCGAGCCCTTTTCCTAGGGCCATACTCACCCTCTCTGACTCAAGACAGCAATGACCATGCCCAACCCAGAGGAATCAGCCCACCGTGTCCCCCATTGTCAAACGGGAGCCCCTCCCAGAATCACTCCGAGCGGAGGTTTTCCTCCCCGCAGCCTTCTCGCCATCTGTAACTGTATGCCTGTGTTATCTTTTATGCGCTGTCTCCCTCCTCCCAACCCAGCATTTCTGAATAAAAAGATGAGGACAGGGTCTGTAATTGTGTCAAAACACAGCTCTCTCCACAAAGGGAATACCGGGTAGCTTATTCTTGAGCCATAGTGAGCGAGCTCAGCTCAGTAACAGGGATTCAGGTTGCCTCACGTGCCCTGTTCACATGGAATATTAGTTACAGACCAAAGAAGGTCATAAGCCAAGGTTTTTCAATTATACTGGTGAAGACCCCAGGCAGGCAGGTGACAGCAGAGTCTGGAAAAGTTCTGTAGGTCTCTCTCAGGTACTATTTGATGGCATTCTTAGATTGTCGGTTGGTGGAAGCCAGTGGTTTCCTAAGGATACATTTTAAAGGTCTTGACTGATCATCAGAAGGATGTTAACTCACACACCAATGAGCAACGAAAAGGGCTCTTAAGGGGCTAAAGATAACCCAAGATAATCGGGCTTTGCATGGTAATATTCTTTTTTCAATATTTCATTTTCATTTATTTATTTGAGAGAGAGAGATACAGAAACAGGCAGGTAGAGAGAGAGAGAGAGAGAGAGAGAGAGAGAGAGAAGAGAGAGAGGATGGGCACACCAGGGCCTTCAGCCTCTGCAAACGAGCTCCAGATGCATGCGTCCCCTTGGCTTTTCAGGCAAGTGCCTCAACCGCTAAGCCATCCCTCCAGCCCTGTATGGTAATATTCTAATCTTCCATTAATCCAAAGTTCAACATGTGGCTTTAGACAATCAATAACCAAGTTATGTCACCCCTGCTCCAGACTCTGAGAACTTTAGTTCACTTTTTTTTTTTTCCCCTCCTGTTGTATGTAGAACATTCCTGGCATGTGGTGCATGCTCAGTGAACACTTGTCGAGCACAGAGAATATGGATGGGTGCTAAGTTCCAAAGAGCATAAAAGATACATAGCTAGACTTTTCAGAAACAGTTCACAAGTGAAGAGGGCAATCTCACAAGAGCCCCCGGGTGCTTTTCTGGGGGAGCTGCTACTGGTGAAGATTAGATCAGCTTAAGTACCTGAGGGGATCTTCTTGTCCTATGAAGGAGCCCAGTTCAGCCACAGGTGTCTGCGGCTCTCACCGCCCTATTACTTCTTTGTGCCCCTGACTCACTGCAGATTCTGTTTCCCCTCTAGGATGCTAAGCACACAAACATGTGGCCCCCTGGGCACACGATCTTAAAATGAAAAGAGGTGAGACCAAGGATGGGGGCGTGTCTGCCCTTCTGATAGAAATCCAAATGGAGAGGAGTAAGATTCAGGACAATAGGATGCCACACGTGGTGGCACATGTCTATAATCTGAGCCCCTCGGGAGGTGGGGACAGAAGGCTGGCCTCAGCTACATAGTAAATTCCAGGTTAGCATGGGCTACATGAGACCCAGTCTCAAAAAAAAAGGGGGGTGGGTGGATATAAATACCAATTGAAAGAAGCAACTTTCCTTTCTGGATTTCACAGATCCAGTTTTTGATTCTGTTTTTCCCCCCACTGTTTAAATACTTCATTGTTTAAAACAGGGTGCTTATTTGTAGTCACAGAAAAGTAGCATGAACCAGACGAAAAACTGAACAAAAACGCCCACAAATTAGCATTTTATGTCTCTCGCAATTTTCAAATACCTTGTCAGTGGAATTGAAGTCTCTGTATCAAATCTCACCCCCCTCATAGGACACTAAATCTGTGAAGCTCTGTGATGCACAGACGGGTTCATAAACCCTTCTTCAGGGTTATGAAATCTGCTGTTGGAAACATGCTAATTCCTCGAAGCTTTTTTTTTTTTTTAAGCTCTAGCCTGTCAGAAATTCAATCCCAAATTTAAACGGCCACATGCATATTTTCATGTGTGCTTTGAGTAATGGCATCTGCTCTTGCAAAATCAAACAGAATTAGGAAAAGCAATTGCTTGAGGAGATTTTCATTTCATATTAGTGACACAAGATCATTCACACACCACGGCCTTTTAACAATTCAGCGTTGTGAAATTAGAAACCTTCCCTCGCATCCCTCCTAGAATTCCAAGTGCTCGTTTTCCTCTGGCAACACAAGGTAAGGAAAGAGGTGCTCTGAGGTGCAGGCAGTGACAAGGGAAGTGGCCGCCATGTGCTCAGTGAGACAAACATGTTCCTTCCTTTTCTTATGGAAAGGAGTCAATATTTAGTCATGATTACTAACACCATATTGGAGATGTTGGATGGAGGTCAAAGAAGTCAAGTAACCTTAACAAAACACACTGGAGGGTCACAGAGAGACAAACAAGGATGAAAGGGGAAATGATAGGGCTGGAGAGATGGCTTAGCGGTTAAGGCGCTTGCCTGCAAAGCCAAAGGACCCAGGTTTGATTCCCCAGGACCCATGTAAACCAGATGCACAAGGGGGTGCATGCATCTGGAGTTCGTTTGCAGTGGCTGGAGGCCCTGGCGTGCCCATTCTCTCTCCCCCTCTCTGTCCCTCTCCCTCTCTCTGTCAAATAAATAAAAATTTTTTTAAAAAGAAAAGGGAAATGATAAATAAACAAACAAACAAACAGCCAACCACAACCTATGCTACTCCATCCTTGTACAACTTGCTTGCAGGGTTCTCCAAACATCTGCATCCTCAGATTGCCATGGATTGAAAGTAATTAAGGTCCAAGAAATAACAAAGGGTTCAACCACCAGTGCGTGGGGGGAGGGTGCCCCTCTCCCCGTGGAAGTGTAGAAGTCCCTTTCTTACTTAGTAGGGGTTCCAGTGTACCCTGGCTGCCCAGGTCTGGGTGGGAGACAGTCCAGGGAGCCCACATTTGGAACTGCCCAGGGCGACCCCTGCAGCGTGTCAATGGGCCCTTAAAAGAGCTTTTGCTGCATCCCTGGGAGAGTAACAGCCTGGCATCTGCCTAATGTACCCTTCGGCCTATGAGTAAATCTTTACAAGCTGGGGCTCCCCACCACAATCCACAGCGTCTTGCCACTTCCACTAAAAGCTTGTCATTTGGTGCCTCGGTCCTTCCTGGGCATTATTGTCCTTCTTCATGAGTGTCCCCTGTTCCCAATATCCCCGCTGGCAGCACCCCATCTGCGTGGCTACTGGGAACTCAGAAGCCTGGGAAGCGCATTCCGTTCCATAATCCGGCAGCCTCAACCCAGAAGTATTTCTAAAGCCCCAAAGCGCTGATTCAATCACCACCTCCCATCCCCACCCCCATCAGCAAAGCTGTCCGCCCTTTTTTGCAAACTCTCCTAAGGGTCAGAGTGGTCTCCAAAAGTCCAGAGGTCCTGACTGCCTGCCGCCGGGGCCATTCTGAGCCTCGCCTCTAGCGAGCTGAGCGCTAGGGAGAGCTTTGACTACGCCCTGGCTGCTCTCAGCCTCACAATGGAGTTGTGGGGTTAGATGAACATGACCATGAGGAAATGGAAGCAGAGAGAGAATGGGGACAAGACACGAACATCAGAGCTAGAAGCACAGCAGAGCCACGAAGGATGCTCGGATGAAAGAACACAGGGTTCCTGCTTCTGTGTTGAAGAGTGAGGTGGGGAAGGCACTCTGATTCCTATTTTAATCATTCATTTAAACAACTAAGCATGCATTTACAACTTATGGTTTGGAGCTTAAATACTTCACAGAATTAATCAAACAGCTACAAATAAACACACTATATTCTAGCGCCATAAATGAGACGTTTGATTCAGACAGGGTTAGTCTGTGATCCTCTGTACAACCTTCTTTCCCCAGAAACAATGGCTAATGGCTGGTGCCTCTGGGCTGCCCCTCCTCCTCGAGGAACTCCCTCCATCCCTCATCCCTGGTTAGGATAAACTCTGGGGCCTAATCCCCATTCTTAAAGCAAGGCAATTAGCCATGAGTGATGAGGATCTAAACTGGTGTGCTGCCTGCTTATTAAAAAATTATTTTTAAACTGCAGATGAGCACATTGCCGACTACATGCTGGCCATAAAGAAGCCAATCAAATTTCAGGTCCACAAATATTTATTGAGCGCTTTCCAAGCACAACGCCTGCAAGAGTTGTATAAAGATCAGCTAGAGATACCCTGATCTCAATGACCCCATAAAAATTCATAAAGCAGGGGGCTGGAGAGATGGCTTAGTGGTTAAGGCACTTGCCCGCAAAACCAAAGGACCCAGGTTTGATTCCCCAGGACCCATGTTAGCCAGATGCACAAGGTGATGCATGAGTCTGGAGTTCATTTGCAGTGGCTAGAGGCTCTGTAGCACCCATTCTCTCTCTCTTTCTCTCTCTCTCTCTCTCTCTCCCTCCCTCCATCCCTCTTTCTCTCTGTCAAATAAATAAAGAAACAATAATAAAATAATAAATCCATAAAGCAGGGTTAATCAACATAGAAACAGTAACACACATTAGACAAATCATATGCCTACAACTGCAGAGGTAAAGGAATTGAATGTTCCCCAAGGAACACCAGGAGGGAAAAGGCTCAAGTAGATTTAGACTAAATGACAGTATTTTCAGGAATTCTATGGACACGGGGGGGGGGGGAGGGCAGGGGGAAGCCGAGATTGAGTTTGTAAATTCAAGTCCCCACTGGACTAATGCTGGTGAGTCACCACTCAGCATCGGTTCGTGCTCCTCCTGGCTCTTTGCAGTCCCTTCTGTGTGGGGAGCTCTGGAATCACAAGAGGGTATGGGTTGTTGCCAGAAGTGTTCTGGTCCTTATAGAAACCCAAGGAAACTCTACCTCTTGTTAAAGAAGCCAGCTCTTCCTGGAATGTGGAGTGAAGGAGGTGCTATATCTCACACCCATGTGAATTTTGTAAGTAGAATCTAGTTTACCTAAAAGGCAAGCAGGTCAAAGAAAAGAAAAGAAAAGAAAAGAAAAGAAAGAAAAGAAAAGAAAAGAAAAAATCAAGCAGGGCGTGGTGACGCATGCCTTGAATCCCAGCACTCTGGAGGCTGAGGTAAGAGAATCACCATGAGTTCAAGGCCACCCTGAGACTACATAGTGAACTCCAGGTCAACCTGGGCTAGAGTGAGATCCTACCTTGAAAAAAACAAACAGAAAAATCCGTTCATAAGTGACTTCCTACACAGATTGCATGAGGAAAGGCTGTTAAGCTAGGAGAAAGGATTTAGACAATTCCCAGCATGACACTGACAAACTATCACGAGTTATTTATCTAGTCACTGATGCTTGCATGTAACATTAGATAGATCCGTCCTTCTCAAAGAGAAGTGTTTGGACATCTATGTCCTAGCTGCTGGACATCACACAGAATCATCTCACCTCATTTGGGTTTGTTTAGTTTTCTTCTGGTAGGGTGGTCTCCAGGGCTAAAGGACTATTATATGACAGCAGTGTGCTCCTATTTCGTTTAGGGTATAATCTTAGGTTACAGCTTTTATGTCACAATGAATGCTGCTTAAATGATGTATGTGATCAATGAATGAATAAGATGATTTTTAGACATTAGTTGGATTTCCAAAGTAGACTATTTTACAATGCCATCAACTTGGCATTCCTGTGCAAGAGCAGGTAAAGCTTGTTCTTCAGAGTGCTCCTGATAACGTTATTAAACCTGAGTTATCGAGCTAGTGGGCAACATTTTCATCTAAATTAATATGATTCCACTTGAAGGCAAAAGAACATATTAACTAAGGGTCCTTGGAGAAATGGCTAATTATGATGTAATTCACCTCCAGATGTGGCAGCCAGAGGACAAGGCCAGGCATCTGCCTCTCTCTCTCTTCCACTTTGTCTCCTCGAGTCAGAGTCTCTACCCGAACCTGGCAGACTGGCTGAGCAGCAAGCTCTGGTTATCGCCCCATCTCCCCCTTCACACAGGGCTGGGGTTTTAGGTGTGTGGTCACGTCTGGCCTTTTACACTGGTGCTGGGAGGGGGCCAGGCTCAGGCCTTCACGTTTTCAGGCCAAGTGCTGTTACCCACTAAACGATCCCTCCAAGCCCTCTTTTTTCCCCCTTTTTTAAAGAATTTTAAGGGCTGGACAGATGGTTCAGTGATTAAGGTGTTTGTCTGACAAGCCTAAGGACTCAGGTGCAATTCCCCAGGTCCCACATAAGTCAGATGCACAAGGTGGCACACGTGTCTGCAATTTGTTTGCTGTGGCTAGAGGTCCTGGTGTGGCCATTCTCTCTTTCTCTCTTTTTTCTTTCTTTCTTTCTCTCTCTCTCTCTCCCCTAAATAAATAACTAAATAAAACTATTTTTCTTAAAAATTTTAACATAGAGACTTACTGTGGAGCCCAGGCCAGTCTCAAACTTATGAGCCTCCTGCCTCAGCCTCCGGAGTGCTAGGTTTATAGGTATACAGTACCATGTCTGGTTTTCAATCTTCTAAAGTCAACAACATGAAGGATAAAGAAAATCTGAACAACTGTTTGTAGTTAAAGGTGAAGGGAAAAAAAAAACACATGACAGGTGAGGTTTTAGGAAGACCTCAGCATTGGAGCTGGGGGTAGAACAATCAGAAATTCTCACAAAATTAATGCAACTATTAGTATATAATCACGCTGTCTCAATGCTCAGTGTCCTGAATTGGGTCTTTGACACTGTGGGCATTCAACAGACTATCCTTGTTCTCCAAACCTAGACCCTGCAGCATGGAGGGCCTGATATTTGCATCTCACTGAACTGCTCCAGGTAACGCAAATGTGGTAATGGCTGGGCAGAACAAATGCCAGCATTCTCTGAGCTGTTTTTGCCGCCTTCTGCAATTTGGAATTATTAAGTGACCCTTTGGCATGCCCGTCAGTCACGCTGTGCCATGAGCCTACAGCACTGCTTTCTCTGAAGGTAACAGCAGCCATCGGAGATGTCTCCATGGAATTCTGCAACAGTATCGTGTGGATTGTTTTCACAATGCAGGCAATGATGATGGTCCCGGTTTTACTGACGAGCAAAATGAAAGTTTAGAGAAGCCGAACAAAGGTCTGGGGAGATGGCTTGGTGATTAAAGTACTTTCTGTACAAGCCTACCACCAGAGTTTGGATTCGCAGTACTCACATAAAGCCTGACACAGCTTTGCACATGCCTGTAACCCTGATGTACCTGTGGCAATGGGGGACAATCAGGACCATCCTGAAGCTCGGAAGCACCAGAGCCAGCCAGCCTGGCATACGCGGTGCTGAACAAGAGAAACCCTGTCTCAAACAAGGTAAAAGGCTAGGGCTAACACCCTGAAGTGGTCCTCCGACTGCCACACATGCCCACACACACCAAAAAACAAGGGGGCTGGAGAGATGGCTTAGTGGCCAAGGTGCTTGCCTGCAAAGTGTAAGGACCCATGTTTAACTCTCCAGGTCCCAAATAAGCCAGACACACAAGGTGACTCAAGAGTGCAAGGTTGCACATGCACACACATCTGGAGTTTGATTGCAGTGGCTGGTGGCCCTGGAGCACCAATGCTTGTGCTCGCTCTCTCTCTCTCTCTCTCTCTCTCCCTCTTGCTCTCACTCTCTCACATTAAAAAAAAGGCTAGTCTGTTGGGCATGCCTCAAAAAAAGAAAAAAGGAATGGAAAGATGGCTTCGTGGTTAAAGTACTTGCCTGCAAAGCCAAAGGACCTAGGTTCAATTCCCCAAATGCACAGGTGGTACATGTGTCTGGAATTTGTTTGCAGCAGCTGGAGGCCCTGGAGTGCCCATTCTCTCTCTCTCTCTCTCTTTCTCAAATAAAGACAAATTTTTAAAAATTTAAAAAGAAAGAAGAGAAAGAAAATGAAAAAATAAAGGAGTGGAGATGTTGCTTAGTCAGTATTCACGTGCTTTCCTAGTGTCCGTGAGAGCAGAGTTTTGCCCCTTTTCATATTTGTTGCACAAATATGGGGTACAGCTGGGGAAAGGGATGTCAATGAATGAGGCATGAGTAGAAATCTGAAGTGGGATCGTCTTTTTAGTCGTTTTTGTCCTTTACAATTTCCGCCATTACCGTGAGCAAAAAGGCACCAGGAGAGTGAGAGAAATGTAGAATAAGACTTCATGTAACCCACAGCCTAGAGCCAAGGTCACCTGAGGCAGCACATGGATGCAACTTACTAGATGTGACGACATTTTTTGATGTATTATCAGAAAGAAAGTGAGAGAAAATGGGCACATCAGGGCCTCCAGCCACTGCAAATGAACTCCAGACGCATGTGCCCCCTTGTGCACCTGGCTTATGGGGTCCTGGGGAATGGAACCTGAGTTTTTAGGCTTCTCAGGTAAACACTTTAACCACTAAGCCATCTCTCCAACCCATGAGTGAATTTTTAGGGTTATTTTTTCACATAGCATTCTAGAGGAAGCATGACAGATACAGCTCACATGTCAGAAGTCCCACAGATAAGAAGAATTAGAGGCAGTTAGCAATACCTTCACAAGACCCTCATATTGGAAAAAAAAAAAAAGATGATGACATCAAATTAAAAGAGAGACTAATTAATGGAGAGAGGGTGGGGATATGATGGAGATTGGAGTTCTAAAGGGGAATGGAGGAGGGGAGGGAAATATCATGCGGTTTTTTTTGTATGTAAGTATAGAAGTTGTCAATAAAAATAAATAAATACATTTAAAAAAAAAGAATTAGAGGCAGGAAGGCCAGTCAACTAAGTCATTGCCGTGCCTCACACCACTCCGGTACCCAGGAGTCCTTGCAGGCATGTAAGGCCTTTTTTCCCCGTAGTGATGACCCTGAAAATGCCCTACGTGTTTCTTGAATCAAAAAACAAATGTGATTAGAGCATAAAATGCAAATGTACTTTACTTTCATGTTCAGTAATTAGTAATCATAGCATATTTAATTAACCTCTGTTTACCAGCCTAGTCAAAGGGTATTACCATTTGTCAGCCTCTGTAATCATCAGAAAGATTCAATATACATAGGTCTTAAGTATTACAAATTAGAGACATTGCTGGAATAATGAACAGTATCTAGTGTCAGATGGGGGCTGGAAATCAATGCTTTAAAAATTGGGATAAAGGCTGGAGAGATGGCTTAGCGGTTAAGGCGCATGCCTGCGAAGCCTAAGGACCCAGGTTCGATTCTCCAGGTCCCATGTAAGCCAGATGCGAGTGGTGGCACATGCGTCTAGAGTTCATTTGCAGTGGCTGGTGGCCCTGCTGCACCTATTCTCTCTCTCTCCCTCTATCTGTCTCTAATAAATAAATAAATAAAAATAAATCTTTAAAATTTCAGATAAATTTTCCAGCAAAGATTTTACTCATCTGTGTCCTAACACATGAGAAAATTGATTTCTTTGCCTATTTGGATTCTCTGAATGCAAAATATACTGCTCAAATTTTAGAACCAAAGGAAATAGTCAATTCAAATCTAAGGATAAGTTTGTTAGTTTTGTCAATTACTAAAAATATTCTTTTATTTTTGCTAAACAATTGAGAACAATTTTTATTACAACAACAAAGAAATGTTCAGCATTTATTTACAGTTACATTTCTCTGGAGAGTAAATTCTACAACAGAAAAGCATCTGAGCGTCTAGACAATAGCACAATGGCACTGCTGGACAGTTATGCAGTGGTTCCTGGATCTTGAAGTGTCCTGTGAGATAAGCAAAGTCCAGGATTGCTGGTAAAAGTTTAGCCATTGTTATTCTTTGGAAGCAGTGTTCTCAGCACCATTCAAATGAGATGTCTCAAAACAAAAGGAGGGGCTGGAGAGATGGTCAAGTTAAGTCACTTGTCTACAAAGCCTCAGGATCCAGGTTCTATTCCCCAGTACCCACATAAAGCCACATGCCCTAGGCGGCACCATGCATCTGGAGTGCGTTTGTAGTGGCTAGAGGCCATGGCATGCCCATTCTCTCTATCTGCCTCTTTCTCTCATAAAAAAATAAAATAAAATTTCGGGTTAGGCCAGAAGTGGTGGCACACGCCTTTAATCCCAGCACTCGGGAGGCAGAGGTAGGGGGATCACCATGAGTTTGAGGCCAGCCTGAGATTACATAGTGATTTCCAGGTCAGCCTGGGCTACAGTGAGACTCTGCCTTGAAAAACAAAAAATTAATTAATTAATTAATGAAAAATTTAAAAACAGGAGAAGGGAAGAGATTAAGAATAGATTTGTAAAGCTAATGCTCAGTCAGTAATAAAACCATTGCCTCAACACATTGTCTAGGGAATTTCAGACTGGAGGAATCTGGTTGTTTGATCTCTGTCAAAGCAGCTAGCAAACATATATACTGGTGAGTTCCCAAGACATAGTCTTATTTTCTAAAGACTGTTTTTTTTTTTCCTCCTGCACCAGACAAACATATCATTTACAGAAACTGAAGTTTAAAATAGCTCTGGTGATATTGTCTACGAAACCAAAAATGCTTTTTTTTTGTTTCACGTTCTCATTAAAGAGAGAAGGCAAGAGACAGTGTGAAAGAAAGGGTGAGAAAGGAAACAACACTAAAAGAATAGAGGAGAGATGCCCCCACAGAATTGCAGAAAGGAAGCATGGCAGCTGATATTTGAGCTAGTTTAAAAATGAAACTGTGCTGGGCATGGTGGTGCACGCCTTTAATCCCAGCACTCGGGAGGCAGAGGTAGGAGGATCGCCATGAGGTCGAGGCCACCCTGAGACTACATAGTGAATTCCAGGTCAGCTTGAGCAGAGTGAAACCCTACCTCTAAACACACCCCTCACCCAAAAAAATGAAATTGCTTCAGTAAGTGACTGAGGAGGTGCGATTCATTTTCACAAGGTAAATGGCCTATCTCCTTTTAAGCTACCATAAAAAATAGACGTCCAGCACTAGGGAGGCAGAGGGCTGGAGAGATGGCTTAGGGGTTAAGGCACTTGCCTGAGAAGACTAAGGATACAGGTTTGATTCTCCAAGTCCCACATAAGCCAGATCCACAAGGTAGCACATGCATCTGGAGTTCATTTGCAATGGCTAGAGGCCCTGGAGTGCCCATTCTCTCTCTCTCTCTCTCTCTCTCTCTCTCTCTGTGTGTGTGTCTCTAATAAATAAATAAAACAAAAATAAATCTTAAAAAAAAAGATGTCCCTCTGCCATCTTAAGTGAATAAAAGTCACCCTGTGCTTCAGAAATAAAAACAAAACAATTGGTCAGGGGCAGGGAAATCCGTCACAAGAAAGATATCCCATTCTTTTCCATTCCATTTGTGTTCAGCATGTTCAAGAAGCATATCAGGCTAAAAAATAGAAACTAGGGCTGGAGAGATGGCTTAGCAATTAAGGTATTTGCCTACAAACCCAAAGGACCCAAGTTCAATTCCCCTGTACTGATGTAAGCCAGATGCACAAGGTGGTACATGCATCTGGAGTTCATTTGCAGTTGCTGGAGACCCTGATATGCCCATTCTCTCTCTCTCCTCTCTCTCTCTCTCTGTCTCTCTCTTTCTCAAATAAATAAAAATAAAAAACATTTTAAAAATAATAATAATAACCAAAAAATGGCAGCAATTTCAATTTAAAGAAAAAGTGCTGATCCTATTTATATGGCCTCCAATAAACAAGTGTAGACACTTGAAATGTTAGGATGCAAGATCATTTTTATTTTTATTTTCATAAAAAGGAAGGCTGAGATAAGCATGTTCAGTAGTAAGAGGTGCTTGATCGCAAGCCTGTCCACCCTAGCGTCATCAGTGTCATCCTCCTCAGCACCTTGTGAATGCCAGATGCAAAGTGGTGGGTGCACCTGTCATCCCCACCCACTTGTGACAAAGGATCAGGAAGCTCAGAACAGCAGCAGCAAAACAAGAGACCCTGTCTCAAAAGAAAGAGGAAGAGGGCTGGAGAGAAGGCTTAGCAGTTAAGGCGTTTGCCTGCAAAGCCAAAGAATCCCAGTTCAACTCTCCAGGACCCATGTAAGCCAGATGCACAAGGGGGCGCATGCGTCTAGAGTTCATTTGTAGTGGCTGGAGACCCTGGAGCACCCATTCTCTCTCTCCCTCTTTCTCAAATAAATAATAAAATAAAATATCAAAAATATCAAAAAAAGAGGAAGAGGAGGAGAATCACCGTAAAGTTGTTCACTGACCTTCATACATGCACCTGGCACATGCATGCCTATATACACATACATGCATGTACACACACACATACAAAGACAATAGGAGAGCCGCGCTTGATTTTGTGAGCATCGCAGTACAACGATATTGAATGATGTGGAAACGGCAGTGGCTGTGAATTCTCAGAAGTTACTTTTCTCGTCACTGTGGCCCGCTGCCTGCTCAGACTCCATGTAAAGGGCAGAAGGGTTCCTGGGCTCGCAGGGAGGGTTCAGGAAGACCTGACAGCTGGAAAGGCTCCTGGCTGGGCAGAAATGTGAGGCTTTTTGCTCACATCTGGGCAGGTCCCGAAGCAGAGACGGGATAGGAAGTGGGACCAGTTTATGTCATCAATGCCCACCCACTAAAGTCCACTTCCTCTAGGTAGGCCCTATGTCCCTAAGGTTCCACAACCTCTCATCAACTGCAGACTGCTCTGTGAAGCAAGGTGAGCATATAAGATGGAACACTCCAAAAACCCACAAATTGGGGCTAGAGAGATGGCTCAGAGGTTATGGCGCTTGCCTGCAAAGCCTAAAGACCCAGGTTCAATTCCCCAGTATCCCCATAAATACATATGGTGGCGCATGTGTCTGGAGTTCATTTGTAGTGGCTTAGGCCCTGGTGTGCCCATTCTCTCTCTCTCTCTCTCTCTCTCTCTCTCTCTCTCTCAAATAAATAAAAGAACAAAATATTTTTTAAAAAAGAAAACTCACAAATTATTCCACATTGCTACAAAAAGTATCAGAAAAAAAAACTAAACAAACTCTGGCTGTGCTGATTCTTTTCAAGGTCCCTGGATATCAAAGCAGTCCTCAAACCTTGTCTGAGAGGAAAAATCCATTGTGTCATTTGGAGTTAGATCTCTAATTACAAACCAAGTGTTATCACAACTAAACATTTTAGTGGGAATAATTTGTGGTCCAATTGATTCATAACAAAATATGAAATTGTCATTACAAATATCATACAAAAAACAGTACCCTACAAGAACTTTCTGGTTATTATAAATTATACTGACCTCAAAATGAATATACCAGATTGGGGTGGAGAGATGGCTCAGCAGTTAAGCCACTTGCCTGCAAAGTCTAATGACCTGGGTTCAGTTTCCCAGCACCCATTTAAAGCCAGATGCACAAAGTGCCACATGCAACTGGATTCGTTTACAGTGGCTGAAGGATTTGGCATTCCCATTCTCTCTGTCTCTTTTCTCTTGCTCTGCTTGAAAATGAATGAATGAATGAATGAATGATATTTAAAAATGAAGCTGGCGCACGCCTTTAACCCTAGCACTTGAGAGGCGGAAGTAGGAGGATCTCTGTGAGTTCAAGGCCACCCTGAAACTACATAGTGAATTCCAGGTCAGCCTGAGCAAGGCCAAAAAAAAAAAAAAAAAAAAAAAAAAAAAAAAAAAAAAAGAAAGAAAGAAAGAAAGAAAAAGAATATGAATAAATATCACTTATGCTGGGCGTGGTGGCACACACCTTTAATCCCAGCACTGGAGAGGCAGAGGTAGGGAGTTCGCCATGAGTTCAAGGCCACCCTGAGACTACATAGTGAATTCCAGGTCAGCCTGGGCTAAAGTGAGATCCTACCTCAAAAAATAAAAATAAATAAATAAAATCACTTATTGTATTTGTCACATCCCATTGATATTTGTAGGTTAAGTGGCATCCCTAACACTTTTAAGGTGCTTTTCTCTTTTTTGCATTAGGTTTTGGACATGACAAAACATTGCACTCCACTCGTCTGAAGTGGCAAGACTGCCTTCTGAGCCTGGACTTCATGCCAGCTTAGATGTCACAGCCAGGATTTGAACTGAGCAGTCTATTCCACATCTCACTCCCTTCCCAGAGTCATTCCATGCCTTCCAAGCCCATTCTAAGTGTGACTTCAGAGCTTTCCCTGGGGAACTCTGATTTTAGCACTCATGGGATCTAGCTGGCAGTGACTGCAAAGCCTATCCAAAGCATGGTTGGAGTGTTTGTCAGCACCAGAACCCATGAGGAAATTCAATTGCTATCGTAACAGAATCAGGAAGCGGTATCTTTAAAAGATGATTCGGCCTTGAAGGCTCCACTGTTACTGGTGGGGTTAAGGCTATTTTGAAAAGTTCTGTTTGCCACCCCCCCCCCCCGCTTCTTTGCTTTCTGATTTCTGCTATGTAAGGGTTCAGGTAGTGAGTTCAGCCATGTGTCAAAGGTAATCAAGAATACATGATCAGGCTAGAGAGATGGCTCAGTGGTTAAGGCTCTTGCCTGCGAAGCCTAAGGATCCCAGTTCAATTCTTCAGGACCCACATAAGCCAGATGCACAAGGGGCACAGGCATATGGAGTTTGTTTGCAGTGGCTGGAGGCCCTGACATGCTCATTCTCCTCTTTCTCTCTCCCTCTTTCTCTCATATAAATAAAATAAAATGTATTTAAAAAAAAAAAAAAAAAGAATACATGATCAGGCTGGAGAGATAACTTAGCGGTTAAGGTGCTTGCCTGCAAAGCTTAAGAATTCATGTTCTACTCCCCAGGTCCCACATAAGGCAGATAACCAAAGTGACACAAGTGTGCAAGGTCATTCATGTGCATAAGTTTAGTGGCTGAGGCCCTGGTGCATCAATTCTCTCTCTCTCTCTTGCATGAAAAGAAAAAGGCCAGTCTGTTGGGCTTGCCCAAAAAAGGATGAAGAAGTAAAAAAAGAATACAAAATCAATATGCAAAATTCAATTGAATTTCTATACGATAGCATATCCAATCCAAAAATTTTTAAAAATCTATTTATGATAATATAAAAAAAAAAAACTTGAGACTGGCGATATGGCTCAGCAGTAAAAGGCACTTGCTTGCAAGCCTGCCTTCCCAGGTTCAATTTGCCAGCACCCACGAAAAGTCTGATACAAAGTGGCACATGCATTTGTGAGCCCAGAGTGCCTGAGACAATGGGAGACAAAGCCAGAAGACTCTGAGGCACAAGGATCAGGGAGTCAGCTGCAGCCTGGCAGTTCATTTGCAGCCGCAAGAGGAGACCCTGTGTCAAAGAAGGTGGAACCCAGCCATCTGAATGCACATGCTGTGATACATGCACCCACAGACACGCTTATGCAAATAAATAAATATATTTAAAAGTAGACCACTCAGGACTTATTTAGACAAAAGAAGTTCAAAATTCAATTATGAAACATTGAAATACATTAGAGATCTGGATGAATGACGTCCCACCTTGATTAACCAGTTAAGCTGGTGTGGTGGTCTGAATGTAAAATGTCCCCGTAGACTCTGTTTAATCAGATAAAGTGGTGTGGTAGTCTGAAAGTAAAATGTCCCCGTAGACTCTGTGATTAAGATTCCTTTAGGATCCCCAGCTGATAGAGACTTTGGTAGGAAAAACCGGGCTGGAGGGAGTGTGTCTCTGGGGGTGGAACTGGAGGTCTGGCCCTGCTGGGTCTTCAGCGCTGGCTCGCTGAGGCTGCTGTCTGTGCTGCTGATGATGAAGAGGTGAGCCAGTTACCACGCTGTTCCCTGCCCTGATGAAGCTCGACATGAATCATTCCTTCCCCTAAGCTGTGTCTGGGCAGGTGCTCTGTCCCTTCTCTGAGAAGGCAACTGCTACCATGGTGATTCTGCCGAAGATGCTTGGGAGATTCAATGTAGGAAACCCCAAGCTACGTTGTTTGTAAAAACTGACAACACGATCTTAAAATTTAAATGAAAATGGAAGAACCCAGGACATTCAAATAAAGATGAGATAGGGCAAAATTGAATTTGGATCCAAAAGCTTACAACTATAGTAATTAAGACACTGGCACTATTATAAACATATGGATCAAAAACAGTGAACCCTAGCCTGGTGTGGTGGCGCACGCCCTTAATCCCAGCACTAGGGAGGCAGAGGTGGGAGGATCGCAGAGAGTTCGAGGCCACCCTGAGACTACATAGTTAATTCCAGGTCAGCCTGGACCTCGAAAAACCAAAAAAAAAAAAAAAAAGTGAATCCCAGAAATAAATCCACACATGAAAAGCTGATTTTCAATAAGATTACAAGACAGGGATGGAGAGATGGCTTAGTGGTTAAGGCGCCTGCCTCCTAAGCCCAAGAACGCTGGTTCCAATCTCCAGCGGTTCCAATCTCCAGGTCCCTTGTTTAGCCAGATGCAAAGTGACGCAAGGGCGCAATGCCGCACTTGACCACAAGGGGGCGCACGCATCTGGATTTCGTTCACAGCAGCTGAGAGATTGCTGGTGCGCCCATCTCTACCTGTCTTCCTCTCTCTCTCTCTCTCTCTCTCTCTCTCTCTCTCTCCAAAAAAAAAAAAAGTATTGAAAAAGCAAAAAAAAAAAAAAAAAAGATTACAAGACAATTCAATAGGAGAAAGAATAGTTTTGCACTAATGCTTCTGGGATGACAAGATACACATATGCAGAAATAAAAAGAAAGAAAAGAACTTGAAACCCTACCTTAAATTTCAGAAAGAATCACCTATAAATACAAAAAAGTAAAATTCTAAAACCTCTCAAACAAAACATAGAAGAAAATCTCAGATCAGACAATAAGTTCATAGAAAGAAACAAAAGAATATATAAAAAAAGAAAAACTAATAAGTTGGACTACATTAAAATCTTTAAGTTTTTAAAAAAATTATTATTTTTTTTCAAGGTAGGGCTAAAATTTATTAATTTTTTAATAAAATGTTGTACACATAGATCCCCTCTTCCCCACCCCAATTCTGCTGAGGGTCATTGATGGGTTTATTGGTATTCATTGTGGGGACCAAGAGACCTCAGTCAGTCTCTGCAGGCAGAGGGGAAATATTTTAAACTTTTGTGGTCCAATGGAAACTATGAGAAAAGTGAAAAGTGTGGACATGGTGGCACACGCCTTTAATCCCAGCACTTGGGAGGCAGAGGTAGGAGGATTGCTGTGAGTTTAAGGTCAGCCTCAGACTACATAGTGAATTCCAGGTCAGCCTGGACTAGAGTGAGACCCTACCTTGAAAAAAAAAACAACAGCCAGGCTATAACAGCTAAGTGTGAGTGCGTGGCAAGGTGGGATTCCTCATTTCACTTTGCTAGTGAGAAGATAAAATGGTGTGTAGCTACTTTGCAAGAGGCAAAATAGTCACATGCCCTGAAGAGAAACCAGAGTATTACTATGGAAAACAGTTTGATAATTCATAAAAATGCTAAACATGGAATAATGACTCAGCGTATATGCAGTGTGTGTGTGTGTGTGTGTGTGTGTGTACAGCATATGGTGTCTGCATGTGTATATACCCTTGCCGCACCCTATGCACGCACTCATCTGCCGAGGGTGTGTTCAACTACAGTGACCCAAGAGGACCCCCGTGTCCCGCTCCACCACCCTTCAACCATTGCTGCTTGATCCCCGCACTTGCTAGTTTTTCACGAGCCTGACAATTCTCCAGTCTCTGCTCCCCTGTGGGCCTGGGATTACAGACGCGTGCGGCCATGTGCAACGGTTCATGGGAGTCCTGCGGATCAAACTTGAGTTGTCTCTCAGAACCCTCAGCCCTCGTGCTTGCACAAAAAGCATTCTTAACACTAAACCATCGCTCCAGCCCTCATGGGGATCATTTGTCAAGAATGTCAGACAGATATCAGGTGGGGCCCAGATTAAGAGGATTTATAAAATTCCAAATTCCATTTCTCCGTTCCCACCTTGAAGCTTCTAAGATCATAAACTCATTTTCTCTCTTTTTAAATTTATTTTTATTGTTTTATTTTATTTATTTGCTTATTAGATGCAGAGGAAGAGAGACAGAGTGGGAGTCCCAGGGCCTCTAGCCATTGCAAATGAACTCCAGATGCATGCGCCACGATGTACTGACATGGGACCTGGAGAATCGAACCTGGGTCGTTAGGCTTCACAGGCAAGTGCCTCAACCACTAAGCCATCTCTGCAGCCCATAAGCTCATTTTCATACAGAAGATAAAACCAGACAGCTCTACTTCCAGTTAGGATAATACTGCATTCCTTTGTTAAGTTCACCTCTAACGTCTGGAAGCTAGCTCTTTGTTAATTTTGACTCCTTGAAAAGTTGAGCAATATCTTAGCATTCATCACTTCAGAAAATTCAACAAAAAGAGCAAAAAGAGATCATTCTAGAAAAGAGACATCATAATTCTGAAAGAATGTCACCATTTTTCTTCTTTGTTATTTATCTTAATAGAAACCAGTGCGATGCAAAAAAAGTCTACAATTGTTAATGCTGTAATAGAATCTGTACAAATCTGCAGGTATGAGATTTGAGCTTGTCTCATAGTTACTGTATAATTCTTTAATTCATTACAAATGAAATTGTCTTAAGCACAGTTATTTTACCTTAACCAATGCAAAACTGATGAATTAATATGTCAACTTCCAATCTTATTTAGTGATAGAATCAATGCCACGGAAGTGGACTTATCTACTGTTGTGGTTTGGTGTTCAAAGTTTATCGTCAAAGACACCAAGTGATCCACTTCCAGATTAACATGAGTGGGTTTTTCTTTGAAGGTCTCACTCTAGCCCAGACCGACCTGGAATTCATTATGTAGTCTCCAGCTGGCCTCAAACTCATAGCAATCCTCTTACCTCCCTCCCGAGTGCTGGGATTAAAGGTGTGCACCACCACACCCAGCCATATTAACAATGTAAACTCTATGTACTGATGCATCAGTATAACCACAGCTGGAGAGAAAATTATTTCAAAACAAACCAGCCATTTAAAATCTCAGGAGTTTAGTGGCCTAGCACATGTGAGACATGGGGTTTTGATCCTCAACATGACAAAAAGTGAAAATGAAATAAAATTTTAGGAAATCCTCCAAGGAAATGCATTAAAGACACCAAGGAGCACATATCCAATAAGTCAAATAAGCCTTGGTAAGCACAGCGAGAATCCATGGCCCTTAAGCCACCATCTGCTTCCTCCAGGTAGCTTAACATGGGAGCACTTCTGTCTCAGGTGGGTAGAGCCCAGAAGACGGAGCACACCCTCACAGCAGCTCCCAGCTACCAACACTGGCAGCTCCCTGGCAGCTTAAGACTGTCAGAGTTCCCATTGCCATTCCCAGCTCTACAGTGTGGAAGCTGCATTCCGAGTGAGCGTGGCTAAGAGGCCGGGGTGGGTTCCTTTCTTCACCCGGCCTCCATCCATAGCGCAGAGGCTGCATGCCAGGCATGAGATGAAAATTCTGTTTGCCCTCACCAAAGTTGGCTCATTGGTCACAAGTCCACAGAGTTATAAAAGCAAGCTGAAAACAGCGAGGGCTAGAGCCTCCCGGAGTACCAGCTCCTAAAGCAGAGGCGGAGTTCAGACACAAGGGCACCTGCCCTTGGCTGGAGCAACAAGGGCTCAGAGATTCTAAGGAACAGGCACAGCCTGTGAATGACTGCAGCACCCAGCTCCACATTGCCAGGACGAATAGACAACCAGACAGTGTTGATGGAGGAAGGGATTTAGTTGAAGCTCACAGAGCCAGGGGAAGTTCCATCAGTGGTGGAAGAAGCTGGCTCCATACATCCAAGCAGAGAGAAGCCACCACACAGCCAGCAAACACCAGAAAAAGAAAAAGCAACAAGCACAATCCTGCAGCATGCACCGCCCCCCACACACACCCAGAGCTCAAACCTCTGTAAGTACCTTTAAGTTGGAATTCAGATCCCACCCCAAACTCACCTTTGAGCTAGACCCCAGGACCCATCCCTAGTGCCACCTCCTCTGGCCAGGTGGCTGGAGACTCAAGTTACAGGCTTTAATGAAACATCTGAGTCTATGGGGGACATGCATTCAAACTACCACAGTGACTTCATGTTAAACAGGGTAGGGAAAGCTCTAGATAAGACTGCTGTCAAAAACAACAAAGAGCGCTGGAGAGATGGCTTAGCAGATAAGGTGCATGCCTGAGAAGTGTAAGAACCCAGGTTCAATTCCCCAGGTCCCTTGTAAGCCAGATGCACATGGTGGCACATGAGTCTGGAATTTGTTTGCAGTGCCTGGAGGCCCTGGCACGCCCATTCTCATTCACTTTCTATCTCTTTCTCCCTCTCTCTCTCTGTCCCTAATAAATAAATAAATAAAAATGAATCTTTGTTTAAAAAAAAAAAAAAGAGCCAGGCGTGGTGGTGCACACTCAGGAGGCAGAGGTAGGAGGATTACTATAAATTTGAGGTCACCCTGAGACTACATAGTGAATTCCAGGTTAGCCTGGACTAGAGAGTGAGACTCTACCTAAAAAAAAAAAAAAAAAAAAAAAAAAAAGACTACTGTCAAAAAAAAAAAAAAAAAAAAAAAAAACAGAGATTTTGGTGGCAAGCAGTTGACAGAAGGCTGAAGCCTTCATTTGACAGAGGCGCTAAGCCACAGACCAACCAGTCTTCCAGAGCAAACTAGAAAAAGAGACAGACAATAAGAGCACTCCTGAGATCAGAACAAACGTCAAGGGTTGGCCTTAAAGGTGCCCCAGGTAAGAGGCCTGACTCCTGAATATATTTGGATCCGACAAGGGCAATCCACGCTGCAAGTCACCGTCAACCCATTAGAGCCATCGGCTGGCAGTTGGTGGCTTCTGACAGCTTCTTGTCATATCCACAAAGGAAGCCGGCTTGATTGAGTAGTAAGGAAAATGGCAACTGTCTCCCCAGGATGATGTACTTACTCTCTTACTGCAGAGTCTTGTTTCTGCAGAGAAGGCTACTTCACTAAGACTACCCAGCCAAGGCAAATAGCAATAAGCCCTGAAGTTAGAAGAACCAACAGCCAGAATGACTAGGGAAGCAGCTCTGTGATGAGGGTATTTCCTTTCAAAGGCTGCTGGCCCAGGTTTTAATTCCCCAACACCCATGTAAAGCCACTTGCAAGCAGATTTATTTGGAGTGGCAAGAAATCCTGTATGAACTGTAAACATGAGACACACACAAATAAAATTAATAAATAACATATTTTTTGGTTTCTTTATTTTCAAGGTAGGGTCTCACTCTAGCCCAGGTTGACCTGGAATTCACTCTGTATTCTCAAGGTGGCCTCGAACTCATGGCGATTCTCCTGCCTCTGCCTCTCGAGTGCTGGGATTAAAGGTGTGCACCACATGCCCGGCTTAATAAATAATTTTTTGTTGTTGTTGTTTTTTGAGGTAGGGTCTCACTCTAGCTTTGTAGTCTCAGGGTGGCCTAGAACTCACGGTGATCCTCCTACCTCTGGCTCGCATGCACCACTATGCCCAGCTTTAATAAATAATTTTTAAAGATATAAACTATATGTGAAGAAAGAGGAAGGTGTGACTTAAATGGGCTTTTGTTTCAGATTTTGAATTCAGACTCATAAGTAAAAACCGTAGGCCTCATTTTTTGTAAGACATCAAGTCCAGTGTGGAAATGAACTGCAACGCTTTCCTTGCCTTCTCCTCCAGCTTTGTCTGAACTTTATTTATATTTATATTTATCAGAAACTAGAAGCAGTACTTTGCAAAGTAAAATAAACAAATTAATGATCTGCTAAAAACAAGCAACAGAGACTGACTGTGGAGAAGCTCCAGCTGACATGAAGGACAAAGAGCTTAAGAACAGTCATTAAAAGAAATTAAAGGCCTAAAGAAAACTACACTGAATAAGAAAGAAGCTATGCTTCCACTTGTAAGTGAGGTTAGGATGACAGTGTGTCATCAGGAGATCTAAGCAGGGTTTAGAAAAGAAAGAACAGGGCTGGAGAGCTGGTTTAGCGGTTAAGGCACATGCCTGTGAAGCCTAAGGACCAGGGTTCGATTTTCCAGGTCCCAGGTAAGCCAAATGCACAAGAGGGCGCACGTGTCTGGAGTTCGTTTGCAGTGACTAAAGGCCCTGGTGCGCCCATTCTCACTCTCCCTCTCTCTGTCTCAAATAAATAAATAATCTAAAAAAAAAAAAAAAAAAAAGAAATAAAGAATAGAACCTAGAGCTGAAAAGTACAAAAATGTAAATAGAAACATGAGTGACAGAGGCTCAATCATAGATTTGAGGGAGCAGAAGAGTCAGTCATCACCAGAAAGTATGCAATCTAAGGGTAAAAATAAGGAAGAGGGCTAGTGTCATGGCATAGCAGTTAAGGCACTTGTCTGAGAAGCCTAAAGACCCAGGTTCAAGTCCCCAGTACCCATATAAACCACATGCACAAGGTGGTGCATATGTCTGGAGGTCCTGGCATACCCATATTCATCCTCTCTCCTCCTCTCTCTCCTTCTTTCTCTATCTCTAACTCAAATAAATAAAAATAATATTTTTAAAGGAATGAACAAAAATGATGGTATGGGTTACAAACATACATATAATGGGAGTATATGGACAGAAGAGAAAAGGCAGCAAAAAAAAACCTTATTTATACACACACACACACACACACACACACACACAATATATATATATATATATATATATATATATATATATATTACACATAATATATTTGGTTCTAAAATTTGAGCAGTATATTTTGCATTCAGAGAATAATGGCTGAAAGCTTTCCATATTTGGACAAAAAATATTACATGCACCACTGAGAAACCCTGCAAATGCTGCGTAGTGTTAATCCAAATGGATCAGCTAGCAGGGTATGGTGGTGCATGCCTTTGGTCACAGCAGTAGGAGGCAGAGGTAGGAGGATCGCGGTGAGTTTGAGGCCAGCCTGAGACTACTGAGTGAATTGCAGGTCAGAGTGGGCTAGAGAGAGACTCTACCTCAAAAAAAAAAAAAAAAAAAAAAAAAGAGGGCGTGGTGGCGCACGCTTTAATCCCAGCACTTGGGAGGAGGCAAAGGAGGAATGAGTTCGAGGCCACCCTGAGACTACATAGTTAATTCCAGGTCAGCCTGGGCCGGAAAGAAAAAAAAAAAAAAAAAAAAGAAAGAAAGAAAGAAAGAAAGAAAGAAAGAAAGAAAGAAAGAAAGGGAGAGAGAGAAAGAAAAAGCTATTCTATCTACTACTGCCGGGCATAGACCCAAAAGACTCAAGTCTTGCCACAGAGATACTTGCACATCCATGTTTATTGCTGCGCTATTCACAATAGCAAGGAAATGGAGCCAGCCTAGGTGTTCATCAACAGACGAATGAGTAAAGAAAATGGGCAGTATATACACAGTGGAATTTTATTCAAACCTAAAGAAGAAATCGTGACATTGGTAGGAAAATGGATGGAACTAGAAAATGTTATGTTCAGCAAAATAAGTCAGACTCTCTCTTATATACATAACCCAGAATTAGTGTGTGTGTGTGTGTGTGTGTTGTGTGCTGAAATTAGAAAGAGGACCATGAGAGAGGAAGAAGAGATCTTAGGGGAAGGATAGAGGAGAAAAGAAAAGGGAGGGTGAGAAGCTAATGGACTATATGTGATAAGAGAGCAGAAAGGAGACTTTGGGGGGAGGGGGACAATTAGGAAGAGGACAAGGGGATGGAGAAAGGCAGTGGGGAGGGAGGAGAAATAAACAAGAAATGCATGAAACGTATGAAAACGCTATAATGACACCCATTACTTTGTACGCAAGCTTAAAAAGTAATTTTAAAGAGATGATCTGTGTCCAAACATCATGGTGAAAATGCAACAAGACAAAGTTCTTGAAAGCAAGAGAAAATGGCTTGTCACATAAAGGACCCTTGTGAGTTCAGTACCTGACTCTCCTCAGAAACAAGGGGCTCCAGGACGTGGGCGATGATGGATTCAAAGCACTGAAGAAAAAAGCCAGCAACAGAAGAGCTAGCATCCAGCCAAAGTTTAAAAATAAAGGCAAATTAAAATGTTCTTAGATAAACAAAAAACAAAAGAATGTATTGCTAGCAGGCATACTTAAAAAAAAATCTGGGGGTTGGAGAGATTGCTTAGTGGTTATGGCATTTGCCTGCAAAGCCAAAGGACCCAGGCTCGATTCTCTAGGATCCACGTGAGCCAGATGCAGAAGGGGGCGCATGCGTCTGGAGTTCATTTGCAGTGGCTGGAGGCCCTCTGTCTTTCTCTCTTTCTCTCTTTGCCTCTTTCACTCTCTCTCAAATAAATAAAACATATTTTTTTAGAAATCTGCATAATAGCTGGGTGTGGTAGCACACACCTTTAATCCGAGCACTGGGGAGGCAGAGGTAGGTGGATTGCTGTGAGTTTGAGGCCACCCTGAGAATACACAGTGAATTCCAGGTCAGCCTGGGGTAGAGGGAGAACCTACCTCAAAAAAAAAAAAAAATCTGCAGAATAAAAGAAAAAGACTAAGAGACTGTTGATAATGAATTAGTTTATCTAACCCTGCTATGCATGGGGCAGGGGGTAGGGGCAAAGAATAGAGATATAATAATAAGAGATGAGTGATATAGGGATTGTGGGTTCTTTATATGCCAACCACCAATAATTTGTGGTGTTCCCACATCCTTGTCCTATGAATTCGAAGAATAAAATCCATGAACCCGAGGATAAAGTTCAGAAAGATTTTATTATAGCGTAAAACTTTAGGAAGAAGAAGAGAAGGAGGGCTTAAGCTTAGAACATAGGCGAGGGACGCAAGGCAGAGCTTTGCCCAGAGAGGCAAGGGGGGTTGCGACTCAGTTCTCGTTGTTTGTTTTTGTTTTGTTTTGTTTTGTTTTGTTGTTTTAATGGGGAGGGGCTACGGGAGGAAGACCCCTTTACTGACGTTTTTCAAGCTCCATGGATGGGTGGCTGGTTTAGCCACTTTACTCCTGATACCAGAGTCTGGGGTCAAGAATTTTGGAATTCTCTAGGAAGGAGTGGAAAGACTCCCTAGGGAAGCAGAGATCAGGAAGGGCAGGTCCTTCTGAGGGTTCTGACCTGCAGTGAAGTGTAAGGACCTAGATTTTCTCCCAGGGGCCCGCACTCAGCCAGGAGAAAGTGTTCACTTTGGGATTCATCACCCCTAAGCTACCGAGCCCATCTCTGTCTCCTATCCTAAGTATATATTCGTTGACTGATTGTTGTTTAGGCTGTTTTATTTTTCTATTTTTTGGAGGGGTTGGGTTTTTTCAAGGTAGGGGTTTGCTGTAGTCCAGGCTGACCTGGAACTCACTCTGCAGCCCCAGGCTGGGCTCAGACGCATCGCGACCCTCCTTACTTCAGCTTCCCCAGTGCTGGGGTTAAAAGCATGTGCCACCATGGCCAGCTTTTAAGTGACTTTTGAAATTGGGCATAGAAGTAAATATTATAAATCACTGTGTTTGAGTCTATAACATGTAGAAATGTAATATACTTGATAATAACAACACAAAAGATGTGGTGACAGTAAAGCTGTCTTAAATAGGGAAATGACACCAGATAATAACTTAAACCTTCAAGAACAAATTAAAAAAATAAATAAATAAAGCAAAAGGGTAAGCAAAACTGACTACACACATGCTTGTCCCACTTTTCAGTTTCTTTAAAAGATAAAATTATATGAGGTAGGGCTGGAGAGTTGGTGCAACAGTTAAGGCACTTGTCTGCAAAGCTAAAGGACCCAGGTTCAATTCCTCAGGTACCACATAAGCTAGATGTGTAAGGTGGTGCATGCATATGGAGTTCATATGCAGTGGCTGAAGGCCCTTGTGTGCCCATTCATTCTCTCTCTGTCTGTCTCTCCCTCCCTCTTTTTCTCTCTCAAATAAATAAAATAAAATAAATGTTTAAAAAATTGTATGAAAGAGCCAGGCATGGTGGCACACGCCTTGAATCCCAGCACTTGGGAGGCAAAGGTAGGAGGATTGCTGTGAGTTCGAGGCCACCCTGAGACTACATAGTGAATTCCAGGTCAGCCTGAGCTAGAGTGAGACCCTACCTCAGAAAACAAAACAAACAAACAAAAATTATATGAGGTAATAATTACTGTAATGATATAACCTTATATATATATGACAAAGTATTAAGTACTGCATTTTGGGTGTTAGCATATACACACACATTTTTATTTGGAAATCTAAGCAGAGATTACATTTCTAGATCTAACAGGAATTCATAAAAAACTAATGTGGACCTTGAAAAGTTAAGATGCACAGATTGATCTCTAAAGAAACTAATGTAGGGAGGGGTACTTGCGAGGAGAAAAGAAAGCACTAAAGAAATTGAAATGGTACCTAAAAAAATAGTCGATTAAAAAATAAATAAGTTGGGCTGGAGAGATGGCTCAGTGGTTAAGGGGTTTGCCTGCGAAGCCAAAGGACCCAGGTTCGATTCTCCAGGACCCGTATAAGCACAAGGGGCAAGTGCATCTGCAGTTCATTTGCAGTGGCTAGAGGCCCTGGGGTGCCCATTCTCTCTCTCTTCTATCTCTCATTTTCTCTCTCTCTCTCTCTCTCTGTCTCTTGCTCTCTCTCTCTCTCTCTCTGCTTGCATATAAACAAATAACATTTTAAAATTTTAAAATAAATAAATAAGTTGATCACCTTCACTAATGCAAGAAGACACTGGACAAGCCAGTCACCAAAGAGATGAAGAACACTAGAGAAGGCGCTTTTGTGTGTGTGTGTGTTTGTTTGTTTGTTTGTTTGTTTGTTTTGTTTGGGTCCACGATGCCTGTAAGTTTAAGGATGGTTTACAGTACTATGTGCAAGAAGAACATTCCTTTAAGAGCTATCCTTAGGAAGGAAACCTACTTATTTACCCTTCCTGGCTACCAAGAGGACATTATAATTATGCAAATTTCTCACAAAAGCCCCACTGACCTGAGTAAAGAAAGAGGAATTCTTGCATAGACAGTAAACACAATGGACTCCCAGTGTGTGTGTTGGGGGGGGGGTGGGGATGGACTCTATAAAGGCTCGTTCACACAGGACCCGGAACTTCCTCTTGGGGCATTCTGGGTAGAAACAAGCTGAGCTCTTCATGGGAGTAAGATTAACTCCATTCACTTATGGAAAACTTGACTGTTCAAAAGCAGGTGAGCCCAGAAGCTCTAATTATTTTTAGAGGAAAAACGGAGAAAATGGTTTCTTTTTGGAATGCTGAGTGACCTTGTTAGGCACCCTGACCTTAGCACAGCTTTGAAACAAGTGGATGAAAATAATCACACTTTGCTGAATCAAACAGAGCCGAATCCCTGCCTGGAGTCATCAGCAGGGGATTTGCTTTATGTCCCAACCTGTGCTGTGGGCCAGTGCAGCAATACTGGAGCAAATGAGGCACTTTGTTTCTCTCTCTCTCTCTCCTCCTCCCTCCCACTTCCTTCTTGCCCTCTCTCCCCCATCTCTTTCTCTTAGAGCTTCTTTTCTATTTATAGAAAAAGATATATCTTCAGCAGGGTATGGTGGTGCATGCCTTTAATCCCAGCATTTAGGAGGCAGAGATAGGACTGCTGTGAATTCGAGGCCACCCTGAGACCACAGAGTGAATTCAGATCAGCCTGAGCTAGAGTGAGACCCTAACTGGAAAAAAAAAAAGAAAAGAAAGAAAAGAAAAGAAAAGAAAAGAAAAGAAAAGAAAGTGCCCGGTGTGGTGGCACACGCCTTTAATCCCAGCCACTCAGGAGGCAGAGGTAGGAGGATCACCGTGAGTTCGAGGCCAACCTGAGAATACAGAGTGAATTCCAGGTCAGTCTGGGCTAGAATGAGATCCTACCTCAAAAATCCAAAAAAAGAAGAAAGAAAGAAGAAAGAAAGAAAGAAGGAAAGAAAGGAAGGAAGGAAGGAAGGAAGGAAGGAAGGAAGGAAGAAAGAAAGAAAGAAAGAAAGAAAATGATAGGAAGGAAGGAAGGAAGGAAGGAAGGAAGGAAGGAAGGAAGGAAGGAAGGAAGGAAGGATGGATGAAAGATATCTTAGATCGGAATGTATGAGAGGAACATGTATAAATGCCTGACTTAAGTAGCTAGTTATGTAAATGAGTGTTGAATAATAAAATCACATGTCCAAAGCAAATTATTTCCCCTGTCACTAACCCACAGCAAAGCTCCCATTCTCTTTAAGTTGTTCAAATCTGTTTGTGTTTTTTCAACTCTCATTTTTTATAAATGTGTTCGCGGTATATTATTTTTATTTTTTTATTTTTTTTTTGGTTTTGCAAGGTAGGGTCTCACTCTGGTCCAGGCTGACCTGGAATTAACTATGTAGTCTCAGGCGAGGTATATTATTTTTTTTGTTGTTTTTCAGTCTAGCCCAGGCTGACCTGGAATTCACTATGTAGTCTCAGGGTGGCCTTGAAATCACAGCCATCCTCCTACCACTGCCTCCCTAGTGCTGGGATTAAAGGCGGGAGCCACCACAACCGGTTTGCAGGGAAGAAGCCACTGTTACAAACACCTCTTCTATGCATTAGAGAAACAGTTGAACTATTCTTTCCCTCTAAACAAACACAAAACAAGTAACGTCGACTAATAAAAGTGCAGTCACTTACTTTTTTTTTTTTTTTTTTTTTTTGAGACAGGATCTAAGCTTGCAGCCCAAACTGGCTGGAACTTATGGTGATTCTTCTGCCTCAGCGTCTCATGGGCTAGGATTAAAATCATGCACCACTATGCCAGGCTAAGGCATTTAATTTTAATCTTGAAGAACCACACTACTCCATTTGCATCCTCATAAAAAAAAAAAAAAAAAGCCAGACGTGGTGGCACAAGGCTTTAATCCCAGCATTTGGGAGGCTGAGATAGGAGATGGCTATGAGTTCGAGGCCACCCTGAGACTAGAGGCTACAGAGTGAATTCCAGATCAGCCTGGGCTCAAGAGAGACCATACCTTGAAAAACCATAATAAATAAATGAATAAATAACTTGTGAAGGGGATAAGAAAGGAAGTAGTTTTCTTCCACAGTAAGAATGCCATGAGTAGTCGGGCGTGGTGGCGCACGCCTTTAATCCCAGCACTCGGGAGGCAGGGGTAGGAGGATCGCCAAGAGTTCGAGGCCACCCTGAGACTAAATAGTTAATTCCAGGTCAGCCTGGACCAGGGTGAGACCCTACCTCGAAAAACAAAGAAAAAAAAAAAAAGAATGCCATGAATCATCGCACCTCCTCTCAGTCCATCTTTGGTCCGTAATGTTTATTGAGGGTGGGGAAACAGTCAGACTGTTTTATTATATTATATTTATTATATATTATATTATATCATATTATGTTTATTATATTATATATGCATATATTATATATGTTTGATTTTATTATATTTATAATTTATAATTATGTAATATTATATATTTATTATATATAATAATATGTTATTATATTAGGAATTGTGCATCCCTTGAATGCCAAACGTTCTCATTGTGTCAGATGTAATATGGAAATGTCAAAAGGTATATTAAAATACTGTTACACCAGGAGTCAGGTGTGGTGGTACCTAAAATTCAACTCCTCAGGAAGCTGAGATGAAAAGATCACGAGTTCAAGGCCCCCTTGGGCTACATAGTGAAACCCTATCTTCAAAACAAACAAGAAGCCAGGAGTGGTGGTGCACACTCTTTTAATCCCAGCACTTGGGAGGTAGAAGTAGGGGGATCACCATGAGTTCAAGGCCACACTGAGACTACAGAATGAATTCCAAATTATCCTGGACTAGAGTGAGACCCTACCTCAAAAAAAAAAAAAAAACCCACAAAAAACAAACAAAAACCCACAAGAAATGACTCTGGAAGGGTTGAAAGTGTAGCTCAGTGGTCAAGCACTTGCTGCATGTGTGCAACTCTGGGCTCTGCCCTCAGCACCTCCACAAAAGTTAATTAAATGGGGCTGGAGAAATGGCTTAGCCGTTAAGGTGCTTGCCTGTAAAGCCAAAGGACCCTGGTTCTATTCTCCAGGACCCACGTAAACCAGATGTACAAGGGGCACATGTGTCTGGAGTTCGTTTGCAGTGGCTAGATGCCCTGGCATGCCTATTCTCTCTCTCTCTCAGATAAATAAAATATATTTTAAAAAAATTTTAAAGTTAATTAAATGACAATGCATAGTCAAAATGACACACAAAGCTCACCATGGTATCACTATGCAAGAGTATTATGATTTCTTTTTTTTATGTCAGGGAAAAGAGAGAGAAAACAGGTTTGTGGCTCATCCCTATAATCCGAGCACTCTGAAGACTGAAGTAGGAGGATCTCGGAGAGTCTGAGGCCAGCCAGAGCTACAGAGTGCATTCATGTTCAGCTTGGCCCAAAAGAGAAACAGAAAGAGGAGGAGGGGAGGAAGAGGAAAGAAAAGAGGAAATTGCCTTCTCAAATCTATCCAGCAAGTTAAGTTTTAGGTTTGTTTGTTTGTTTCTTGGGTTGTTTTTCAAGGCAGGGTCTCACTGTAGCCCAGGCTGCACCTGGAACTCTAGCCCTAGGCTGGCCTCAAATGTGTGGCAATCATCCTACCTCAGCCTCCTGAGCGCTGGAAATAACAGCTTGTGCCAACACGCCCAGAAAGTTTAGTTGTTGTTTCCAAAGTTTAGTTTTTATCCCTAACTGAACCTTTTTTAATTTTTTAATTTTCTAATTAAAAAAATTTTTTTTCAGTGAGTTGTTGGCCAGGGAGGTCCCTGTTGCCTCCAAAACATTAAAGGCTATTGTCAAGGCCCTTGGTTTCCCTCGAGAAACAGATGGTAAGACCCTATTACTGAAGACCTCACTTGCCTGAGCAGCAAGGTCACTGAGAAATCAAGCTGGTGCTGAGCAGAAAACCTTCTCCCTATAGACCAACCAACTGAAAGCTGGAAAAAGCTGCACTGCATGCAGCCATATGGGAGACAGAAGTCATCAGCAGTGAAAACAATGGACACTGAAAACCTTAAGTTTGGCCAGACAGGTCAAATGATGGAACGGGTGCAATAGTGGCATGTCTGTTCTTGGAGAAACCAACTGCTCCCTAATTGGACTGAAGGCCCTCTCTATGGAAGGAATACATGCCTGGTACTGAAAAAAATAATCAAAAGTCTATGGCAGGTGAGGTCATGAGCCTTAGGGGTATAAAGCCTGCCCTTATCTGGCTAAATGTATATATTATTCCCACCAAACTGCCCTGAAAGCACTACACTTAATGTTCATATTCACATATTAATGCTACTCTCACTTCTGGTTAGAGAAGCTTCTCTTTTCAGATAGCAATGACCACTGGGATGACCCAATAGGCAACATAGTGCTGAGAAGAAGGGACGGAGGAGTGTCCAGCACTGAAACATCTCTATCACACCCTCCAAGGCTCAGGGTCCATTGTGGAAGAGGGCGGATAGAATGGAAGAGCCAAAGGAAGGGTATGACTTCTTACAATGCAACTGTCCAAACAAAATTGGCCTCAATATCCATGACCTCGCAGTGCCTAGCAATACCTTCACAAGACCCTCATAATAGGAGAAAAAGATGATGACATCAAATTATAAGAGAGACTGATGGAGAGAGGGAGGGGATATGATGGAGAGTGGAGTTCTGAAGGGGCTGGGAGGAGGGGAGGGAAATATCATGGTTTATTGTCTGTAAATATAAAAGTTGTCAATAAAAAATTGATTTACAAAAATTATTATTTATTTATTTATTTATTTATTTATTTATTTAAGACAGAGAGAGAGAGAAAAAGAGAGAGAATGGGCACACCAGGGCCTCTAGCCACTGCAAACGAACTCCAGACGCAAGTGCCACCATGTGCATCTGGCTTATGTGGGACCTGGAGAATCAAACCGGGTCCTTAGGCTTCTCAGGCATGTGCTTTAACTGCTAAGCTATCTCTCCAGACCCCCTTTTCTTTTTTAATTGCATTACTTTTGTAAATTAGCTTCAAAATTCCTCTTGGGATTATGTATATACAAATTCTAATTAGATAATAAATAAATAAGTGATTGAGTCAGGCTCAGATTTCATAAATCCTAATCTAGGAAGACAACCTTTCTGGCTTCCCAACTTCAAGTTCACACAAGCTCTCGGGAAGCCTCGTCTGAAATCCCAGGGGTTGCGTGTGTGAAAGAAGACAGCCGCCAAGCACAGAGCAGAGCCCAGCACTTCCTTGGCCTGAACTCCCTACCGCTATTAAAAATTAACCCGATTTGAGGCTTGGAACGAGGGAGGAGGATGGGTGGGAGGAATCCAAAGTCAAGGAGCAGCAGACAAAGGATGTTTAAATATTGATGATTTTTCACTTGAAACCAGGAAAAAAAAATAAAGATTCAACACTTGAAGTGTCATGATAATTAATACGTCAGTTATTTTCTATTCTATCTGATGGGTTTTGACATCAAAGGAACATACAGGGCAGAGCAGCAGCCAACATAGAGCTTCACACAGCCCCTGAAACCTATAGCATCATGAAAAAGCATTGAGCACAAGCCCTCCCCAGGGGCCTCCCTGCCAGAGGAGCTCAGCAAGTTCTCAACTCCGAAGTGGAACAATGAGGTGTAAGCGAACTTGGATAGGCCCCTGAAAGGCTGCCAAAGGGGGATGGCGCCTCTGCAAAGGGAGCTCTCCTGCTGTTGTTCCACTCATGTCTCCTTCCTCCTGCCTGGAATGTGGACATTATGGGTACGGCTTCCACTGCCATTCTGTATCGCCAAGTGGACCAGGAGAAAGGAAGCCATACCCACCTTGAGACTGTTAAAGATTAAAAAAAAAAAAAAAAAGTGGGCTAGAGAGATGGTTTAGCGGTTAACATGCTTGCCTTCGAATCCTAAGGACCCAGGTTCAATTCTCCAGGTTCTATGTAAGCCAGATACACATAGTGGCACATGTGTCTGGAGTTTGTTTGCAGTGGCTAGAGGCCCTGAAGCTCCCATTCTCACTCTCTTTCTCTCCCTCTCCCTGTCTCAAATAAATAAATATACATAAATAAAAACTTTTAAAAAGATAAAAAGGGCCGGGCATGGTGGCGCACACCTTTAATCCCAGCATTCGGGAGGCAGAGATAAGAGAATTGTTGTGAGTTTGAGGCCACCCTGAGACTACAGAGTGAATTCTAGCTCAGCCTGGACTAAAGTGATACCCTACCTTGAAAAACAAAACAAAACAAAACAAAACAAAGATAAAAAGGTACCTGCATGCTTAATAAATGTTGTCATGCCCATTCTGAACTGCCTTACTTTGGATTTCTTTTACATGATAGAAAGCATTTTATTTGCTGGGCATAGTGGCATACACCTTTAATCCCAGCACTCAGGAGGCAAAGGAAGGAGGACTGATGTGAGTTTGAGGCCGGCCTGAGATTACATAGTGAGACCCTACCTCCAAAAACCAAAAATAAATAAATAAATAATAAATAAATAAATTTTAAAAATAAACATTGAATGGAGTGGAGAGCACGCTTCCAATCAGAAAACAGGAAGGGATCCAGGAAAATTAGTTACTATCAGAAACAAACTTCACTGGGGAGGCAGAGGTAGGAGGATCGCTGTGAGTTCGAGGCCACCGTGAGACTTCATAGTGAATTCCAGGTCAGCCTGGGCTAGAGTGAGACCCTACCTCCAAAAACCAAAAATAAATAAATAGGGGCCGAGGAGATGGCTGAGCAGTTAAGGCACTTGCCTGCAAAGCCTAAGGACCCAGGTTCAATTCCCCAGGACCCACGTAAGCCAGATGCACAAGCGGCACATGCATCTGGAGTTCATTTGCAGTGGCTGGAGGCCCTGGTGTGCCCATTCTCTCTGTCTCTCTATCTATCTGCCTCTCTCTCTCTCTCTCTACCTCTTCCTCTCTCTCAAATAAATAAATAACAAAAATAAATAAATAAATAAATAAATAAAATTTAAAAAACATTGAATGGAGTGGAGAGCACGCTTCCAATCAGAAAACAGGAAGAGATCTAGGAAAATTAGTTACTGTCAGAAACAAACTTCATAATGGTAAAAATAATAAATAAAGTGGGCATTGCAGTTGTGGTAGTTTGAATGGATGTCCCCCAATAGATTCAGGAGTTTTATTCAAGCTGTAACAGGGATGTCCGGCTGCCTGGCTGGAGGAGGCGTCACTGGGGAATAATTCCAGTCTAAAGGTGTGCATGCAGGGTGCTTGGTTTCTGCCTGGGTTCCTGGAATATGCTTGCTTGTGCTGGTGGTGGTTGCTTTTCTCTCTGTGTGTGGATCTGGTAAAGGGAGCCAGTGTCTTTCGTCTTGATGGAACGTTCCCTGCATCTGTAATCTTCCAGAAATCCCTTCTTCCTCTCATAAACTGTGTGTGGTCTGGAGGTTCATCTTTGCAACATGAAGCTGACTGCGACAGCCATGTACATCTATCACGCCAGTCCGGTGGGAGCAGAGACCAAAGACCTGCCAGAGCTGGTGAAAACCGCTGTTCTACATTCAGCAAGAGACTCTGTCTCAAAGAAATTTCCCCATGAGTCACAGAGGCAAGACATCTGACATTCGCCTCTGGCCATGGACAATACATGCACCTGAACATACATGCACATACACACCACATACTACACATGCACAAAAAAATAATATTTATTATAAATTTACTGTGACATGGCTTACTCCGCAAGTCATTTGTTCCAAGCTTTTCACGTTGATTAACTCACTTGAATCTCATCACAAGTTTCTGAAGTAAATATTATTTTTATTATGCGGATGAAGAAACTAAGGTATAAGGAGCTCAAGCGACTTTGTCTAGTATCTCACAGTTGGTCAGAAAAGGTCTGAAACCAAGTCTGTCTTAACTCCCAGTCTGGCCCCAAGCATACCCAGTTACCTGTCCATCCCACTGACCCCAGCCACGTAGAACAGTCAATAGCCTACGTCAGACACTAAGATGAGGTTGAGGGCACACTTCACCATTGCAGGATATTTGTGTGTGTTCACTGTTCTGTGCTCAGGGCCTGGGGCACTATTTGACATGTAACTGGCATGAAGTAACTGTTGAACGAGTGTGGGAATGGGTGAGTGTAGACCGCAGCTCAGTGTGCACAGGTGGGAGAGCTCATGGTGAGGTTTAATGACCTGTGAGGCTGCCATGAGCAAAGCCATCCAGGGAGATTCACGAGGCATCTGTGGAGAACGTTGGTTTCATTTGCCAGCAAACCGCTGACGTCCAGTCATCCCTGGGATTCATGATGATCGCATCCTGGGTAAAGTGCTCTCTTTGCATCATCTCTTGTATTCCTCATAATCACCCACAAAGATTGATTCTCTGGCTGGAGAGATGGCTTAGTGGTTAAGGCGCTTGCCTGCAAAGCCAAAGGACCCAGGTTCGATTCCCTAGGACCCACATAAGCCATATGCACAAGATGGCACATGCCTCTGGAGTTTATTTGCAGTGGCTGGAGGCCCTTGTGTGCCCATTCTCTCCCTCTCTCCTTGCCTATCTCTCTCTCAAATAAATAAAGAAAAATAAATTTAAAAAAAAGATTTATTCTCACTTCATGAGTGAGAAAACTGAGGCTCTCGCGACAGTCACAACCAGACTTAGACTCGTACCTGCCCCGTACCATAGACATTCGTCCTGGAGCATCATCTTGCCAATCCTGACATCGGAGCCACTTCCTCTCTTTGCCACCTCCTAGCTGCAGCCATTGCTCTCTTGCCCACACTCTAACCTCTGGTCTCAGCATTACTCATGGCCACTGTGAATGGGGCAAACCGCCAAAAACACTGAGCAGGGAGCTGGAGAGATGGCTTCACAGTGAAGGAACCTTCCTGCAAAGCTTAAGGACCCAGGTTCGATTACCCAGTACTCACGTAAGCCAAATGCACAAGGTGGCACATCCATCTGGAGTTCGTTTGCAGTGGCTAGAGGCCCTGACACACCTATTCTCAATCTCTCTCTGCCCCTTTCTTTCTGTTTTCTTTCTTTCTTTCTTTCTTTCTTTCTTTCTTTCTTTCTTTCTTTCTTTCTTTCTTTCCCTCTCTCTCTCATATAAATAAATGAATGAATGAATGAATGAATGAATGAATAAATAAATAAATACATAAAATTTAAAACACTGAGCAGTTTGCACAGCTATTGCTACCTTCCCCTTCTGCAGTAAGGCTGGGCTCAGCACAGTGGTTCCTACTCAGCCCATCTTGTCATCAACCTGGGAACATGTCAGCAGGGTCTATGGTCACCCAGAAGACATCTTGTTGAGGACAACCAGTCAGCTGGACTGGTGACCTGGGCCTGGACTTCTCTTGCCTGGTGTCTGGATGTCCAGAGGCCCATCTCAGCACTTTCCCAATGTTGTTTTCATTGTATCCCACTGATCAAAGCCACCAGGGTGCGCCCAGATCACGGGCTTTTAGGTAAGAAAGCCCCCTGTCCTGATAGGGACAGTGGGAAGGTCACATTGCCACACAGCATGAGAGATGGGCGACATTGTTCAAGCCATCTTTGAAAACATGACCCATCACATCAGCTTCCTCAGTAACCTACAGCTGCCAATCAATTTCCATGTTGCATTGTTATGAGCTTAACTGGGCATACAGCGATGCTCAATTTGTTAACTGTTGCCAGGGTTACACTGAGAGTTTTAATTGTTATTAGCTCATAGCCTCTCATACTTTTCCAAAGCTATCTCATTCAAACAGGTATTTTAGCCCAATGATAAGAGAACTCAATGGGGTCCAGGGCCCACCACCATCTGGTTATATTCATGATAATCATATTTATTCATGGCAGGATCCCAGCTTCTCCAAAAAGGCCAAGCGAGAATATATAAACACATCAGTTCAAAGCCATCATAATAACAGAAAAAGAAACAAATGAAAGACCCCCTTTTCTACACTCACCTTCTGAGATTTGCCCCCAGCACCCACGTTCCAATCAAACTAGGCTTGACGCCTTTGTCTCCCAGCCTTGTTAGTTCTTTCTCAGTGTCCACCCGCCACCCCAGTGCTCATTTCTCTCCCACATGCCACGACTGAAACCTTGCTTCTTTCATGACAGAGTCAAGCGATCCCTTCTTTAAACTTCTAACAACCTCTGCCGCTTAGACTCGTACCTTGTTTCCTGGAGTCCCGTTCGTGCTCGGGCGTGTCCAACCCCCTCCCTGGGTCTCTGTTTCCGCTTTCTACACAACTGGGCAGAACGCCTCCCACACAACAGGTGTTCAGTGGATAGGTGTGGGGTGGCATAGAGCCTCCAGGATGCCATTGCCATGATGTCATCATTTTCCCTAACGATCTAGGTACCTAAAAAAGTCCACTCTTGCCGGGCGTGGTGGCGCACACCTTTAACCCCAGCACTAGGGAGGCAGAGGTGGGAGGATCACAGTGAGTTCGAGGCCACCCTGAGACTACATAGTGAATTCCAGGTCAGCCTGGACCAGAGTGAGACCTTACCTCCAAAAACAAAAAAAAAAAAAAAGTCCACTCTCCCTCAGGGACTTTTGTTCCTCATTTATCTACTCACTAAATCAAGGAATATTGACTAGGTGTAGTTCATGTGTTAAGCCGCAAGAATCTTTCTACATACTTGGATATATGTTCGTTAGATCCTCCCACCTCTATGGGTACACCTATCTCACGTGCCCCACGTCTCTTGAAGAGCTAAAGAGACGGCCCTTGGGTCTGGACCAGAGCTGCCCACAAAGACTTGCATACAGATAGCTCCCTCGAGAAGATTCAGGTTCCTCCCCGTCCTTCCTTGTGCTGCGGATCAAACCCAGGCCCTCGTGTGTGAGCTTCATCTCTGGGCCCATCTTCTTTCTTCTTTTCTTGCCCCTGGCAGGCCAGGCTGTGAGCTGACCTCAAAGGTTGTTTGTTCAGATTGCCTCCACAGATAGGGGGCATCCCCAGTGACCCTGAGTTTTTGTTTTGTTTTGTTTTGTTTTTCGAGGTAGGGTTTCACTCTGGCTCAGGCTGACCTGGAATTCATTATGTCGTCTCATAGTGGCCTTGAACTCACAGCAGTCCTCCTACCTCTGCCTCCTGAGTGCTGGGGATTAAGGGTGTGCGCCACCACACCCGGCTAACCCTGAGTTTTTGCTTTGTTCCATCCACATTGAGCTAGGGTTGACTCGTTTTTCACAGGCTGCTCCTCAGGCCGCCTCCCTGGGCTCATTTCTGCCATACTTTCTTGCAGAGCAAGCTTTTAGCCCAGGAGTAAGGACAGCAGGAGTCCATGGCCTCTGTGGGTGTGTTGGTTGGGGTTCTCAGAGAAAGAGGACAAACTGGATAAGTATATTTAAGATGTACGGGCGGGAGTTGATGCATAGCGTGGGGAAAGTGGCAGCAGAGAAACCCGGGAGCTGCCAGCTGCACACCGGCGAGCCGCGAGGGCCAGCAGCGTAACTGTCAGAACCTGAAGCTCCAAGGCTCAAGGACAGGAAGATATGAATGCTCGGCTCCAGCAAAACAGAAAAGACAACAAATGAAATTAATAAAATAGAAAGAAGAAAAAAGGCAATTCATCACCCTTCCACCGCCGTTGTTCTTTGTGCACACTGTGGATTGAATGAGGCTGTCCACTTTGATGTGGGAAATCTTCACCAGTGTACTTACTCAAATGCTGGTCTCTTCTCTCTCTCTCTCTCTCTTTATCTATCTATCTCACACTCACACAATCATCTAAATGGACATCCCTCAATTCAGTTCGGTTGACACATAAAATTGGTCATCATGGTGCAAGACTGTGAAAAGCACCCAGCTCAAGGTGGGGTACATACCCCACTGTACAAGCAAGTGGCTTATTAACCCTCTACCTGCTTTTCCTCAAGCAAACACAGGGTGACAAATGGCCCTGTTTCAGAGGTCTCTGAGTTAATTCGCTAACACTCTACCACTGTGCCTGGTGCACAGGCAGTCATAAATGCTCGGCTTTCTTGCTCTAGTTAACTTATTGTTGTCTTGGGTCTGTGAAATCAAAAGCACAAGAGGGGCTAGGGAGACGGCTCAGTGGATAGAGTTTAATTCCTATCCCCAGATCTATGCCGGGACTTCTGTAATCCCAGCAGCCTGACAGTGAGGTGAGAGGCCAAGACAGGAGAATTTCTGGGAAGCTCAGAAGCAACAGGCAATGAAATCTTTCCTCGCAATGCCATCTTTTGCAGTTTGACTATTTACTCTGTGGCATTGCGTGCTTTTGGTTTTACAGCTAGCTCACAGTTAAGTGACCTTGGACTATGGAGATGTTTGAACAGTGTTGGGATTGAAAACTATATGGGGACTTTTGAAGTTGGACTGAATGCATTGATTGCATTTTACACCATGAATGGTCATCAGTTTATGTGGGTCAGGGGAGGAATGTGGTGGTTTGAATTAGATGCCTCTAAATTCATGTACTTTGTGTTTTGTTTATTTATTTATTTAACAGAGAGAAAGAGGCAGAGAGAGAGAAAAGGAGAGAATGGGCACCAGGCCCTCTAGCCACTGCAAACAAATTCCAGATGCATGCACCACCTTGTGCATCTGGCTTACCTGGGTACCAGGGAATCGAACCTAGGTCCTTTGGCTTTGCAGGCAAACGCCTTAACCGCTAAGCCTTCTCTCCAGTCCAAGCTCATGTACTTTGAATGTTTGGTCCCCAGCTGCTGGCAGTTTGGGAGGTGGAGCCTTGCTGGAGGAGGTGTGGGGTGGGCCGGGAGGTTCAGTAGCCTAGCTTGCCAGACTTAGTTAGCTCCCTCTTGGCTGCTGCTTCCACCTGCTGTGGCAGAGGTGATGTCCAGCCTCTGCTCATGCCACACCTTCCTCCATAGAGCTCCTCCTCAAGACCGTGAACCGAGACAAACAGCTTTCCTCCCACCAGCTGCTGCTGGCTGGCTGTTTTACCCCAGTAGCTACAACAGGCAGCCCGGTTCTCTGCACAAGACCCCTGTGCTGGGCTCTACAGATCTAACTGAAATCAGAATGGGGCCGTTTGTGCACAAGTTCTAGATCGCTAAACTGAAACTAAGAAGACATTTGGACTTTTGAGAAATTGGGATTAGAGAGATATCAGCCTGGTCTCCCTAACAGGCCAGTTTCATCTGGTAATGAGCTTCCTCTTGCTTTAATCCTTACCAAAAAAGAGCAATGTGATGTTAATGTTAAACTATACATCTTCCCGTCCTTCTGTCCCGACCCCCCCCCGCCCCACCTTACAGAGAAGCAACCTTGAAATAACCTGTCCTCTTTTCTTTCTTTCCTTCTTTCTTTCCTTCCTTCTTTTGCTTTTTTTCTTTTCTTTCCTTTTTTCTTTTTTTCTTTCTGCTTTTATCCACCCTTCTCTATTCCCAAAACCAACCTCTTCTGTCAGCTCACTGAACTCTTTTTCTATTTTATCAGATGAAGTGTTGCCAATTCTAGAATCATAAATAAAACCAATTAAGAGCTTTATTTTTCGTGTGTGTGTGTGTGGGGGGTCTGAGTTGAGGTAGGTCTCACTCTAGCCCAGGCTGACCTGGAGCTGACTCTGTAGTCCCAGCCTGGCCTCGGATTCACAAGTATCCTCCTGCGTCTGCCTCCCAAGTGCTGGAATTAAAGGAGTGCGCCGTCACGCCTGGCCCCCAATTGAAATCTTTAAAGTCGATTGTCCTCCATTTGTCTTGTGACAGGCATTGTTTCTGGAAGCAGAGCCAGAGACAAGTGAAGATATTATTTTAGATGAGATCCCAGGGAAGATGGCTTCCCTGCCAAGGGTGGACAGTCATGAGTATAGGGCTTCTGGGCCAGAGAATTCCCTAGGACTGCCTGCTCTCTTCCTTGACAGGCAAGTCAGCTCCAGAAGTGCAAGGCAGCTTTCCAGTAGAGTGGCAGCTACGGGCCTTGAGAAACAAAAACTCATCCGAGCTGGGCGTAGAGAGCAGAATTAGTGTCAATAAAGAAGGAGGATCTGGCAAGACATGCCCAGTGCCTCAGAGTTGTCATTTGCTAAATTTTTTTCCAGGAAATTCCTTCCTGTCTGACCTCTTTCCTCCTCAGCCTCCGTCTCCTGTGGTACAGTCAGAGCTCCGTGCAGCCTCTTCATTCATTCAGCAAACGCCTGCCAAGTCCTACTATGAACCAAACACTCCGCTAGGGTCTGGAACAATGCCGCTGAACAAACTGGGCAGAAATCCTTGCTCTCATGGAAACAGTGAGCAGCGGCAAGTTCTACCACTTTTTAAAATAGAATGATTTTTCAGAAATAGTCAAAAGCCAGAGAAGATGTAATTCATTCCATAATACCAATTTTTACCCAAAGGATGATGCAATGATAGATTAATACGACTGATTTTCTTCTAATCCTATTAAACTAATCTTTTCCAGGTAATAATTATACGACTTCATAGTCGTTACACATTTTAAATTACACAGGGGACTAGAGAGCTGGTCAGGGGTTAAGGTGACTGCCTATAAAGCCTAAGGAACTGGTTCAAGTTCCCAAGTGCCCTGTAAAGCTAGATGCACGAAGGGGAGCATGCACCCAGAGTTCGTTTGCCGTGGCAAAAGGCCCTGGCACGCCCATTCTCTCTCTGTGTTTCTCTCTGCTTGCAAATAAATAAATAAATAAAACATTATTTTAAATTACATAGGAAAAACATAAACCATAAGTACAATACCACAGGCTTTGTAAATATTTTTTTACTATATTTATTTATTTGTTTATGTATTTGTAAAGGGAGAGAGAGAGAGAGAATGCCAGGGCTGCCTCTTACCACCAAACTCCAGACATATGCACCACTTTATGCATTTAGCTTTATGTGGGAACTGGGGAATTGTACCTGCCGGGGCCCATAGGTGCGCCTTTAACCACTAATTAATCTCCCCAGACCTGTAAATAACTTTTTTTGTTTGGTTGGTTTTTTTTGTTTGTTTGTTTTTTTGAGGTAGAGTCTCAATCTAGCCCAGGCTGACCTGGAATTCATTCTGTATTCCCAGGGTGGCCTCAAACTCATGGTGATCCTCCTACCTCTGCCTCCCAAGTGCTGGGATTAAAGGGTGCACCACCATGCTCAGCTGTAAATAACATTTTAATGACCATATTAGATATATATATATATATATATATATATATATATATATATATATATATATATATTTTATATATAAACACACACACACACACAATGGTTTTTAGAAGCAGGGTTCCACTCTGGCCCAGGCTGACCTGGAATTTCCTGTGTAGTCTTAGGGTGGCCTTGAACTCAAGGCAATCCTCCTACCTCTGCCTCCCAAGTGCTGGGACTAAAGGCATGTGCCACCACGCCTGGCCTTACATATGCATATATATTGCTATGTGCTTCAAATCAGTTCTCCTTTCCCTGGCCTTATAAAGTGAAAGATAAAAGAAGTGTGCTTACTCATCCGGCCTGGGGGTGTGCTTGCTATGTGCCTAGGCTGGCTTTGAACTCCTGGACTCTGGACTCTGGTGGTCCTTCCACCTCAGCCTCCCACCCACGAGGATTAAATGTCTAAAGCCATGCTTCATTTCCTCATTCCTTATTCTTGGTCTTCTGGCTTCCTGGCAATCTTTTCACTGCTAATTACTGAATGACTAAATCAAAAACAGTTCTGAAAGGAACAGCCGGTGGAGCCTGAAACCACTGCGGTAAGTTCACCTCCTCCCAGGGACACTTGTGCAGGACAATGCTGACCTATCAGCTTTGTCTTGTTGGCTCAAGCAAACCAATGATCTTACAGGGTGGTTTTGTGTTGCATGAGTTGGAGGAGTTCTTTAGAAGTTCATCAGGAGCCCCACCCCTCCAAAAAGAAGAATTCTTGGAATTTGATAGTTATCTCCACCTGGTACCACCAATGAGGTCCCTCAGTCTCCTTAATATACTGTGCAGTCTCTGGAGGAGTGGGTCTCAGGGGGCAAGTGACAGCATGCCATTCCTGTGCCACTCCTGAGGAGGCCTCAGCTGACCCTGAAGGGCTCTGGCTGAAGTTTTCTCTCCGAAGGGTTCCTTGTCACTGGTTCTTCCGGAAGCCCCTCAGAGGCCCCAGAAATCTGTTAGACAAGAAGCCAGACAAAGACAACTGGGAACGTCCACAAAGCAGGAAATCCCAGCGCAGAAAGGAGCTGCCCCGGAGCCTTTGAAAGCCTTGCTTGCTTCATGATTGTTCCCTGACAAAAGGCTCAAGTTGAAAGCTGCTACTGATTCCATGTCAGACCCATGGCCCCAGGGCAGTTTGAGGGAGGGAAGGGACACAGAAAGGCCTGTGTCCCCCAGCATGGCTGCCAGCAGCTGACAGGGCAGCTGAGGGACTGCTGCCAAGAGTCAGGGCTCCAGCTAGAGAGGACCTGGCTCCCAGGGGACCAGCCTTCCTGCAGCCTCTGCCTGCCCCTTCTGCCTCGTGCCCTACACTCACAGGCCCAGAAGCCCCTGGACGTGTAGCACCTTGCAGTGGAAACTTTCCATAGTCCCCTAAGCACACTCCCAGACCGGATGAGTAAGCACACTTCTTTTATCTTTCACCTTATAAGGCCAGGGAAAGGAGAACTGATTTGAAGAGCACAGGAATTGTGCGTTTCCATAGTTGGACGCTTTGTATTCTCCAAGGCAGGGATTTGGCTTCCTTACCCCAAGCACTGAGGAAGAGCCCACAAAGCACAGGGCAGCGTGGGCACCTTAGAAAGGACATGTGATCTTCAAGCTGCTGCTTGCTGCTCTCCCTGCACCTGCGACTCCTCAGGGATATGGTCCTGGAGTGTCCACTAGGAAGGAAGGGTCACCCTGTAGGCTGGCATGGAGGAAGGCCGAGTGCCAAACCTCCAGAACTAAAACTGCAGGGGCTCACTGTCTAAAAACAAAAGGGAAATCAGGCAGAATCTAACACTACTACACAAATCTTTCCCACCCCACCATGTGACATCAGAGAACTGACAGATCTTAACACCCCCTAAGAAACTGTTTAAGAAATACCTAGGCTGGAGAGATGGCTTAGTGGTTAAGGTGCTTGCCTGCGAAGCCTAAGGACCCTGGTTCAATTCCCCAGTACCCATGTAAGCCAGATGCATAAGATGGTGCATGCCTCTGGAGTTCATTTGCAGTGTCTAGAGGTCCTGGCATACCCATTCTCTTCCTCTCTCTCTCTCTGTCTTCCTCTCTCTCTCAAATAAATACATAAATAAAATATTTTTTATTTTTCTTTATTTATTTGAGAGAGGCAGATAAGTACATAATAAAATAAATAAATAAATACATATCTCAAATGAATACATAACTGAAAATTTTTTAAATTTTTAAATTTTTCTTTCTTTATTTAAGAGAGACAGAAATAGGTGGGGGAAAGAGAGAGAGAGAAAGAGAGAATGGGCACACCAGGGCCTCCAGCCACTGTAAATGAACTCCAGATGTGTGCACCCCCTTGTGCATCTGGCTTACATGGGTCCTGGAGAATTGAACCTAGGTCCTTTGGCTTTCCAGGCAAGCGCCTTAACCCCTAAGCCATCTCTCCAGCCCTTAAAATATATTTTTTTTTAACAAAAAGAAATACCTAAAGTAGAGCTAGAGAGATTGCTCAAAGGGTAAAAGGATTTGCTGTGCAATCATGAGGACCTGAGTTTGACCCCCAGCACCCACGTCACTAACCCCAGTGTTGGAGAGAGGGGAGACAGTCAGTCTGACAACAAATGGCAATTCTAGCTTCAACGAGAGGTGTCGTTTCAAGGAAACAGTCAAAGAGCAACAGAAAGTCACCCTGTGTTCCTGTGTTCTCCTCTGGCCTATGCATTGGGCATGTGCATCTGCACAAACACATGTGTGCACATACCACATGCATACATACATTCGCTAAAGGGCCTTGTAATAATAACAAGACCTAACCTGAAAATTGAAAACCATCTTATGGGGAAGCAGGCACGTTAAAGCTCTGTGACTATGGCCTGGTCGGAGCCATGAAGGGGAACTCAGAGGTGGGCATCCAGAGTGTAACACGCTGCAAACTCAAAATGGACTTGTAGCATGACAGAGACGGTGTCGGTGGACTGGTTTATGGCTGGTGTTTAGAAGGCACTTTTCCACTTCCCGGTCAGCACGCAGTATTCTGCTTCTTAACCATGAAAGATAGTAAACTCGTAGCTGCTTCTTTGCTGTTGAAATAACAAAGCCTTCATTTCAAGTTCCTGTGATTGCATTTCTCTCTCCTTCCCTATGACATGACGAGGATTGAGAATAATAGTAGGCTTTCCTACTTGAGGCAAAGGGTCACTCCCTAAACCATCCAGTGTGACCCTTCCTCTTTTACCCTCGCATGCCATCCTGCCAGCACTGAAAGCCAAGGGAACCTGACTGTAGGGTACCCCTTCCTTGTGCACCCCTTAGCCATGGAGAGCCTAGACAACAACACGGGATGATTCCGATGCCCAAGGGGTCCTCAGCGAGTTCCTCTCGGAAATGCAAGGAAATGCAACTCCCATCAGATGTGGTCATGTTTTATTATCAACCCTACCTTTACATGTGCGCTTCACGGCAGAACCAAATCCCTCATTTAAGACTTTCCTGCCCTATGTGGTGGCGCACACCTTTAATCCCAGCACTCAGGAGGCAGAGGCAGGAGGATTGTTGTGAGTTTTAGGTCAGCCTGAGACTACATAAGTGAGTTCCAGGTCATTCTGGGCTAGAGGGAGACGCTACCTTGAAAAAATAAGCAGATTTTCTTGAACCTTGACATTATCAAAGTATGAGTAGCTATATGATGCGTTTCCTGAATAAACAGAACTCTACGGCAGAGAACGGTCTACTAATATTCATGGAAATGGTACATAGACATTAACTGAGGCAGAACAAAGATTCTTGGGACCTTTGAATCCACCGGGAAGAACTACATCATTCACTAAAGGACTTTGGGGGCGATTTCCTCTGACTGTATACAAATCTCCCAATTGTGTTCAGAGAAGGTGTGGGAGAAGCAATGCTTTTTCACACATGTAGGAAGCCTAGTGTCATGCGTGGTATTCCTACACTGGAAGTGAAAAGTCTTCATATGTCCGCAACACGATTGCCAAGTAATACAAAGCCATAAGGACTGAATGGGCCTCTCGGACATGGTATCCTTTGTAATTATTCTTTTGTTGTTGTTGACAATGCTGCATTTCTACCGCAGGTTTATTTTGCCAAAGATCACATAGGATTATCATACTGTCTTGTCAGCTAAAGTATGACTTCACACAGCAAATTCTCCTTTAGCAGCAGAACTCTAAGATGGCACTCACCTCTGGGAGTGAGCTTCCTTTCCACCCTCGGCTTTACCTTGCTTTTAGTTTTCAGTCATTCCATGCTGACTTCCATTTGACAAAAACTTTTAAAATTATGTGTTTATTTAAGAGGGATAGAAAGAGGCAGACAAAGGGAGAGAGAGAGAGAATGGGCATGCCAGGGTCTTCTGCCACTGCAAATGAACTGTAGATACACGTGCCACTTTGTGTATCTGGCTTTATGTGGGTAGTGGGGAATCGACCCTGGGCCATCGGGCTTTGAAAGCAAATGTCTTTAGCCACTGAGTCATCTCTCCAGCCCCCACTTTTGTTTTGTTTTGGTTTTTGTTTTTTGAGGTAAGGTCTCACTCTAGCCCAGGCTTACCTGGGATTCACTCTGTATTCTCAGGGTGGCCTCAAACTCACTGTGATCCTCCTCCCTCTGCCTCCCGAGTGCTGGGATTAAAGGCATGTGCCACCATGCCCGGCTTTGTTTTGTTTTTCGAGGCGGATCTTGCTCTAGCCCAGGCTGACCTGAAATTCACTATGTAGTCTCAGGCTGGCCTCAAACTCACAGTGATCCTCCTGCCTCTGCCTCCCGAGTGCTGGGATTAAAGGTGTGCATCACCATGCCCGGCTAGCCCCCACTTTTTTAAAAGGTCTGAATTCAAATGAAATTACCATTCTTAACATGCCAACTTCTGCTATTACATTAAACCATGGTATCTTATATGTAATCATGACTTACAGACTCTGAAAAATAAAGTCAATCAGTTCACCAAAGTCATTAGGGTCTTTAAATAAATTTGATATTAGCTATTCCTGGTTCATGTGTGAACACATGACAAAATATAATATTTTGAGTAGAAACCTTCCTTGTGCTGACACTAGCTTGCTGCAAGATGGGAGAATAAGTCTCTATTACCCTATAGGGTATTTGTTGGGACAGATTTAATTTTTTTAAATTTATTTTTATTTATATATTAGAGACAAAGGGAGGGATGGGTGCACCAGGGCCTCTAGCCACTGTAAACGAACTCCAGACATATGCCCACAATGTGCATCTGGCTTACGTGGGACCTGGAGAATCGAACCTGGATCTGTAGGCTTTGCAGGCAAGCGCCTTAACCACTAAGCCATCTCTCCAGCCCTGGATTTAATTTTTTTTCTAATCTAAGTGTCCCATAATGGCTATCGGAATATAGCCAGCTTCTTTACTTTTAACTTCATGCCTCACAACTCCAGAGCAAAATTTTTCACATGCGTGCAGGGCCCAGTCCATTGTTCATCTTTCAGTTATGCCAGAGCCAGTCAGGGCTTTGTCAGCTCAAGGCACGCCAATAACTGCTTCAGCCAACCTCAAGGAGTCCGAGTGGCTCATGAAGCTAAGAAGGTCAGACCTTCATATTCCACAGCATGGAACACGGCTTCCTTGTGGGTTCTCGCCATTCCCATTCACTGGGGTCGTTGACCACCGATGTCCCGGGCGATGGAGGAGTTGGAGGCGAAGCAGGGTCCATCCTGGAGCAGCGGGTGAGTGCGATGACAGGCAAATGTACACTCGGGAAACCTCTGATGGATAGCGCTCTCGTTTATTGAAAGGGGAGTGGGTTTATAAACACTTGAGACGGCACACACAGACTATATGGCAATCGGATACATAGTTTATGGGTTGCTATCTAATTGGCTATAAGGGACATAGTGGCTGTGAGGGAGCAGCTGTGAGAGAGATAGGAATGGGGGGAAAAGCTACATGACTTCGACCACATAAGGGTCTCTTGGGCAGCTAGCCACAAAGTCAGGAACTGTGGGGAAGGGCAAAGCCTGACTTATGGGATGGCCAAGTTTTTGGGATCCAGGGAGAGGGCCTCGCCAGTTCTGCCCAATCTGGGTGATGACTGGGCACACTACAACCTTGCCCGAGGGTACGGAAGGCCAGTCACCATCACCAGGGTGGGTTCCCAACGATATGGCCAGCTGCAACCCCACAGCCCAAGGTCCCCGGCCATGTCCAACGGTCCAGGCCAGCTTCCTCACAGTACCAGCCTGTTTTTAGCAATGCCCAACACTTCCCTGGCAGTGGGCAACACCCTGGGCAAGAGGATGGCAGCTGAAGGCTGTCTGCTGACAGTGCTCCCAGGAGCTGGGACCATAAAGCTTCCATTGAAGCGAGGTCTGGATGAGAAGCATCCTGCCACAGGCCTCACCACAAATGAGCAGAAGGATGTGGTTCTGTTAGGAACTCTGCCCATTCAGCTGCAATTGAGAGATTACAGTTGAAGGGCATTCTTGTACGCTGATGGGAAGCAGGCTGACTGAAACACAAGGTTCCGGGGACACATTCAAGACACTTGCTAGGCATAGTTTGAGGAGTGAAATACGCTTCTTGAGAGTCTGGTGTAACCAGGCTATCATGGACTGCAACACACACACACACACACACACACACACACACACACAGAGCAGGCCAAAATTTAGGTTTGCTGGATGCCATAACCATGAGAGAGGCAAGACCCAGGGGATGCCGGGCAAGGTAAGAGAAGTGCCAGGGCCAGCTGGAAGGGGGATTGGAACTCCAGTTGTCTGCCTTGTTGAAGATTAACACTCTGGGTAAGCAAGCCATCCTTTGCAGTTGAAGGACTGAATTTTTGTAAATTCTGCTTGGATTATGGGGATGTATGAACATCATTGGAATTGATAAAACTATGGGGACTTTTAAACATGAACAGCACTTTGTTGCTGTACAGAGAGTAAACAATAGCAGGAGGAGCCCAGCCCATCTTTTTTTTTAAAATCTTTTTTTGTTTATTTATTTATTTGAAAGCGACAGACAGAGAGAGAGAGAGAAAGAGGCTGATAGATGGAGAGCAACTGCGGGAATTCGGGCATACCAGGGCTTCTAACCAGCCACTGCAAACAAACACACAGATGCAGAGCGCCACCTTGGCATAACCAGAGATCTGGCTTATGTGGGTAGAAGTTGGGGAATCTAGCTTCTAAGCGGTAACATGAACCGGGGTCCTTAGGCTTCACAGGCAAGTTGTTTATTTATTTATTTAACCACTAAACCATCTCTAGATAGCCCTAAAGGCTTTTTTGCAAACAAACTCCAGATGCATGCGCCACCTTTTTGGCTTATTGGGTACTGGGGAATCTAGCCTCTCAAACGGGGTCCTTTTTCTTAACCACTTCTTTCTTTTTTTTTTTTTTTTTTTTTTTTTTTTTTTTTGCACTAGGCACAAATGTTTCAGGGAATAAATAGCAAAGAAATTGAAATCAGTATGATTGTCTGTGACATGAAATCATTAGCAGCCCAGTGTCTGGAGCATAGGGCTCAATCCTATTTTTTATTTTCAATGTAGTGTCTCCCTGTAGCCCTGGCAGGGCTCACTCCCCCAAATGCTGGGATTAAAGAAGGAAGGCCTCCATGCCCCGCAACCCTTTCCGTGGATTAAGCAGCTACCGCATCATAGAGTTGTCACATGTGAAAGACAGAAAACAACAAAAGGTCTTTCCCTCCAAAGATGGAAACATCCTGGTTTTGCCTCTTCCTCCACTTTCCCACATCCTGTATTTTTGGCTGTTGGTTTCCAGGCCGTAATCAGAGGCAAGGGAAAGAGATGCTCAGACAAGCAAGCGGCTCAGCCTGACTAAAACTGGCCCTAAAACGTCTTGTTTTGGTCCACATGACTTTGTTCTCTTTTTCCAGAGGGGATCATCAAGAACGGGGTGTTCAACCACACTGGGATGGTTCCTGTGGCCCTGAAAGAGTCAAAGGCTCCTAAAACCTCCTCAGTGCTGTGAGTAGAGGAAACCTCTTCAAAAGATGCCATTCAGAGCCGGGCGTGGTGGCGCACGCCTTTAGTCCCAGCACTCGGGAGGCAGAGGTAGGAGGATCGTCATGAGTTCAAGGCCACCCTGAGACTACATAGTGAATTCCAGGTCAGCCTGAGCTAGAGTGAGACCCTGCCTCAAAAAAACCAAAACAAAACCCATATATATATGTATATACATAGATATGCCATTCAGAATTGGGGCAAAGTAAATTGAAGAGCAAAGTAAATTGCCTCTTATGAGAGGCAACAGTTTGACTAACATTCCTGCTCAAAACAAAAAAAGGATGAAAATCAGATTTCAGAGGGCATTTATTGAGTCTTTACTAAATTTATAAAGCTCCATTTCGGATGCAGTGGACAGTAACAGCAATGACTGGGCTGGTCCCAGCCCTCAGGGAGTTACTAGGAAAGGCAGTCATCTTTTTTTTTAAGGTTTTATATTTATTTATTTATTTATTTATTTATTTATTTATTCATTTATTTGAGACAGAGAGAGGGAAAGACAGAGAGAGAGAGCAAGTGAGAATGGGCGTGCCAGGGACTCTAGCCACTGCAAACACATGCACCTCCTTGTGCATCTGGCTTATGTGGGACCTGGAGAATCGAGCCAGGGTCCTTAGGGTTTGCAGGCATGTGTCTTAACCTAACTGCTAAGCCATCTCTCCAGCCCGGAAAGACAGTCATTGGAACCTCTTACTATCCTAAAGGAAAAGTGCTTGTGAATCGAGTGATGAGGAAAGTCAGCATGGAACTGGGGGGAAATGGGAGCCACCTCAGACACCATAGCAAAGGCTCTGGGCAATGCAGCAGCAGGTTTGTAGAAGTCTGTGTGACTGTGTGACCGTGGGTGTTCCTGGGCTGCACCAGGCTGAGGTTTGATTCTGCTTGGATCGTGGTATTCCAGGAGCACTCGTGGCAAATGTTACACAGGGACAGATCTAGGCATTGGAACTATAAACTTCCCAAATAGTGGTACCAGCTGGGAACCAAGAGTTCAAACCCATGAGTATATGGGGGATATTTCACATTCAAACCACAACAGTCTCTTAGGTAATTCTGAATCTAGTCAAGCTGACAATGAAGATTACCCCTCATACCATCCATCCACCCATCCATCCATCCATCCATCCATCCATCCATCCATGCATAGATGCACCCCAACCTCCTTCAGAAAAAGAAACTCAAGAAAACTTAGGATAAACACAGATGTAAACGCTTTTTAAAATAAATATAGCTGGGGGCTGGAAAGATGGCTCAGCATATAAGGCACTTCCCTTCAAGGCCAAATGACCCAGGTTTGATTCCCCAGCACCCACATAAGCACCTGGAGGTCATTTGCAGCAGCTCGAAGGTGCTGGCATGCCCATCCTCTCTCTATCTCTTCTCTCTTTCGCTCTCTGCTTGCTCATAAATAAATAAAAATATTTAATCAGGACATGATGGCACATGCCTTTAATTCCAGAACTTGGGAGATAGAGGTAGGAGGATCTCCATGAATTAAGGCTACCTGAGACTACATGGTGAATTCCAGTTCAGCCTGGACTAGAGCAAGATCCTACCTCAAAAAGTAAAAATTTTTAAAAACCACATAACACAGGGGAGTTTATTGTAAAGCTGATGCAAATAAGAACATCACATACATCTGAGCATGTTGACTTCCAAGGTATAAAAAGAAATCCCGTGAGTTACATAGTTTGCGTTAGCCTGGGGAAGGAAGTGGAGCCATCTGTCAGCAGAGACAAACGTTCTTACTACCAGAGTCTAAAACGGAGAACACATGGGTTTTTATTTGTTATAGAGAAATTAAGTAGCATAAGGCCAACATTTTCAAGTGCAGATAAATCCTAACAAAAGCAGCATATGCATAAAATAAAATCTTCCTTATTTTTATAGGATTCCAGGGTAGCATAATCTGGACCTGTGCTGTCTGGGGTCGTTTTCAGTGGTCCAGATGGAGGATGTCTGTCACAGAACAACCCTCAGTGCCTCATGTCACTGTAATGTCACCTTGGTACTAGCTGCCTAGAGAAAGAGAAGCAGAAGACAGATTAGATTTGAGATGCGCTCAAAGAGAAACGAAGCGGAAGGAAGGCAAGAAAACAGATGCCCAAGATGTCACTGATGTGGGGAATGGGATGAACAGAGTGAATGAATGAAGAAAGAGTGTGGCTTTTAAAGAGCTTCAAGGGCTGCAGAGATGGCTTAGCGGTTAAGACGCTTGCCGAAGCCTAAGGACCCCAGTTTGATTCTCCAGGTCCCTCGTAAGCCAGATGCACATGGTGGCACATGTGTCTGGAGTTTGTTTGCAGAGGCTAGAGGCCATGGTGCGCCCATTCTCACTCTCTCTCTCTCTTTGTCTCTTATAAAAATAATTAAATTAAAAAAATGTAAAGAGCTTCAAGTGTCATTGTCACCAATCTTGGGGGAAAATTACAATAGGTCATCAATAGATGCTTGTTCCTTGCATTTCCACGGCTGGGAAGAGAAGCTCTGAAAGTGCACAACTAGAGCTTGCTCCTGTGGCTGGGAGAAGCTGCCTAAGTCTCTTCTCAGGGAAGAATCTGTACCTCAGAGACACAAGAGACAGGGAGGGGACATCTCCTCCCCTATGGCAGGATATGGATTATAATATACATGTGAAGTATATTGCAGTCTGAAGGGAGTCATCTGTGCACAGCTAAGGAGAAGTGTTACATCCGGGCATATTTGATCTGCTCACAGTGTGCTGGGCCATCAGAGGCATGAGTGGCTCTTCATGAACCCTGAGAGTCAGCTTGATCCATTGTCTTCAGGGACTCCTGACTATGAGATGTTGCAGACGCTGGCTGTTACCCCGTTTCCCTCACTGGTATTTCTGGGCTTAAAATCATTCTTCCAGTCATTAAGTGACCACTAGACATGGTTGTCTCCTTCGGTGAGAACCTGGTGCCGGCATTCGTGTATTACTTCGTATTTGCCAACAGTTCTTTCCTTGCATGGCCGCTGTTATGGGTCCGATCAGTCCTTCATAGAGGTGCCTCACACCCCTGGTCATGTTGCACATAGAAAAAAAAATATCTATTCAGCACACTGGCCATGTCAAGGCTGACAGCAGTGGCTCTGGTCCCATTGGGCTGCACCAGTGGGTTCAAGATCCAATAAGTTGACTTATTTACAACTCATTCTGACCACGCCATTTGAAAGCTTGGATCTGGAACACGAAGATAGCCTCTTTATTTTATCACCAGCTTCCAGTGTCTTCCTTCAGTCCACATGGTACACTTTGACTGACTTAATTTTTCCAGATCAGTACTTTTTTGAGACAAGGGCTCCTATAGTCCAGGCTAATCATATAGTCAGGGCTAGTCTTGAACTCCTGAAACGCCTGCCTTTGTTTCGAAAATATACAGCTTATAACCCTATCTGGAGATGCACTACCATGCCAGTTTACGTGTGGGATTGAATCCGGGGCTTTGAGGCATGCTAGGCAAGCACTCTACCACTGAGCTTGACCCCAGTCGCAGCTCAGCATTTTCCCTATGCTCCTGTAGTGCTCACATCACAGACAGCGGCTTGCCATCACCTGCTGAGATCTGACAAGGTCAACCTGGCAGCCAAGATCTACTGCAACGTGGCCTCACATTTGTCTTTTCCAAGACTGTCTGACGCAGCCCTGAAGTCACTGCTTCCTCTGCCATTATCGCGACAGCCTCTTTCACACCTATACTGCATCCTTGCCTCTCCCACCTGCTCTTCAAGGTCTGGGCCAAATTTTGTGCTCCATGATACTGTCCAAAAATGGGGCCTCCACAGGTGCTTGGATAGATTTAAAAAATTTTTAAATATTTTTTATTTATTTGTTTATTTAAGAGAGAGAAAGACACACACACACACAGAGAGAGAGAGAGAGAGAGAGAGAGAGGGAGAGAGAGAGAATGGGCATGCCAGGGCCTCCAGCCACTGCAAAGGAACTCCAGATGCATGTGCCCCCTTGTGCATCTGGCTTTCATGGGTCCTAGAGTGTCGAACCAGGATCCTTTAGCTTTGCAGGCAAATGCCTTAACAGCTAAGCCATCTCTCCAGCCTGATTTTTAAAATTCTTTTAAAAAAATATTTAATTTATTTACTTGAGAGACAGGGAGAGAGAATGGGTGTGCCAGGGCCTCTAGCCACTGCAAAAGAACTCTGGATACATGTGTTACCTTGTGCATCTGGCTTTACATGGGTACTGGGGAATCAACCCCGGGTTCTTTGGCTTTGCAGGCAAGTGCCTAAACCGCTAAGTCATCTCTCCATCCACTGAATAGATTTTAAAAAAATCCTCTCTTCCAACCTTATGGTCCAGGATTTCCCAAACCCTCCCCAGACTCGTGACGGTTCAATGAAAAGTTAGGCTTATTTAAATAAATTCAGAAGATGCTGTAGAAAATAAGGTCCTACTCTAGCTCAGGCAGGACTTGAACTCACTACATGACTTGGGCTGATTTTGAATTTGTATTACTGTCCCTGCCCCAGCCTCAAGGTGCTGGGAACACAGGCGTGAGCCACTTAGGTTTGTTTTAACCTTGAGTCATTAAAATATTGTGATTCAGAACTTTTTCTTTCTCTTTCCCTGCCTCCCTTCCCTCCTTCCTTCAAAGAATCCTTGGGCTGAAGAGATAGTTTAGTGGTTAAGTGCTTGCCTGAGAAGTCTAAGGACCCCGGTTTGAGGCTCAATTCCCCAGTACCCATGTAAGCCAGAAGCACGAGGGGCGCATGCGTCTGGAGTTCACTTAGAGTGGCTGGAGGCCCTGGTACGCCCATTATCTCTCTGCTTCTCTCTCTCTCTCTCCCTCTCTCTCTCTCTCTGCTTCTCTCTCTCTCTCTCTCCTCTTTCTCTCTTTGTCTGTCTGTTGCTCTCAAATAAATAAATAAAAATAAACCAAAGAATCCTGCCATTTGGCCCAGGCTAGCTTCAAACATGTGGTCCTCCTGCCCCAGTCTCCAGGGAGCTGGATTACAGGTGTGCACCACCACACCTGGCTCAGCACAGGACTTTCTAACAGTAACACTTATTAACCTGCAAGGGGGTTTGTTCTATAAAGCAGATTTTGGGAAACCCAGTGAGATTTTGTAAGTAATATTCAAATGGGTCCTGGTCTCAAATTCAGCTAGCACTTTTTAAATTTGTAGGTAGCAAAAGCTAATTAAATCTGGTTGTGAAACTAGGCAATCTGACCTTCCTATAAATAGTCTTTTCCATCCATGCTCAATACCGAAGAAGAAAATGTATAACAACAGCACCTCCCACTCTAAATTACTTTCTTTTTTTTTTTTTTTTTTTTTTTCCGAGATAGGGTTTCACTCTAGTCCAGGCTGACCTGGAATTCACTATGTAGTCTCAGGGTGGCCTTGAACTCACAGCAATCCGCCTACCTCTGCCTCCTGAGTTCGGGGGGATTAAAGGCATGTGCCACCAGGCCCTCTAAATTACTTTCTATTCAGTACTGTTTGAAGCCATAGAAGATCTTTGCTAGGGTGGTTTTGAGTACTCAATTCAACAGTAAGAATAATCAGTAGTGTGCGCCTAAAAAGTGGTGCTCATTTCAAATCCTTTTAGACAGTCATGCCCCACTATCAGGTAGATGCAACTCTTACCTCCATTTTACAGATAGGGAGACTGAGGTGCAAAGAGATGAGGTGACGTTCCGGAGGTTGTGCATCTAGAGAAGCGAGCGAGAGTTCAAATTCATTCACTTGACCTCGAGTCTTGCTCCTAGTCACCCTGCTCCCTGACCTCTTCGAGAGGACGGACGAGTCTCAAGCCGGGCGTGGTGGCACATGCCTTAATCCCAGACTCAGGAAGCAGAGGTAGAAGGATTGCCATGAGTTCGAGGCCACCCTGAGACTACATAGCAAATTCCAGGTCAACCTGAGCTAGAATGAGACCCTAACTCGAAAAACAAACAAAGGGGCTGGAGAGATGGCTTTGCAGTTAAGGCACATGCTTATGAAGACTAAGGACCCCGGTTTGATTCTCCAGATCCCACCTAAGCCAGATGCACATGGTGGGACATGCGTCTGGAGTTCGTTTGCAGTGGCTAGAGGACCTGGCGTGCCCATTCTCTCTCTCTCTCTCTCTCTCTCTCTCTCTCTTCCCCCTCTGAAGAATAAGAAGATAAGTCTGTCACTGCCTCCCAGGCAGGCATGTGCGTGAGGGGGAAGGCCAGGCAAAACGACACAGCAGCAGGTCATTCCCATGCCCTCCTTACGCCACCCTGCCCACATGTTTCCTGGTATCTTTGCTCCAATGGCTACTTTTCCTTAATTCCAGGAGACGCATTTGTCTCCATGATAAACTGTGATAGTCTGATTAAGATCACATTGTGCTTATTCTTTGCTCTCTGAGTATTGTCTTTTGACCAAAAGCAAATAATTTTTTTTTAATGGGCTCACCAGGGCCTCCAGCCATTGTAAACAAACTCCAGATGCATGCGCCACCACGTGCATCTGGCTTACTTGGGTCCTGGGGAATTGAGCCTCGAACCAGGATCCTTAGACTTCACAGGGAAGTGCTTAACTGCTGAGCCATCTCTCCAGCCCAGCAAATAAAATTCTGACTGAAGAGTTCTTCCCTTATCACTCCACTGTCAAAGGGTTCCTCTCTTCTCTGCGTGCCTGGGCTCTTTTTGCTTACTTGAATATACGCTCTGGTTTGTAATCATCCTTGTCTCGTCACGTGACCGGCCTTATCTTTCCAACTGGGTCTACTCGCTCAGGACTCAGTGCATGGTGTCAGGCTCCCGGAGGTGCTGAGTGTCCGTGGACTGATTTATGACTTCCAAATGCTGGGACAGAACGTGGTGGCACTGGATGTCCTGCTCTGGCTCAGCTGTGGAGATCCATCCACAGGCTGTCTTGTGGTCCTGTTCCTGGGGGGTGGATTGCAGGAAATGGGAAGAAGCCATGAAGGTGGGACAAGATCTGAGGCGCTCACTCTCCTGGCTTCCCTTGCAAGCTATGCTTGTCACTTCTAAACGCCCATCTACAACCATCAACCATCATTGCAAGAGCCAATTAAGAGCTGTTTATTAACCTCATACTCCATTCTTGCTTTGCTTTTTTTCCCCATTTATTATTATTATTTTATTAAGTAGAAACTTTGTATGGACACATCACGTGTTGGTATCATCATTTCCCTCCTCCCTGCCCCCACTCCACTGAGGGCCTTCCTTAGTGGGATTGCTGGTGTTCACCATGGGGTTGTGGGTTATGAGCCGTGAGAGCAGCCGTCAGTCATTGTGGGGAGGGCTATGCCTCTGGATAGTCCCTCCCACCCTCTGGCCCTTACAGTCTTTCAGCACAGTCTTTGGCAAACTTTCCTGAGCCTTGGTGGGTGTGCTTTAAGTCTGCTTTAGTGTTGAGCTCCCTGCAGCTTCTGGATTTCTGCTTTGGTGCATTTTGAGGGTCCTCAGTGTCTGTCTCCATCACCCTGGCACAGGTTGTCAAGCTCCCCATGGAAGCAGCACTCTTGCTCATCTCGCCAGTTCCTCTCTGGTTTCCCCTGGCCCTGGCTGTGTGAGAGGCAGTTCATCTACTGCCCAGGAGTCAGCTGTCTATTCTTGTCCTGTTGATGGACTTTGGTTCTTGCTGCTTTCTGATTTCGTTCCTGTAGCCCTAGCATGGTTGTGAGTCAGCCATCTTGGCCGGAAGGTAATGCTTTGGTTTTGCTCGGATGTTCTATTGCCATTTGGCAACTTCTTTTACACTTGATTGGAAAGGTCATGTTGGGGACTGGAGAGATGGTTTAGCAGTTAAGGCATTTGTCTGCAAAGCCAAAGGATCACGGTTCGACTCTCCAGGACCCACGTAAGCCTGATACACGAGGGCGGGGGGCGCATGCATCAGGAGTTCGTTTGCATTGGCTGGAGGCCCTAGCACTCCCATTCTCTCTCTCTTACTCTTTCTCTCTCTCAGATAAATAAATAAATAAATAAATAAATAAATAAATAAATAAATAAAATATAAAACAAATGTTTTTTGTTTTTTTTTTTAAGGAAATGTCACCATCAGCTGCACATGCTAGGTAAAACTGCAGAGCTTGGTGGATACGAGTGGCATGTGCTTGTCCTGCAGTGAAGGGTGAAACATGCCTAGGCCCTGGCTGCCTAGTGGAGGGTAATACTGCCCATCACAGCTGGCCAAGGGCAGCACCTGCTGTGGGAGATGCCAGCTGGCTCTAGGAAGTCTGCAGCTGTGGATGGTGAGGTTCAGGGTCACACTCCTGAATCTTTGCAGTGGTGGTTAGAGGATTTTGCCTACGGGAAGGAAGCTTGCACAATAGATAACCTTATTGATACAGCAACGACCTTCCGGTCAGCTCACCTTTCCTGGTTTTGTTTTATGTGCCTGGGGATTGAACCCAGGGCTTCAAACATGCTAGGCAAGCCTCCACCCCTGAGCTGTATCCCCAGTTCTTTTTTTTTTTTTTTTTTTTTTTGAGGGAGGGTCTTGCACTGGCCTTGAACTCACAGTGACCCTCTTACCTCTGCTTCCCAAGTTCTGGGATTAAAGGTGTGCACCACCATGCCTGGCCCCAAATCCATTTTTTAAATTTTTAAAAATTTATTTGCAAGAAAAGAGAGAGAAGCTGGGCTTGGTGGCGCACACCTTTAATCCCAGCACTTGGGAGGCAGAGGTAGGAGGATCGCTGCCATGAGGCCACCCTGAGATTACATAGTGAATTCCAGGTCAGTCTGGGCTAGAGTGAGACATTACCTAGAAAAACAAAAACAACAAAAAAGAGAGAGAGAGAGAGAGAGAGAGAGAATGGGCACTCCAAGGCATCTTGTCAAATGAATTCCAGATGGATGCATTGCTCACTTTGTGTGTCTGACTTTATATGGGTACTGGGGAATCAAACCACAGACCGCAGGCTTTGCAAGCAAGGGCCTTTAACCACTGAGCCATCTCTGTAACCCTGATCCCCAGTCTTGATTTAAACTTTCATCATTACGTTAAGGCCAGAGAAGTTCCCACGATGCCCTGACATTCCGACTAGTGTCTCACTGTGCTTTCTGCACTTACGATGGCAGGATGGAGTGGAAGAAGGGTTAGACCAGAGTCACCTGACACCATCAACCACTGCCAAATGGGTTCATTCTAGTTTTCCTCCAGTAGGCAGGGCTCAGGCGGGCAGGGTCAATTTCTCAGTGTCACTGGCCCAGATCAGTGTCAAAGACTGGGACTGGAAAACTAACTTCCACTGGGATTTTTAAAAATATTTTATTTTTATTTATTTATTTGAGAGAGAGAGAGATACAGAAATAGGCAGGTAGAAAGAGAGAGAATGGGCACACCAGGGCCTCCAGCCACTGCAAACCAACTCCAGATATGTGCGCCTCCTTGTGCATCTGGCTTATGTGGGTCCTGGAGAATTGAGCCTCAAACTGGGGTCCTTAGGTTTCACAGTAAACGTTTAACTGCTAAGACATCTCTTCAGCCCTCCACTGGGTTTCTTTTCCCTCCACAAGGACATTTATTTTGGCAACTCCAGAAGAAGAAAGTTAACTATGCTGGTCTTAAAATGAAGTTGAATCCACTGATTAGGGTTCCTTGTATGGAGCCCATGAGGCCAAGACATAAGCTAAAAAAAAGTAAAGAGAGACTTCCTGCTCAGAAGTGATTTTTCCCACAGCACCTATGCTCTTCTCTCTAAAATCCTGAGACCTGGCAGGTGGGTGAGAGGAGGGATGTCGTGTCCATACCTGGTGAGGCAAGGAGTCCTTTGGGCTGGGGCTCAGAACATGTGAGGTCAGCTTTGGGGTGGTCAGCAATTCTCGTAGACTCCCCTGCATTACCTTTGGTGGGTATCTTTGCTCTCCAAGCCACCTCTGCCCAGTCAGGGTTCCATTAGTTTCTGGGTCTGTCCTCAGTCCTGGCCCTCAAATGGCTTTTGACGCCTTCACCTTGTGATGAAGTGATGGTGCCAGTTAGATTCTAGCCAAAGTCCCACTGCCATTGTTTGCAGGCCATTTTTAAAATGTTTTATCTTTATTTATTTATTAGAGAGAAAGAGGCAGACCATATAGATCGATAGATAGATCGATAGATAGATCGATAGATAGAGATAGATAGATCGATAGATAGATAGATCTCCCATATATATGATATATGGAGAGAAAGAGAGAGAATGGGTGCACCAGGCCTCTAGCCACTGAAAATGAACTTCAGACACATGCACTGCATCCTTATGAGTCCTGAGGAATCGAACCTGCGTCCTTGGGCTTCTTAGGCAAGCACCTTAATTGCTAAGCCATCTGTGTAGCCCTTTGCAGACCATTTTAAGAAGCTTTTCTTCTACTTTTTGATATTCTCATGAGCTCACATTCCTCCTTGAATCAACTCAGAATCTTCTCATTCGGTAACCCACATCTACCATCCCCTTTGGACTAAAAGGCAGTCCTTGGGAAGCCCCTAGGGGGCCTTCAGCAATGAGATTCCTGTCCCTCATCGACTGAATCCCCTATATGTCCCCATACCCAAGCACAGTGACCTTGCCTGTGTCACATTTAGCAAGACCATGTCCTGTCTCTGGACCATTGCATTTGCTATTTCCAGTCCCTCATCCCCCTTTCCCAGGACCGCTCGTGTCTTTCCCATCTCTGCTCTGATGTCCCATCTAACGTTGTTCAGTCGTCTGTCCCCTGGACTCCCACCCTTTCCTCACTTATCCCTCTATCCTGCACTCACACCACAACAAGTTCCAGGTATTTGTTATCTGTGCTCCCTCCCCCATTAAGAAATGAAGCTCTGTGAGGCAAGAGGGTTAGCTTATTTTGTTCACTCTTACAGCTCTGGCACTTAATGAATGTCTGCCACATATAGGTATGACAGGGTGTTTTTTTTTTAGGGAGTATTCAAACTTCATACCTGAGCTTGTATCTGTTTTTTTTTTTTTAACATTTTTAAAAATTTTTTTATTTATTTATTTATTTGAGAGAGAGAAAGAGGGAGAGAGAGAGAAAGATAGAGAGAGAGAGAGAATAGGTGCACCAGGACCTCTAGCCACTTGCCAACGAACTCCAGATGCATGTGCCCCCTGCCTTTGTGCATCTGGCTTACGTGGGTCCTGGAGAGTCAAACCAGGATCCTTTGGCTTTGCAGGCAAATGCCTTAACCACTAAGCCCTCTCTCCAGCCTTCGTGTCTGTTTTAACAAAGAATTAAAAAGGCAAACTGGAAGGGTGAATGTAAATCATTACATTTATTTCATAAAGTACATAAACCAAAGGGTGAGAAGTGGATACATCCAAGTGGTCTAAGGGCTCATGTAAAAGTCCACGGGCCTAGCAGGAGAACAAAGTGAAAAGGGTTATTCTAAAAGAGAGGTTTCAAAAGAAAAACAAATCTTTTCCCATCCTGGCAGCAGCTAAGCTGCCAAGGAGGGAAGGAAAAACCTTACTGGTGGTAAAGGAGAGGGACAGCCCAGGAGCTGGAAGAAGACAGAAGCCCCTTGTGTTCTCCAGTGGGACATTTTTATTATGAGCCCCGGGCTTGAATAAGAAGCCAACACAGCTACATGCAGCTTCCGAAAGGGACGGAGCTTGAACTCCCTGGAGATCCTGAATAATTCTGACTCTGTGGCAGCTGCTTCAGATAGCGGGGTGAATGTGTGACATAAACAGCCAGAAATCAATTTAAGATTTCTCTTATGAGCCTTTTTCTAACCATCCCTGTCAGTAGAGACTCAATAAATGTCTAGGACAGCTCCAAACTGGACAAGGAGTTTTGGCATAGCTTCTAGCAAGCAAGAGGAAGCCTGAAGATTCAGTGAGTAATTCAGTGAGTAAGAGATAAAACTGGGGGCTGGAGACAAGGGTAGTGGTTAAAGGCACTTCCTTGCAAAGTCTGCCAGGCCCAGGGTGGAAGACCCCAGAACCCATATAAAGCCAGATGTACAAAGTGGTACATGTGTCTGGAGTTCATTTGCAGTGGCAGGAGCCCGTGGTGTGCCCATACTCATTCTGTCTGTCTCTTTCTCTGTGCATGTGTCTCTCAATTAAATAAAAACATATATTTTAAAAAGATAAAGCTCCCCATCACTCCTGCAGATGACCCAGGCTAGATCTTTCTCAGATTCTGCACTAGGCAGAAGCAGCAAGGCCAGCTCTGCGCAAAAGTAAAATAGGCATTTTCACTGTAGGTGCTTCCCGTGGCTCGTTCCTTTCCTTGAGTCGAATTAATCTGAGCCGATGTGCACTAATCCACTAATCTTCTCTGTAAGGGATTAAGTGATACAGGTTTAAGGTGTCAGCCCTGCCAGGAGTATTTGTCCTTTACAGAGGAAATCTTCAAGACCAAAAGTTGGGCGGCGAAACCATGAGTGAATCCTGCCAGGTAGAATCTCAGAGCCTGCATTTTTTTTTTTTTGAGGTGGAGGGAGGATTTGGAATTCATTAAACTCCTGGGAAGGGGCTATAGGGATGGCTTAGCGGTTAAGATGTTTGTCTGCAAAGCCAAAGGACCCGGGTTCGATTTCCCAGGACCCACGTTAGCCAGATGCACAAGGGACGCACGCATCTGGAGCTCGTTTGCAGTGGCTGGTGGCCCTGGTGCATCCATTCTCTCTCTTTCTCCCTTCCTCTTTCTCTATCAAATAACTAACTAAATAAAATTAAAGGATAGAAAAAAATTCCTGGGAAGGAGAGGGAGTCAGCAGCTTTTACAACCCTGGTGGATTTGATAGAGGTGGTACCTGCAGATCCTGCCCCTCCCACACACTGCTGCCATTTACACAGTGGCAATAATAAAACTCTACAACTGCCAAGGCTGAGCTCATTTCTAAGGCGGATCTACCTGTATCTTTTTGTTCTGGTATTGCTGGAACTGCCTTTGGGCTCTGAGCCCAGGTGCAGGCACAGGCTTGGGTGCACACGCACACATACACACCACACGCACGCACGCACGCACGCACGCACGCACCGTTCCTCTATCCATCTCAAATGCTCCTGAATCCCACCCTCTCTTTTCTTCTTCCACATCCTGTCCAGTCCTTTCTGCTATGTATTAAGCTTTGGTAAAAACCGGAAAGAGCATGGGTGTTCAAAGAAACTTTTACCAATCAACCCTGAGGCCAGCAAGCAATTCTTGGGAGACCATGCCTGCGAAAAGGGGTGCAGGCTGAGCTCTAGCTTGGACCTTTTTGGCTTTGTGGTTACCCCCCAGAAAGGAGGTCTAAGAAGGCATTTGTGAGCAGACGGGGCATGGCCTGGAAGATGGTGCTGCCTTGGGCCCCTGTCTTCCTCCCCATCCCCTCCTCATCTGGCTCTTGACTGGGAGGGGTCACACTTCCACTCAGGGCTGTACGTGGTTTGATACAACCCTCCGCCCTAGGCTCTGCTCACTTTGTACTCTCACTGCTTTGATGAACTAGGCAAGTGTGGAAATCTCAGGTATCTATATATTTTTATTTAATTTTTATTGTCAACTTTAATGCATAAACATATTGCAAATTTGTTGCATTCTCATTAGGTTATTCTCTTATGACCCTCTCCATCACCCCCATTCCACTGAGGCCCTTCTCAGTGGGGACATTGGTAATCACTTTGGGTTCAACAATAGCAGTTGGTTCCTGTGGGGAGGACAGAGCCTTACCTTGGCACACTGTGGCACTTACATTCTTTCTGCCCCCTCTTCCGCAATGGTCACCGAGCCATGGAGGGTGTGCTAGAAGTCTCTTTGAATGTTGAGTTCTCGGCAGCCTATTTTCTGCTTTGATGAATTTTGTTTTTTCAAGGCAGGGGCTCACTGTAGCCCAAGACTGACCTGAAACTTACTCTGTAGCCCAGGCTGGCCTCAAACAGGGGGGCTGGGAAGCAAGTTGATATTATTTTCATGATAATATTAATACAGATAGCCAGGTGTGGTGGTACATGCCTTTAAATCCCAGAAGGTAAGGAGGATCGCTGTGAGTTTGAGGCCACCTTGAGACGACATAGTGAATCCCAGGTCAGTCTGGGCTAGAGTGAGACCCTAACCTCAAAAACACCATAAAATAATAATAATAATAATAATAATAATAATAATAATAATAATACAGATATATGAGAAGGGAAAACATCACACTCATTTCTAGGAAAAAGCCAACAACTTCAGAGACATATTTGTCATGCGGTGGCAGCTTGGGTTCCCCTCTGAGATCCCTCAAACATGTAACTTTCTCTTCTTTTTCATCCTCCTCTGTTTTCAGGGTCCCTTTGGTAGAAAAGCGTGAAAGGCAGCAATAAAGGACGTGGCTGGCCTATCAGCCAGGGGACGGCTGACCACGCATAACCAGATACCCCATGGATAGCCTCTTACTCAGGCCAGGGGCTTTGTTCTCTCGTGTTGTGAGTCCAGAGGACAGCTGCCACTCGGACCTCTGCACCACGTGCTCTGTCTCATGGTCCTCAGGCAGCCTCTTCACTTCCTGTACCCTATCTGTGTTTCTGAAGGTGAGGACAAAGGCAAGAGAGCAGAGCTGTGGAGGGAGCTTTGTTGGGAAGAGGCTTGCCTTGCAAGCATGAGGACCTGAGTTTGACCCCAAGATTGCATATAAATAAAGCTGGGCATGGTAGTGTACGCTGGTAATCCCAGGGCTGGGGAGACTGACAGGTGGGTCCCGGGGTTAGCTGGTCAGCTAGTCTAACCTTATCGAGGAGCTCAAGCCATTGACAGAGCCTGTCTCAAAAGAGGACAGATGGGGTCTGGAGAGATGGCTTAGCGGTTAAAGCTTTTGCCTGCAAAGCCAAAGGACCCCAGTTCAGTTCTCCAGGACCCACGTTAAACCAAATGCACAAGGGGGTGCACACATCTGGAGTTCTTTTCCTGGAAGCCCTGGAGTGCCCATTCTCTCTTCTCTCTCTCTGCCTCTTTCTCTCTCCCCAAATAAATTATATATTAAAAGACAGATGGCCCATGAGGAGCGGTACCTGAGGTTGTCCTCTGGCCGCCACATGTACGTGCACACACATATACCTGCACACACGTACATACGCAAACACACAAAGGTGCTGTGCTAAAGTTTGGCTCTTTCTACTTCTACCTCACTGGTTAGCACCTTGTCGGTGGCCAGCAGTTGGGAAATGGTTTCATAGCTGGGCCTGAGGCCCGACAAGGAGAGTGATACTGAGCAGACACCCGGCTGTGTCTTCCGCAGCTGGTGTTTTGCATTTTGCTTCATGCGTTTGGGTGTCATGTGTTTCCAGGTACACAGGAATCACAGCGGCATGTGTGTGCTAACTGCAAGAGATCTCATCTCGCAGACACCACATGGGACATGAAGATGTGAGCGACAGGACGCCCAAATGACTGACGCTGTATAGTCCAGAGAAGGGAGGGATCAGTTTGAGTTGTGTGAGAAGGTCCTGAAAGGGGAGAAATCCGAGCTGAAATCCGAAGGTTGGGTAGGATCAGCAGCAGCTGTCACGAAGCCCTGGTTACATTCCTTTGCACATGCTCAGAGGGTGGGACCTGTGTGCAGCCGCTTTTTTTTTCTTTTCCTTTTTTGGTTTTTCTAGATAGGGGGTCTCACTCTAGCCCAGGCTGACCTGAAATTCACTATGTTGTCTCAGGGTGGCATTGAAGTCACGGTGATCCTCCTACCTCTACATCCCGAGTGCTGGGATTAAAGGCATGCGCCACCACGCCCGGCACAGCCTCTTTTCCTTACTGAGATCTAGGGGTGTCTGCATGTGTGTCACACACTCCAGCCAAAGTCTTCATATTCCTTTCTTACAACTGACTACTGTGGATAATGAATTGCTCAGAATTGGTGTCCCAGAACTCTTTTTCCCCGAATCCATACATAACCAGTCATCCCCTAACCCATCCTCCAACAACGGTGAGCAGTCATTACCCTCAGTCATATTCTTCAGGCCAATTCCCAAGATCCAGAACTTGTCCCATCCCGGAACCTGCCACCATGAGCCAGCATTTTCCAGCTGCCATTTCCTAGCTCCAGCCCCAAGGCCCTGCTAACCTGTCTCTGCCTGCATGACGTCATCCAATCTGTCTCTCTCCTCCAAACAGTTTTTACGTTTTTGAGTTAAGGTCTCTCTCTATCCCAGGCCGACCTGGAATTCACTATGTAGTCTCAGGGCAGCCTCAAACTCTCTGTGATCCTCCTACCTCTGCCTCCTGAGTGCTGGGATTAAAGGCGTGCGCCACCACTGCCAGTTTTTCCTTTTTCAAGTTGTTGACCTTTCTCCGCCGTTTGATTTGGGCGGCAGGGTCACTGCAGTGGGGTTGTTATGGAAAGACTGCTAAGAGAGAATCATTGGTGGAATTTGACTTGGAAATTGAAGGCACTTTGGGAATCCCTGGCAGAGGAGAACTGGAAAGAAAAGTTTGCAGGCTATTAAAAGCTGGTCTCTTGAAAGGTTGTGCCAAAAGTAATAAGACGTGGAAGAGAGCATGATGAAACTGCAGTGCCGAGAAAGTACTCTTCCAAGAGGAGATGGTGGAGCTGGGTCGCGTTAAATCTTATAGCAAGTCCGTGAGGAGGTCTGCGCTTGGCATGGCACAAGGGGTCTGAAAGCAGAGACGGGGCTAACTTCTGAGGGTGGGTGGAACCTGGGACTGAGCATTATGGGGAGCAGCTGAGGATGTTCCTCCTGACTGCCAGCCAGCCTGAGTTCCCACTGGTGGGCAGGAGCAACAACAGTGAGGCCTGGCTTGTGATGCCTGCAAACTAGGCACGGTGGCCAGGTGAAGTGAAAGGCGTGCCAGCATGGACTCAAGATGACCAGAGGCCGGGTGAGACGTCTGTTCTGTAGCTGGGAACTTGGCTACCTTGAGATGGGGAAGGAAACTGGTGATAGAACTTAAGAAAAATGAAACACGGCCAGCCCGCCCAAGCTGAAGGTCTGTGGTATTTGGACTTACTGCCTGTTGCCTTTTTAAAGCACTGTTTATCCAGTTAAAATAATAAACTTTTTTTGTTTGTTTTTGTTTTTTAGCTAGGGTCTCACTCTAGCACTCCAGCCCAAGTTGACCTGGAACTCACTCTTTAGTCTCAGGCTGACCTCAAATTTCTACCTCTGCTTCCTGAGTGCTGGTATTAAAGGTATGTGCCACCATGCCCAGTTAAAATAAATTTTTATCTTAAAATAGACTGACATGTATTGAAAAGCTGTGGGACAGTTCCCATATCCTCCATACCTAGTTTTATTTTTTATTTTTTGGTTTTTTGAAGTAAGGTTTCACTGTAGCCCAGGCTGACCTGGAATTCACTATGTTGTCTCAGGGTGGCCTCGAACTCACAGTAATCCTCCTACCTCTGCCTCCCGTGTGTTGGGATTATAAGTGTGTGCCATCATGCCTGGCTATCCCCAGTATTACCTAACACATTTTGCTTATTTCTCACAAAGAAGTACTGGGGTTCAGCTAACATGTAGACGTTATTTGGATTTTCTTACCTTTCACCTAATGTACTTTTCTTGATTCAGGAATTATCAAGAATATGTCAGTGACTGCACACACATACTCCTAGTTCTTGGGAGGCTGAGACAGGACAATGTGCTTGGGTACATCATGAGATCCTGGCTCCAAGCAAACTGACAAAAACTTTGAATCCACATCTCATATTTCCTTAGGACCCTCACGGTTAGGACTATTTCTCAGACTTTCCTTGCTTTTTTAAAAAATATTTTTTAATTTTAATTTTAACACACAGTATGAGAAATATGGGAATCAGTTAAGTGGATTGTATGGAAAATAAAACAACAAATAAATTAGACCATCTTAAAACAGGTCAGCAAATGTTCAAACGTTCAGGATATAATGGACACATCAATTCCACATAAAAAATATTTTATTTATTTACTTGACAGAGAGAAGAGAGAGAGCGAGAGAATGGGTGCGCCAGGGCCTCCAGCCACTGCAAATGAACTCCAGATGCGTGTGCTACCTTGTGTATCTGGCTACTGTGGGTCCTGGGGAATCAAACCTGGGTCCTTTGGCTTTGTAGGCAAATGCCTTAACTACTAAGCCTTCCCTCCAGCCCCTTTCCTTGCTTTTTTTTTTTTTTTTTTTTGAGGTAGGGTCTCGCTCTCTAGCCAGGGCTGACCTGGAATTCACTATGTAGTCTCAGAGTGGCCTTGAAGTCATAGTGATCCTCCTACCTCTGCCTCCCTAGTGCTGGGATTAAAAGCGTGCGCCTCCGTGCCAGGCTTTTTCCCTGCTTTTGACGACCTTGATGGTTTGAGGGAGTGCTGGTGAGCTAGTCTGTAGGAACTGCCTCCTTCATTCATCCATTTTCCTTTTAGTCCGGAGTTCTGTGTTCTTCAGAGGAAGACCACAGATGCGCAGCGCCGTTCTCATCACACCGTGTCTGGGCAGATCTTACTAGTGTCTTGTGTTCTTCAGAGGAAGACCACAGATGCGCAGTGCTCTTCTCATCACACCGTGTCTGGGCAGATCTTACCAGTGTCTTGCGTGCACTTGCCGAGGCCTGATTGGTCAGATTTCTCTGTTGGAAAGTTCTTCTTTCTTCTTTTTGGTTTTTGTTCTCCTTGGAAGGAAGGTGCTGAGTTTAAGTTAAGGAGCGGGGAGTTCTATTGCCTCATAGTCAGGGTATGGGATCTACATAAATTACTTGGAATTCTTTTACATGGAAAATCAGTCTCTTCTGCACAATTTATTATTAATCATTTATGTCAGTATGAACTCATGGAGATTTACTTTATCCTTTAAGTTATAATCAAACAAGGCTTTATTTTCTTTCTTTCTTTCTTTTCTTTCTGTCTTTTTTTTTTTTTTTTTTTTTTTTTTTTTTGGTTTTTCGAGGTAGGATCTCACTGTAGCTCAGGCTGACCTGGAATTCACTATGTAGTCTCAGGGTGGCCTTGAACTCACAAGAGATCCTCCTACCTCTGCCTCCCTAGTGCTGGGATAAAAGGCGTGCACCACCACGCCCAGCCAGGGCTTTATTTTCTTACTCAAACTGTTCCAGCTTTGGCTTTTGGGAGTCCTTTCAATCGTTTCCTGGTCCTTTTAGCAAACTCCACCCTTGTTACTTTTTCTTTTCTTTTTTTTTGTTTTTTCAAGGTAGGGTCTCCCTCTAGCCCAGGTTGAGTTCAAGGCCACCCTGAGACTACAGAGTGAATTCCAGGCCAGCCTGAGCTTGAGGGAGACCCTACCTTGAAAAAACAAAGCAAAACAAAAAAGGGCTCTGGCCACTATAAGCAGGTGCATGGGGCTGCTGCAAGGGCACTTATATGCACACACACACACACACACACACACACACACACACACATTCAATGCACACATAAGCAACAACAAACAGGGTCTGGCAAGTTTGGGCCTGTCAACATTCCATCATGGATGGAGGAGGGGCTCATGAGATCCCATACTTCCAAGAGGAGCTGTTAATAGTTGCGGGGGAGTGGGGCCCCTGCTCTTCAGTGCTGTAGCCACTGGTGGCTCGCCCATGCTCAGTTCAAGCGGGCCACTCACACAAACATGATAATGAGGAGGGGACTGGTTGGGAGAAGGGAGAAGGAATTGGAAGTAGGGGGATAAGAAAGGTTAAAAGGGATGAATATGATCAAACTACACGATACACATATATGACATTGTCAAAAATACAATAAAATCAACAAGATGTGGGACTGGGAAGGGAGCTCAGTCAATAAAGTGCTTGCTGTACAGTCATGAGGACCTGAATGGGATCCCCAGCACTCAGGTAAGGGCATGGCAGGCAGCCCGCTTTTCATCTGGGCACTGGTGAAGCGCAGACATAGGATCCCTGGGTATGCTGGCTGTCTCAACAAGGTCGAGAGTGAGGAAGACACCTGACATCGTCTGACTTCCACATGCTCACACAAACACGCACCTGCACACATACATCGCAAACCAAAACAAAACAAAGTCTGAGCGTTAGGAGTGTGAGTGGTTACAAAAATGTCTACAGGCCCATTCAGTCTGAGAGCAAGAAGACACACGCCTGTGTCCTGTCCTGTGCATATACACTTATCTGTAGGCCTCTACACGCTCTCACACACATATCCATCTACAAGCCAAACGTGAGCTCATGTTGACGTCTTCCGCTCTCGTGTGCTAGCTACCGCCTGCTTGCCTGAGGCTCCCAACAGGAGAAGCTGCTGCTGGCCACCGTCCACCTCCACCGTCCATCCCTTAAATGGCCGCTTTCCGGCGTACACAGGTCGTGTGCAGTTTCATGAAAGTTGTTTCAGAGTCTGTTTCCGCCAGTATTATTGGCTTCTTTCGCCTCTGGTACCCATCCCCTCCCTCCCGTGGCTTGCAGCCAGGGCCACAAGCATTTTCCGTAACCGGAATGTTGCTCAGATGTTGACACGGCGTGGCTCTTCCTCGGAGGTCCCTTTCTCTCTGCTCTCCACGCCCTCCATCACGTTTCCCATCCCTTCGGGTGGAGGTCCCCCGGGCGATGGGGGATTCCCTCGGAGAGCCTCATTGCAGGTCACCCGTTTTCACCACCGTTCTGCTCCATCTACGAGCCGTGGCCGAGTCACTGGGTCCCCCGAGGGCAGGGCGGCCTAAAGAAGAAGAAAACCGGGCGGACGCGGGAGCGCAGCGTCGGGGATCCTGCTCTCGGGGCCCGGCGCCGCCCTCGCTCCAGGACGCGCGGCAGCAGCCCTGGACGCCCGTCGACTCCCTCCCTGTCCATCCGTCCATCCGCCTCCTCATCCGTCAGTCCATCCTCCTCCCCGACCGTCCATCTGTCCGTCCGCCTCCCTCCCCGTCCCTGGTCTGTCCGTCCGTCCATTCCCCTCCCCGTGCGTCCATCTGTCCGTCCGCCGCCCTCCGGTTGCCCAGGAACCCGCCGTGGCTCCGCCCCCTGTCCAGGCCCCGCCCACCCGCCGAGCCGGCGCTCGGGCCCCTGACGAAGCTCTCCGGAAATTGCCGAAGCCCCTCTTTTTTTTTTTTTTCTCCCTCCCCCTCCCTTCCTTCCTCCGCTTTCCCTTGCTCTCCCTGTTCCTTTCACCCGGGCTCCCCGGGCCGCGCTCGCCCCCATCCCCCTCCTTCCGTCCTTGCTCGTCGGAAACCAAGATGGAGGCTGGCGGCTGCCGCCGGCGCCCGTGATCGCCCAGCTCCCCGCCGGCCTCCCGCCGTCCTCCCCCGGGCCCCGCGGCCGCGCGTCCTGCGCGGAGAGCGAGCGATCGAGCGCGCGCCACGCTGCCCGCGCCCCGGCCGGCGCCGCCGAGGCCGTGGCCCCGCGTCCCCGCCCCGCCCCGCGGCAGGCTCGCGGATCCCGGGCGGGCGGCGTCCTGCTCGCGGTCTATGTGGACGCGCTCCTCGGGCCGAGCCGCCGCCCGCCGTGCCGGGGCTGCGCGTCCGTGCACCGGGCGCCCGCGGCTGCACGCTCGGAGCCGCCAGGCCCGGCGCTGAGGGCTCGGGGCCCGGGGCGGGCGCCGCCGTAGCCATGAGCGGTAGCGGCGGTGGCGCCGCCGCCCCGGCCTCGTCCTCGTCCTCCGGCCCCGCGGCGGCGGCAGCGGCGGTGGTCAGCGCGGCGGGATCGGGCTGCGGGGGCGGCGCCGGCGAGGGAGCCGAGGAGGCCGCGAAGGACCTGGCCGACATCGCGGCCTTCTTCCGATCCGGTGAGTGCCGATCCCCGGGCCGGCTCTGGGGTCCCCCCTCCGCGCACCTCCTGCGCGCTCTCTCGCTCGCTCGCTCGGCCGTCCTCGGGTGGAGCTCCCCTGCGCGCTCCGGGGCGCGCCGGGTCACCGCGCCCGGGCTCCGCGGGGCCTCTACCCACGCCGGCCGGCCCCGCTGCCCACGCCGTCCGGTGCCCAGTGGTTCGGCCCGGGGCACCACCGCCCGCAGCGAGGCCCGGCTCCGCGGGCGGAGCAGGGGCGCCGGCTCTTTGTCTGTGCCCGTCGCCGAGGGCCGAGGACGCGGCGGCGGGCACGGCGTGGGCGGAGACCCTGGCCGTCCCCGAGCGCAGGGGAGCGCGGAGCCGTGTCCTCGGCGCCAGGGTCTGGCCCGCCCGTACCGGGCCCCCACGTTAACCAGCGGCGGCCACGCTCCCTTCTCGGACCTGTCACCTCTCGCTGCCGGGCTACGTTTCTGAGCCGCGGGGCGGCCCTGGTCCCCCGCCGGGGAGGGGAAAAGGCGAGGTAGGCAGGGCCCGAGCGGCGGTCCAGGCGGCGGCTTGAGCCATTGTCTCCCGGGGACGGCCCGGGGGGGGGGACCACGACATCCACGATCGGGGTGACTCTGGGGATGGGGGCGGGAGAGAGCGGCTCAGGGAGGGCCGGGGCTGGCGGCACGCTGCCGTGGGCGGGGTGCAGGTGGCGGCCGTGCAAAGGGGGGCTCAGCGTCCGCTCCCGGGGCTGCGGGAGAGCGGTGAGCCGGGTCTCGGGGCGGGGCGCGGGTGTGCGCGTGTGTGACACGGCCGTCCCGGGGACCCCGGCGACCGCACAGTCTCCGCCCGATCCCACGCGAGTCGTGCGCTCGGGTAAGTCTGGCCTGGGGGACCTGCAGCCGGAGCGCGCGAGCCGGCCCCTGGGGCGCACACTCGGGGTGGGCGCGTGGACCGGCCCCGCGGAGGACTGCACGCCGGCCTGGTGAGCGGCCTGCGTTGGGGCGCTCGGGGGCGTTGGGGTGTTCGTGGGGAGGCAGAGGGTCTCGGCGTGGCTGCCTCGTTCAGAGTCAGCTCCTGAGATGGAGAGAGATGAGTGTGGCAGGCCGGGTCCCAGAGCTGAGGCACAAGTTAGCGGCGCCGGTTATCACTGGTTTAGTACTATTGTCTTCTGGATCTGTCAGGCGCGGTTATTTTTGATTCATTTTAACCGATTGGTTATGGCTGGCAGTGCACACTGACTGAGGTGTCAGCCTTGAGTTGAACATACTCCCCAGTGTTCCATCTCCCGTGAGGTCCATGCAAAAGCAAAGGTTTAGAAAAAAACATCAGTTCCTTCCTTCAGATGAAAGCTTCCCTCCCTCCCTCCCTCCCTCCCTCCCTCCCTCCCTTCCTCCTCCCTCTCTTTCTTTCTTTTCTTTCTTTCCTCCCTCTCTTCCTTTTCCTTCCTTCCCTTCTTTCTTTCTTTCTTTCTTCCTTCCTCCTCCTTCTCCTCCCTCCTTTCCTTTCTTTGTTGTCCTTCCCTCCTTCCCTCCCTCCCTCCCTCCCTCCCTTTTTGTTGTTCCTTTTTGTTTTTTTGATTTTTTTCCCTCTTCCCTCTCTCTCTCCCAGGCTTTCTGTTGTGGGCCTGGCTGGGTAGAGCAGCCCAGTCTTAGCTCTTGATAGCAGAACTGGGACGGGCTCCCTTCGTGCCCCGAAGCAAAAGTCTGGCCTGTCTTTCTCTTTCTATCACCTGTCACAGAATAAAGAGTCTGTGTGGAATTCAGCTCTCTCTGTCGAGTCTCTTGTGCCCCACACGGAGTGTTTGGTGCTCTTGAGAGCAGACTTTTTTCCATTTTTATCATGCATTGTGTTGGCCTGGATTGGCTTTCCCCAGGCGCTGTCCACAGCTCTGGGCTTGTCTACCTTTTTGACCAGCTTCTGTTTCTGCTCAGTTTGCTTCAGAAGCAGATGATGTGGTTCATTGCCTTGCTCCTGTCCCCACCCCCCAAGTGACTTCACAAACTTCTTTTTCAGTTGGTTTACCTATCATTAGCCAGGGCAGATTTCCGGCAGTCCCATCCCAGGGGTAGTCTGAAGTGTCCTTTTTAGCATTTGGTTCCCTGCTTTAGGCAGCTCTGAATCCCTGCCCTAGATCTTGGCTGTAGCATCTGGGCCAGTGATGTCCAGCGCAAGGTGGAGAGGGGCTGGTAGGCTAATTGGGTGGGCATGGGGTTTATACACAGTCAGGATAGACCAAGGTGGGAACCTCCTCCAGGACACCGGGAGAGCAGAGTTTCTTGGACACTTTTGATTGAATGAGGATGCTGAGGCGCATGACGTGGCCAAATCTCTGGGTACAGCTTTCCTAAGGTGCAAAAACAGGGAAACTAGGTTCTCGTGGACTTGAGGACAGATGAGCTGTGAGCATGTTCTGCAGGGTGTCTTTGAGCCTGGTCCAGCATGATCGAGGCAGAGGAGTTCCGCTGATGGCCTTCACTCTCTCAGCCCTGCAGCTGTACTGGCCTGGCCTGCTTTGCTTTCTCGCCCCTTTTGCGTCTGTGTTTTTGTAGGCATAACTTTTGGTACCCATGGTTGCATGAAAGAAGCCTAATAGAATTTTCAAGCAGAGCAGCTCAAGGATAGAACTAGCTACTGCGTGACTCTTTCTTCATCAGTGCAGGCAGGGATGGGGCCATCCTACCACGATACGAAGGTGGCACTGGGGACAGGGTGCCTGCTCCTGCAGAGGGGCACCCAGGTGATGGCCTTGGGGGCTGATGCCCTCTCCCTGTGAACTTTGTGGTTCCTTCTGAACTCCCAGTTCTCACCCATTATTTCCCAGTTTCTTTGAATTTTAGACCAATGGTTGCACTCCCTTTGCTTTGGGTCACCCAGCATCCACCTCACTCAAGGTCTCATCTTCATTCTCCACGCAGGACTTTCATACGCATATTCTCTTCATTTGCCAGCCCAGATTACCCATTCAGACTTGGCTTCCAGTGACAGGCCAGTGAGTGCTGAAGTGGGTTGAGTTGGAAGATGTGTGGCTGTGTAGTAAAGGGCAGTGGAGAGAGAGATTGTTTTGCAAGTGTCAGTAAATGTTGAGCTTCACTCTCCTTTGTACATAGTGGAATACGGAAAGAGCAAGTTCAAAGACCAGGGAACACAGAAAGATGTCACAGAGATGAGGCAGCCTTGTTCTTCTGTATTTTACAAATGAGGACTATTCCAGGGAGGTTGTGTGACGGCCTCCCTCCTCCCCCACCAGAGGAACTTGGTAGGGGTGGGGTCAGGGTTGGGAAGCTAGCCCTGGACTCTGGTGCTCTTTCCAGGATGCCTGTCATATCCAGGACATTGCTTACATTAGCTCTCATCCCCACTGGGACCAATCACTTTTATTGCCAATCTATTTTGGGGCCCTGTTCTTGTAGCAATAAATCATTCTCTCAGAGCTCCATATTTAACCTTGCTAGAGTGTGTGTATGGGGTGGGGTGCTTACATAAAGGCATTATTTTTAACCTGCCTGGCATGCTTTGGTTGGCATTAAATGACTATGTGGAGAACAAAGGTTTGTGATTATTCTGAAGCCATCCTGGAGGGTTTCTTTCTTATGAAGACTTATTCTGGACTCCTTGATGCAGCCCCTCGCTTTCCAAGGAATGCGTGTCTGTGACTTTGTGAAGGAGCAGCCTGCCTGCCTGTCTCTGCTTTGATGTGACGGTTCCTGTATGAAAGGAGTGCTGGGGACACTTGTCTTCATGTTTATGCTCCAGCCAGCACTTAGCAGGCAGGCCTCCAGACTGGCTCTGCCACTCTGTTGTGTTCTGAAGCCTGGCAGCTCTGGTCACTGACAAGCACCAGAACAGTTGTTGCTTTCTCAGGTAGGTTCTTGGTACCTGCAATATTTTGAAATGAAGAGCTGAAAAAAAAACGTTACCTGTCAGTGAATGTTGGTTTTCCTTTTTAGGTGGTGTAGTCAAGCCTAGTTTTAGAGAAAAGTCAGGAGTACCTAAAAATAACCCTATAAGCAACCCTCACGAAACCCAGGAGGGGCAGCAAAATAGTGATTGGGGAGCTTTTCATTGGGACCTGTCAGCTGGCCTACTGCGGGGATGTTGTGTTTCCTTCCCTGTTGCAATTTCACCATCAGATTCAAGTGAGATTTAAGTGAAGCCAATTTAACCATTTAAGTGATGACTTACATCTTAGACACAGTGGTCATGTTCAAAGTGAAGTATGTGATAAATATTTTTATATATGTTTTTAAATTTTATTTATTTATTTGAGAGAGTGAGAGAGGGAAAGAGGCTGACACATACACACAGAAAGAGAGAGAGAATGGGCACGCCAGGGCCTCCAGCCACTGAAGACGAACTCCAGATGCGTGTGCTACCATGTGCATCTAGCTTACGTGGGTCTTGGGAATGGAACCGAGGTCCTTTGGCTTTGCAGGCAAACGCCTGAACTGCTAAGCCATCTCTTCTGCCCCTGTTTTTGAAAAGTATGTTAGAAAACTTAATTAGGATAGTCCTTAGACTTTTTAGGTATTGATACATTTGGCCTTTTGTTCCTAACTGAGAGGGTTATATGTGAAGCTGTCACAATCTAAGTTATCTAGATCTGCTGATAATTTTATCTCGTTTACTCCTAAACTGAGAAAATAAAATGTTATCTCACCCTTGGCAGAATTCCATGGCAAAGTCAAGTTTAATCAATAGGCACCTTTACTAGGTGGTATATCATGTAGGTGCGTGGGCCGAGCTGTGCTGTACTGCACAGCAGCCAAGGCCAGTTCCTCCTCCCTCCTCAGGTCTCTGTGAATTGACCTTTAGTTCCTTGCTTGCACTGTCTGGACCGTGGTGTGAAGAAACAGATTTGAGTGGGAATCCTACTGAATTCTGGGGGCAGGTGTACCCTGCTGGGAAGTCCTTCTGCGCCTCTCTGTCATCTTCAGCCCTGCACTGGCGGGTGATGGAGTGATCTGCTTCCTGCACTGGAGGCCATGGTACCTTGTTACTCCCACTTAAACTGGTGGGGTGCTGCAGCCAGGAGGGGCCCCCCAGTGCAATGCAGCCAGAGATCTCCCCTGCCTTTCCAGATTCCACTGGGGAGCTGCTCCACAGAGTCACAGGGCAGGAATGAGCATGAATGGGAAACTTCTCTGAGTCTGCACGTAGGAATTCTGGCTGCTTCAGTCTTAGTCTTCAGCTAGATCCGTTCTGGGAATTCCCATCCCTGGGTCTGAACTGCAGGAAAAGCGGCCCAAGAGGGTGGGGAAGAGTCCTGGAGCGCACAGCCCCAAGTTCACTTCCGCCCCTTGCCACTTTCTGAAGTCCACTGTGGCTCTCCCACTGTTGTGAAGCCTCAACGAAGGCACTCTCAGTTTTGGGAAATCTTGCTCTTCCATTTAATGGCTAGCAAATATGTAAGCATTCATTTTTAATTCCTTACTCACTAATGGAAACATTTAGTTCTCTTCCATAGTTGTGTTGTTATTCTAATTTCTTTTTTCAGTTCCCTTTCCATGTAAGGAAACCCCTTGAAAACCAAGTTCTTAACCACCTGCCTGCTGGGAAAGGTTGCCTGTCACAGGGTGTGAAGCCTGCTGTCCTCCGTGGGCCGGGAGGACAGCAGCTAGGCCTGCTCCCTCTGAGACTTGGTAGTAACTGGAACGGTTAGTCAGATAGCAGATGTAATTTCTGTAATAAATGTACCTTGGGATTTAGATTATTGGCTATTTTAATTAGCCACATGTCTCCTCTCCTCTGGCATGGGCGGGCGGGGGGTGTTGCAGAGTCACCTATAGGGCCAGCGTCCTGTATTGAATAATCTCACTCTATGTGGATTTTGCCATAGATGAGAATATGTTAGCAGTACACTGACATGGAAAGTTCTCTTGAACTTAGCCCAGAGACTAGCTGTAGGTGTAGGGTGCTTTAGCCTAGTGGAATTTCGTATAGTCTGGTGTGCACAGGGAAGAAGCTGGCATAGTTTCTGTTCATGAGGGATTTGTAATTGGTTCTGGATTTGTCCTGGCAGCTGTGTGACGCCCCCTTCACTCACTGCCCTGCTGCTGGGAGGCTGGAGGAACCCTGCTATGTGTTCCTTAGTGGTGACTAGATAAATAGAGCACTTGTCATGAATGCTGGGTGAGGGCAGGCAGCCCTCCAAGCACAGACAATCCCCTTCACGCACAGCATTCACTCCTGGCATGCTCAAGAAGACCGAAGTAGCTACAGAGCAGGTTGAGGCTGAGAATGAGCTGTGGTGATGGAGCCGTGTTGTGCCCTGTTGTGCTAGGGGCGGGTGGGGTCCCCGTGCTGACCCAGAACTGTGCACTGAAAAAGAAGGGGAGAAGGCGGCTTAGCTGTGTGCTAGTTTAAAAGCTAACGAATTTTACATGCGTTGTTAATAAAGGGCGTAATCAAATAAAAAAAGTTAAACAGGCAATTCAAAGGACAAGCTAACATTTACTCTCATCAGTGATCAAAAGAAGTGAGATAGATACCAACAGAAATCAAGTTATTTTTCTCAGCAAACGAACAGATTTGAGGCTTTAAAAAAAAACTTATTTGGGCTGGAGAGATGGCTTAGCGGTTAAGGCGCCTGCCTGCTAAGCCCAAGAACCCGGTTCCAATCTCCAGGTCCCAGGTTTAGCCAAATGCAAAGTGACGCAAGGGCGCAATGCCGCACTTGACCACAAGGGGGCGCACGCATCTGGATTTCGTTCACAGCAGCTGAGAGGCTGCTGGCACACCAATCTCTATCTGTCTCCCTCTCCCTCTGTCTGTCTCTCTCTGTGTCTCTCTCCAAAAATAAATAAAATAATAAAAAATACATATTTATTTATTTGAGAGAGAGAAAGAGGTAGAGAAAGAGAGAGAATGGGTGCACCAGGGCCTCCAGCCACTGCAAACGAACTCCAGATGCATGTACCACCTTATGCATCTGGCTTAAGTGGGTCCTGGGGAGTTGAACCAGGGTCCTTTGGTTTTGCAGGCAAACACCTTAATCGCTAAGCCATCCCTCCAGACCTGTTTTTGTTTTTGAGGTTTTGCTCTAGCCCAGGCTAACTTGAAATTCAGTATATAGTCTCAGGCTGGGCGTGAACTCACAATGATCCTCCTACCTCTGCCTCCTGAGTGCTGGGATTAAAGGCTGCACCACCACCCACACCTGGCAGATTTATTTTGGAAAGATTTTCTGTCGATTTGAAAGATAATAATAGTTGCTCATACTGTCTTATGTAGTTCTCAGCTTTCCATAATTGCTGGGGAAAACTTTTAAAACATGAGAATGGGGAAATAAATGTCCTTCCAGGGTTTGCACAAGAAGCATGGCATGTAAGCCAAGTCTGCTGTCTTCAGATGAGGACAGCCACCATTTCTGCTGCTTCTGCTTTCTCCACCCGCTGGTTTTTCTGATATCTCCAGATCGAGCAAGGACAGTAGTGCATGTGGAGTGGCCCGCAGCACTCAGCACTACTGGTGTTGAAGACGGGCTTTCTAGGGACGCTCTGCATTTGCTGAGAGAGGTCCTTCCTGTCTTAGTGACCTCATGAGGTCACTTGCTGTTTGTTCCTGGGCCTTAGTGTCTGTAATTGACTTTGCAACTACTTATTTCCCAGAACTGATGACGAGTGAATGGATTGACTAAGTGTTGGTGTCTCCCCTAAGGAAGACTTATTACCATAATATGAAAAGCTTTCTTGACCTTGGAATGAGCACAATTCACATGCAGAAGGATAATTCTCCAATATTTTTAGATAGAGTTTATTGCCATTTTTATCGTGGTGTGTATGTATCTTGGAAAAGTCAGGAATTTTCAACTTTGGAATCCAGTGGAATAGGTGGAATATTACAGTGTACAAGGGAATGATTATATTACAGATGGAGCAATTTTTTTTTTTTTGAGATAGGGTTTCATTCTGGCTCAGGCTGACCTGAAATTCACTATATAGTGTCAGAGTGGCCTCAAACTCATGGCGATCCTCCTACCTGTGCCTCCTGAGTGTTGGGATTAAAGGTGTGCATCACCACGCCTGGCTTAAGACTAATCAATTTGAAAACAGCTCATGTTTCCCAGTGTGTAGAAGTGACATATACATGACATGAATGCGTTAAGGCAGTCTATTTTATTTTATCTATTTATTTATCAGAGACAGAGAGAGGGAGAAAGAGTGTGTGTGAGAGAGAATGGGCGCACCAGGACCGCTAGCCACTGCAAATGAACTCCAGATGCATGTGCCATCTTGTACATCTGGCTTACATGGGACCTGGAGAATTGAACCTGGGTGCTTAGGCTTCACAGGCAAGTACCTTTACTGCTAAGCCATCTCTCCAGCCCAAGACAATCTATTTTAATTGCAGTTTGAATTTTACACATTCAAGATGTCTTTAACATGGTGGTTGCAACAGTCCATGTGTGCTGCTGGTTTCTCTCTTCGTGTGTCCGCTTCCTCGCCTCACATTGGCCTCGCTGCATCGTTAGGTTTTAGTGGCTCCTTTCTGTCTTGATGGCCGCTTCTCTTGGCTAGCTCCTGGTCCTGGGAGAGGGCGGTGCGCTCTTGGGTAACTTTGAATCTGAAAGCCTGTGCTTTCTACTTGCACTTATTTTTAGCTTATCCTTGTTGCACATGACAGATGTGTAGGGTCTGAAGCAATAAGACACTTCAGATATTTTTAGGTAACTTCAGCAGAACTTCTCAATAGTAAGGCCTAACGCACACTTCGCCCTTAGTCGGGAGCTCTCACGCAGACGCTCGGAATAATACTTTGACCTGGATGACGTTACAACCGTAAATGGAAATCACACAGTCTTTAAAGCTTAAGTTGCCTAATATTTTGAATTGCTTGAAGAAATCCCTCATTAATCTGATACTAAACAGACTGATTGCAGGTACCTTTGAAAACATTTAAATCCACAGTCATGCCAGTCTTCACTGTGTATACCACCACCTCGCTGCTATAGTGATAGTGTGCACGCAGGGGAACATTTTGGCTTAGAAAACCAGTGTGAGTGTGTAGGACAGGATATATTCCACACTGTGACCTTGGAGTCCTTCCACGTCCATCTGAATTTTGTTGTACTTGCTCTAATATATTGTGTGGTCAGAGAGCCTGGAGAGCTGGTGTGAGTTTGGTGGTTTCCAGGAACAGATCTTCTTGGCTGTACCAGATCAGGGTAGTACACCCGGGAACAGCTCCTTGTGGAAGATGCTGCTGTTTGTACTTCTTTCTGCAGGATCTGTTTGCGTCTCTTCCGGGACATTGCTTGTTAGGCTCGTCTCTGCTGGTTGCTGAGCTTGCAGATGGGTGTAGCTGTTGTGGGAGAAGGGTTCTGTGCCCCAGATCAAAGTTGAAGCAAGTGCTGGCTTGAGGTGGACTCTGCACTTCCTCTGACTACCTGCAGAGTGGAGCTGGGTCTGAGGCACTTGTGTTGGAAACCAGGCTGATGGGTAGTGTTGAAGTGGGTTGCACCACTTCATGCCCACACTATTGTAAATCTCTGACCTCAGCAGTGGATGCCAGGGAGAGTGAAAGGCCAGGACCAGGAGTCACAGGTGAGGCAGCAACTTTTGGAATCTGACTTCATAAGGGAGTAAAATCGGTGCATCTAGAAAGCAGTAAACTGGCCTGGAGAGATGGCTTAACTGAGAAGCCTAAGGACTCAGGTTTAATTCCCCAGAACTCATTTAAGCCAGATGCACATGGTGGCACATGTGTCTGGAGTTCGTTTGCAGTGGCTGGAGGCCCTGGTGCAGCCGTTCATTCTCTTTCTCTTTCAAGTAAATAAATTAAAAAAAAGAAAGCAGTAACTGCTGGCGTTGTCTTAAGATGCTATTTAAAATGGTGCTCCAAGAGCCGCCGAGGCTGTCTGCCAAGAAAATCTAATAGTCTCCTGTATTTTTCTTCCTTCCTTCTTCCCTCCCTCCTTCCCTCCCTCCCTCCCTCCCTCCCTCCCTCTCTCCCTTCCTTCCTTCCTTCCTTTCTCTCTTTCTTTCTTTTTTCATTTTTTGGTTTTTCAAGGTAGGCTCTCACTCTAGCCCAGGCTGACCTGGAACTCACTATGTAGTCTCAGGGTGGCCTCAAACTCATGGCGATCCTCCTACCTCTGCCTCCCAAATGCTGGGATTAAAGGCGTGTACCACCAAGCCCGGCTTGTATTTTTCTACTGCTGGCACTACTGGGTACCACTGAAGTGTTAGGCTTTGCCAGGTACCGGGCAAGGTGTTGTATGTTCTTTTTCTCCTTTAGACACAGAGCTGCCTTCAGCAGGTGGGGGCTGGTTCTCATTTAGGGATGGCTGTGCCCGCTTCTGCTTGTGTGCTGTGCTGGTAAGGGCACTCAGCTCTCCCTAGCAAAGGAAGAGTCAAAATGACTTCACTCTGAACAGCATCCCAGAGGCCACATTGTTGTTTTAAGGTTGTTAAAATTAAATACGTAAATCCTTGTGTGTTGAGGCTCAAGGCTATAATTTCCCAGTCTCATACCGAATAAAAGTTGAGTGAAAGATTCCAGGACACAGCACGTATTTTTCTCATGTTGGTTTGGCTCCTGTCATTTAGTTTCTGTGTCTTTCCTCTTCTTACCAAGTTAAAGCGGATGCTCCTTTTACACAAGTAACCCCAGCCTTCCAGTGAGGGAGGCGTGATGCCCTGCTGGGTTTTACTGGCTTGCCTCTCTTGCATCCTGGGAGGAGACTTGGAAGTACAGCTCCTGTTCTTTGGCGTCTGGACTGGAGCTAAGTGTTGGGAAATGGCCGTGGCTATAAACCCTGCCTGAGGATGTGGGGTGAGGGGAGAGTCCACAGCTAAGAGTCCAGTGTCTCCTTCCTAGCTTAGGGAAGGAGTTGTTGGGACAGTTTTGTAAAGTGGGTGTGGCAGTCCTGGCTTCTCTGTGTAAAGCTCTTTTGTTGCCTCCTGTTTCTTGGCTTGGATTGAGAGAAGTGTGCAAACAGATGACGTCACAGCGTGGTGGCAAAGATCATCTCCCAGGGTCCTCCTTTTTCAGAAGCTTCTTAGGCCTATGCTGTGCTTTCTATTGTGAGGTGCATTTCCAGCAGTCACAGTGCATCTGTCCATAACATGATTCTATCCCATTTCCAGACTTGTTTTCACACTGGAAACATGTCTATTTTCCCCGTGTTTCTGAGTAACTTCACATTTACTTACCGAGAGGAGAGAGGGAGCAAGTGAGCGTGTGTGTGGGGGGGGCGTGTGTGTGTGGTGTGTATGTATGGGGTGGTGTGTGTGTGGGGGGGTGTGGTGTGTGTGGGGGTGTGTGGTGTGTGTGTGAGTGTGTGGTGTGAGTGTGGGCTCGCATGTACCATGAGGTGTGTGTGGAAGTCAGAGGACCCTGGTCCTCGCATGTACCATGAGGTGTGTGTGGAAGTCAGAGGACCCTGGTCCTCGCATGTACCATGAGGAGTGTGTGGAAGTCAGAGGACCCTGGTCCTCGCATGTACCATGAGGTGTGTGTGGAAGTCAGAGGACCATGGTCCTCTCATGTACCATGAGGTGTGTGTGGAAGTCAGAGGACCGTGGTCCTCACATGTACCATGAGGAGTGTGTGGAAGTCAGAGGACCGTGGTCCTCGCATGTACCATGAGGTGTGTGTGGAAGTCAGAGGACCCTGGTCCTCACATGTACCATGAGGTGTGTGTGGAAGTCAGAGGACCGTGGTCCTCGCATGTACCATGAGGTGTGTGTGGAAATCAGAGGACCCTGGTCCTCTCATGTACCATGAGGAGTGTGTGGAAGTCAGAGGACCGTGGTCCTCTCATGTACCATGAGGAGTGTGTGGAAGTCAGAGGACCCTGGTCCTCACCTGTACCATGAGGTGTGTGTGGAAGTCAGAGGACCCTGGTCCTCGCATGTACCATGAGGAGTGTGTGGAAGTCAGAGGACCCTGGTCCTCTCATGTATCATGAGGTGTGTGTGTGGAAGTCAGAGGACCCTAATCCTCGCATGTACCATGAGGTGTGTGTGGAAGTCAGAGGACCCTGGTCCTCGCATGTACCATGAGGTGTGTGTGGAAGTCAGAGGACCCTGGTCCTCGCATGTACCATGAGGTGTGTGTGGAAGTCAGAGGACCCTGGTCCTCGCATGTACCATGAGGTGTGTGTGGAAGTCAGAGGACCGTGGTCCTCGTGATGTACCATGAGGTGTGTGTGGAAGTCAGAGGACCCTGGTCCTCGCATGTACCATGAGGTGTGTGTGGAAGTCAGAGGACCGTGGTCCTCGCATGTACCATGAGGTGTGTGTGGAAATCAGAGGACCCTGGTCCTCTCATGTACCATGAGGAGTGTGTGGAAGTCAGAGGACCGTGGTCCTCGCATGTACCATGAGGAGTGTGTGGAAGTCAGAGGACCGTGGTCCTCTCATGTACCATGAGGTGTGTGTGGAAGTCAGAGGACCCTGGTCCTCGCATGTACCATGAGGTGTGTGTGGAAGTCAGAGGACCGTGGTCCTCGCATGTACCATGAGGTGTGTGTGGAAGTCAGAGGACCGTGGTCCTCGCATGTACCATGAGGAGTGTGTGGAAGTCAGAGGACTGTGGTCCTCGCATGTACCATGAGGTGTGTGTGGAAGTCAGAGGACCCTGGTCCTCACATTTACCATGAGGAGTGTGTGGAAGTCAGAGGACCCTGGTCCTCGCATGTACCATGAGGTGTGTGTGGAAGTCAGAGGACCCTGGTCCTCGCATGTACCATGAGGAGTGTGTGGAAGTCAGAGGACCCTGGTCCTCTCATGTACCATGAGGTGTGTGTGGAAGTCAGAGGACCCTGGTCCTCACATGTACCATGAGGTGTGTGTGGAAGTCAGAGGACCCTGGTCCTCACATGTACCATGAGGTGTGTGTGGAAGTCAGAGGACCCTGGTCCTCACATGTACCATGAGGTGTGTGTGGAAGTCAGAGGACCCTGGTCCTCACATTTACCATGAGGTGTGTGTGGAAGTCAGAGGACCCTGGTCCTCTCATGTACCATGAGGTGTGTGTAGAAGTCAGAGGACCCTGGTCCTCTCATGTACCATGAGGAGTGTGTGGAAGTCAGAGGACCCTGGTCCTCACATGTACCATGAGGTGTGTGTGGAAGTCAGAGGACCCTGGTCCTCACATGTACCATGAGGAGTGTGTGGAAGTCAGAGGACCCTGGTCCTTACATGTACCATGAGGTGTGTGTGGAAGTCAGAGGACCCTGGTCCTCACATGTACCATGAGGAGTGTGTGGAAGTCAGAGGACCCTGGTCCTCGCATGTACCATGAGGTGTGTGTGGAAGTCAGAGGACCATGGTCCTCTCATGTACCATGAGGTGTGTGTGGAAGTCAGAGGACCCTGGTCCTCTCATGTACCATGAGGAGTGTGTGGAAGTCAGAGGACCCTGGTCCTCGCATGTACCATGAGGTGTGTGTGGAAGTCAGAGGACCCTGGTCCTCACATGTACCATGAGGAGTGTGTGGAAGTCAGAGGACCCTGGTCCTCGCATGTACCATGAGGTGTGTGTGGAAGTCAGAGGACCCTGGTCCTCTCATGTACCATGAGGTGTGTGTGGAAGTCAGAGGACCCTGGTCCTCGCATGTACCATGAGGTGTGTGTGGAAGTCAGAGGACCGTGGTCCTCGCATGTACCATGAGGTGTGTGTGGAAGTCAGAGGACCCTGGTCCTCGCATGTACCATGAGGAGTGTGTGGAAGTCAGAGGACCGTGGTCCTCCATGTACCATGAGGTGTGTGTGGAAGTCAGAGGACCGTGGTCCTCCATGTACCATGAGGTGTGTGTGGAAGTCAGAGGACCCTGGTCCTCGCATGTACCATGAGGTGTGCGTGGAAGTCAGAGGACCCTGGTCCTCACATGTACCATGAGGAGTGTGTGGAAGTCAGAGGACCCTGGTCCTCACATGTACCATGAGGTGTGTGTGGAAGTCAGAGGACCATGGTCCTCTCATGTACCATGAGGAGTGTGTGGAAGTCAGAGGACCCTGGTCCTCGCATGTACCATGAGGAGTGTGTGGAAGTCAGAGGACTCTGGTCCTCACCTGTACCATGGTGTGTGTGGAAGTCAGAGGACCCTGGTCCTCCATGTACCATGAGGTGTGTGGAAGTCAGAGGACCCTGGTCCTCTCATGTACCATGAGGTGTGCGTGGAAGTCAGAGGACACTGGTCCTCACATGTACCATGAGGAGTGTGTGGAAGTCAGAGGACCCTGGTCCTCACATGTACCATGAGGTGTGTGTGGAAGTCAGAGGACCATGGTCCTCTCATGTACCATGAGGAGTGTGTGGAAGTCAGAGGACCCTGGTCCTCGCATGTACCATGAGGAGTGTGTGGAAGTCAGAGGACTCTGGTCCTCACCTGTACCATGAGGTGTGTGTGGAAGTCAGAGGACCATGGTCCTCTCATGTACCATGAGGAGTGTGTGGAAGTCAGAGGACCCTGGTCCTCGCATGTACCATGAGGAGTGTGTGGAAGTCAGAGGACCCTGGTCCTCACATGTACCATGAGGTGTGTGTGGAAGTCAGAGGACCGTGGTCCTCTCATGTACCATGAGGTGTGTGTGGAAGTCAGAGGACCCTGGTCCTCACATGTACCATGAGGAGTGTGTGGAAGTCAGAGGACCCTGGTCCTCACATGTACCATGAGGAGTGTGTGGAAGTCAGAGGACCCTGGTCCTCACATGTACCATGAGGTGTGTGTGGAAGTCAGAGGACCCTGGTCCTCACATGTACCATGAGGTGTGTGTGGAAGTCAGAGGACCCTGGTCCTCACATGTACCATGAGGAGTGTGTGGAAGTCAGAGGACCCTGGTCCTCGCATGTACCATGAGGTGTGTGTGGAAGTCAGAGGACCCTGGCCCTCGCATGTACCATGAGGAGTGTGTGGAAGTCAGAGGACCGTGGTCCTCCATGTACCATGAGGAGTGTGTGGAAGTCAGAGGACCCTGGTCCTCACATGTACCATGAGGAGTGTGTGGAAGTCAGAGGACCCTGGTCCTCGCATGTACCATGAGGTGTGTGTGGAAGTCAGAGGACCGTGGTCCTCGCATGTACCATGAGGAGTGTGTGGAAGTCAGAGGACCATGGTCCTCACATGTACCATGAGGTGTGTGTGGAAGTCAGAGGACCCTGGTCCTCACATGTACCATGAGGAGTGTGTGGAAGTCAGAGGACCCTGGTCCTCACATGTACCATGAGGTGTGTGTGGAAGTCAGAGGACCGTGGTCCTTGCATGTACCATGAGGTGTGTGTGGAAGTCAGAGGACCCTGGTCCTCTCATGTACCATGAGGAGTGTGTGGAAGTCAGAGGACCCTGGTCCTCACATGTACCATGAGGAGTGTGTGGAAGTCAGAGGACCGTGGTCCTCACATGTACCATGAGGAGTGTGTGGAAGTCAGAGGACCCTGGTCCTCACATGTACCATGAGGAGTGTGTGGAAGTCAGAGGACCGTGGTCCTCACATGTACCATGAGGTGTGTGTGGAAGTCAGAGGACCCTGGTCCTCACATGTACCATGAGGAGTGTGTGGAAGTCAGAGGACCCTGGTCCTCACATGTACCATGAGGTGTGTGTGGAAGTCAGAGGACCGTGGTCCTTGCATGTACCATGAGGTGTGTGTGGAAGTCAGAGGACCCTGGTCCTCTCATGTACCATGAGGAGTGTGTGGAAGTCAGAGGACCCTGGTCCTCACATGTACCATGAGGAGTGTGTGGAAGTCAGAGGACCGTGGTCCTCCATGTACCATGAGGAGTGTGTGGAAGTCAGAGGACCCTGGTCCTCACATGTACCATGAGGTGTGTGTGGAAGTCAGAGGACCCTGGTCCTCGCATGTACCATGAGGTGTGTGTGGAAGTCAGAGGACCGTGGTCCTCCATGTACCATGAGGAGTGTGTGGAAGTCAGAGGACCCTGGTCCTCGCATGTACCATGAGGTGTGTGTGGAAGTCAGAGGACCGTGGTCCTCGCATGTACCATGAGGTGTGTGTGGAAGTCAGAGGACCCTGGCCCTCGCATGTACCATGAGGAGTGTGTGGAAGTCAGAGGACCGTGGTCCTCGCATGTACCATGAGGAGTGTATGGAAGTCAGAGGACCCTGGTCCTCACATGTACCATGAGGAGTGTATGGAAGTCAGAGGACCCTGGTCCTCGCATGTACCATGAGGTGTGTGTGGAAGTCAGAGGACCCTGGTCCTCGCATGTACCATGAGGAGTGTGTGGAAGTCAGAGGACCCTGGTCCTCGCATGTACCATGAGGAGTGTGTGGAAGTCAGAGGACCCTGGTCCTCATCTCCACCTTGTTGGACGCAGAGCCTCTCTCGCTGGTTTTGCCTCTGTGGACACGAGGTGAGCTGGCCTGTGAGCTGCAGGGTACCTGCGACTCCATCTTCTGTTGCCACAGTATTGTTATGATTACAGATGTGAGCCCTGCTTGTGTCCAGCTTTACGTGGATTCTGAGGACTTGAACTCTGGCTCTCAGGCTTGCGTAGAAGCACTTAAACTAGGAGGTTTTTGATACAAAGTGAGTCTCTCACAGCCCAGGCTGGCCTTGAGCTCACAATCCTCCTTGGCCTCCACGCGCTGGGGTAGAGGAAGTGCACTCTCATGCCTGGTTTATGCGGAGTTCTAGGAGACGGTAGATATTTATGCCTAATCAGAAGGCACATCACTCCAAATATTTAGAAGAAATATTCCCCTATAGTTTGCCCTGGGGGTTTCTGAAATCTTCGAGTTTTCACTTTTATTTAATTCTGAGTTTTTGAAATTTTCAAGAATTAAAAGAACAGAATCAGATGGCTTTTGAGTGTGAAACTATGGGCTGCATTTAAAAAAAAATTTAAATTTATTTTTGGAGAGAGACAGAGAGAGAGACAGAGAGGGAGAGGGAGACAGATAGAGATGGGCGCACCAGCAGTCTCTCAGCTGCTGTGAACGAAATCCAGATGTGTGCGCCCCCTTGTGGTCAAGTGTGGCATTGCGCCCTTGCGTCACTGCATCTGGCTAAACGTGGGACCTGGAGATTGGAACCGGGTTCTTAGGCTTAGCAGGCAGGCGCCTTAGCCGCTAAGCCATCTCTCCAGCCCATGGGCTGCTTTTGACCTAGTATTACCACATATCTGTTATGCTCCAGCTCAGTCAGACCGTAGGCACTACTTACATCATCGGCTGCTGTCTTCACTGCTAGTTGTCGTTCTGTGGAAGGGAAGGAGCGGTCAGAAGTCAGAACACATACTCAGAAGAGAAGTCTGTGGACTCAGATTTCCTTGTTATTATTTTACCTTGTCTTCCCTCTTTGAATATAGATGGGTAATTTACATATCATTTTGTTTCTGAACTGTTTGGAAGTGGCAGATGTGATGATATCCTTTGCTTGGTGTGTGTTTCTAAGGACAAGGACATATTGACAAAGGTCAAGAAACTATCATTACCACGTTTCGAGACAGGCCTCACTAGAGAGCCCAGGGTGCTGGCCTTGAACTTTGGTGTGGACTGCAGGTGTTTGTTACCACTCCTGTTGAGTACACAATCATCTAAATATGCCAACGAACACAATTCCAATTGTCCTAGAAATGCCCTTTTTAACAGTTAAAAATGCATGTCCAGGACCCTGTTTGGGACTACCTACTGTATTTGGTTTTCGTGTCTCTTTTCATTCCTTCCCTGAGACCATCTTAGCTTGACTTGTCTTGGTCTTTGAAGACCATGCCTCGATTTGGGTTGCTTAGGTTGAGGCCGTGTGTTTCTGGAAGGAGGGAGATATGCCCTGCTTCCCTGCCCAAGCATCATGTCCAGGAGTGAGACCCAGCCCCAGTGTCTCCTGGGCATCTGTGCCTTCTGACCTCATCATTCTTTCTATATTTAGTTGCTTTCCCCATAATGAAGAGGTTTTCCTTCGGCCTGTCTTTCTTGTACAGAGGGTCTCGCGAACTGCTCTTTGTGCGTTGTTAGTTCCGTCCTTTGCTGTCATTATTTCCTTGGATGTTCAAATTGCTATAATTTGAGCTGTGGCTTCAGGCAGGCTCCTTTATCTTTAGTGACCTGTCTTTGTCATTTATTTTATTTTTAGCATTTTCTTACTTCGTGGCACAATGAACAGTTCAAGGGTCATCTTGTGCTTCCCCTGACCCAGCCCGGGATCAGCCATGACTGGTTCACTTTATCTGAGTGGCATTAGAAACATGATCCAGGCACTGAGTGTGCCCCGGAAGCTGTCATGGGTGAGCTAGGGAGTGAATGTGTGTTCAGACGCTGTGCATGTGTAAGCATACATGCAGAATTACACAGATGCATGCAGACTTTCTGCACTTCTATCTTTAAAAAAGTGTGCGTTTAGCCGGGCGTGGTGGCGCACGCCTTTAATGCCAGCACTCGGGAGGCAGAGGTAGGAGGATCGCCGAGAGTTCGAGGTCACCCTGAGACTACATAGTTAATTCCAGGTCAGCCTGGACCAGAGTGAGACCCTACCTCACAAAACAAAAAAAAAAAAAAAAAAAAAAAAAAAAAGTGTGTGTTTGTGCTCAGGTCCCATTCCACAGGGTGCATTTGAATCTTTCCCTAAATGTTCTCTGTGAATGTCCTCTGTTCCCTAACCCTCTCTATTTCTCTTACTCGACCCAGACCTCCAGAAAGTACTTTCCGAGTGTTCACTCGTACCAAGGTGATACACAGATGTCCATAGTCAGGCTTGGAGTGGTCACACCCGCAGCTAGAGGTCAGCTTCTGTTGAGCCCAGGGCCTGGTGAGTCGTCATCCAAGCAAAACCGATGAAGCAACGCTCTGCAGCTCCCCAGGCGCGGCGGGAGGGAGCGAGCTGCCCGACTCTGTCAACAGATCACTTTCTGGTGACGCTGGAGCATGGAACTGGAAAACAAGGGGCTTCTAGAAAAGGAAGGGTATTGTGGGGGAAAGTTCATCATCTTCCTCTCAGTGTACGTTAATTGCCTGGGGAAGAAGCACAAAGGCGAGTGTTGATTCGCGAGCATGGCTAACGAGGTCTGTGTGCGAGCGCTGGGATGAGGAGGGTATGTGAGAGGGAGGTTGGGGCGGCTCATCTCTTCTCAGGAACCCAGTGCATTCTGGAAGTCGGCAAAGGGATGAGTTCATATGTTGAAGTTGTGAGTCACGACTTGAAAGAGTTGCTCACTGCCTTAACATTGACAAGTATTTCTTCCCAGAAGCCGTCTGCAGTAAATTTAATGTAGTGGAACTTGTGGTTCAGTGTGAGATTTCTGGGAAGAGAGAGACAGAGACAGAGACAGAGACAGAGACAGAGAGAGAGAGAGAGAGAGAGAGAGAGAGAGAGAAAGAGAGAACTCAGTTCTAGAAACCATGGAACAGTATGAGAGCCCTTGTGTTATAGGCGAAGTATTACAAAGTATTTGCTCTTCTGCATTTTTCATATTAAATGATGAAGTGGAACTTCATATATGTAATATATTCCTGAGATTTTGAGATGGGTTCAGTTTCTGTGTTGTGTTAGGTCCTCATTCTTTTTTTTTTTTTTTTTTTTTTTAAGATAAATATTTTATTTATTTCAGAGAGTGAAAGAGGCACAGAGAAAGAGAGAGAAAGAGAAAGAATATAAATGGGCGAGCCAGGGCATCCAGCTGCTGCAAATGAACTCCAGATGCATGCGCCATCTCTCCAGCCTCCTCATTCTTGTTAAACCATATTCTAGAATACTTGACCACTTTATTTCTAGAAGCCTTTTAGTAAGATAGAAGTATCATAATTTTCTCTTGCTATTTAGAAAATTTGAGAAATACAAGGAATGTCGCAGGTATCATTGGGAGAGTTTTAGGGATATTGGAGATGCTCTGGAATTGCAGAGTGGATCATTTTACAGTGTGAATGTACTAAGAACAATGAATCGTACTCTTAAGATGAGGTGAATTTTATGGTATGTAAATTACATACCAATCAGAGAAAAAAAGGTATGGATAGATATTTCAGATTCTTAAATGTCTTCAGTTTGTGTGTGTGTGTGTGTGTGTGTGTGTGTGTGTGCGCACGTGTCATGGCACATGTGTGGTAGTCAGAGGACAGCCTTGGGGTGTGGGTCCTTGCCTTTCACCTTGTTTCAGACAAGTCTTTCTTTTTTACTTTTTTACTGGCAGCTTCCATAATTATAGACAATAAACCATAATTCCCTCCCCTTCCCCACTTTACAAACCCACTATCCACTGTCATATTCCCTCCCCTACAATTGCTCTTTCTTTTTTAAAAATTTTTTTATTGACAACTTATATATTTACATACAAAAAATGCATGATATTTCCCTCCCTTGCCCCCATACCTCTTTAGAACTCCAGTCTCCATCATATCTCCTCCCTCTCTCCATTAGTCTCTCTTTTAATTTGATGTCACCATCTTTTTCTTCTATTATGGCGGTCTTGTGAAGGTATTGCTAGGCACTGCAAGGTTTTGATGTTATTATCTTTTCCTCCTATAAGAGGGTCTTGTATAGGTGGTGCCAGGCGCTGTGAGGTCATGGATGTCCGGGCTATTTTGTCAAGACAGTCTCTCTTGTTTCCCGCTTTGAATGCTGGACTAGCTGGCCTTCGAGCTACAGCTTGGGAGGGGTGTCCTGACTCCAGGTCTTTTTGCTTGAGCAGGTTTGGATTGCTAATGCTCACACTGTTCTGGGGATGTGAACTCGCGTCCTCAGGCTTGCACAGCAAGTGCTTTTAACCACTGAGCCATATCCCCATCCCCAAGTACCTTCAAGTTTTGCAGGTTTACTCTGGTCCCCTGCAAGGTAGGTCGTGATCATTGAGTTTCAAAACGAAGACAACAGAACTGAGAACCTTTCCACATGCGGGCCCCGGCCCTCAGGACAGCCTTGAGGCTAGGTGCACGAGCATTGTGTGGACATAGGGGCTATGGGTCAGGTCTCTGAGGACACGCAGGAGTTTGGTGATGGCCTCTTCTCTGACATGTGACTTACACTAAGGGAGTTGACTTCACTTAGGGACTTGTCTGCTTACCCCTCTTGTGGTGTCTTGCAAACAAACATCGCTCTTATTTATAGAAGGAGCTTTTGGAGACCTAACCTTTAGCTGCAACGCAGTGGACACTTAGAATTTTGTAGATAACTTTAAAGTTAAGAAGAATAGACTTAGCTTCTACAGAGTGTCTCCAACTTAGTGGTATGCTTTGGGATAGGAAAGGGCACAGCAAGGTCAACACCTGACAGTACTTGTTTTCCTGTAAATATTTTGGGGAAGTTGAAGGGAGGCAGCTTTCTGCTATATTCTTACGGAAAGTGCTGTCGGCCCGGAACGTTGCAGCCAGTGCTTTCCTGCCTGCGCAGGTTGTGTGGTGGACACTGAAATCACCTCTGCTCACTAACGTGAAGACCAGGATGTGAAGTACTTTATCGGACTTCAGAACAGGTAAAACTGTTAATTTGCATCAAAGTGTATTTACTTAGCTGCAAGAATTTTCATTGTACCCACTTTAGAATTGCTACTGCTTCGTTTCATGTGTGAGGAGAAGACATCTCTGAAAGACAACAGAGGATTTTTTTTGTTTTGTTTTGTTTTTGTTTTTGAGGTAAGGTCTCACTCTGGCTCAGGCTGACCTGGAATTCACTATATTCTCAGAACTATATTCTCGAACTCACAGCGATCCTACTACCTCTGCCTCCCGAGTGCTGGGGATGACAGAGGATTTTGTGTGGCTTTGAAATTGCTTTTGGGCATTATGTGTGACCCTTAGAAGACTTGTTCTTTCATTCCTGATCATATACATTAACTACATGTAAAGCTGGTTGGGGGTTGTCTGCTGTGTTGAGTGCTGGCAAACAGACAGAGACTTTCAGAACTAGAAATCTTAGGTGCAGTGCCTCCTGCTGGGTGGGGTTTGCCATCTTTGTCTTTCTGTTCAAATGCTTAGCTAGCACCTGAGCATTATTGAATACACATGGCCCTGTAATGAGTGAGCCTTTATCCTTCGACAGTGTCACTGTGCCTGGTGCCATACAGTGGGGAGGCAGAATCCTGGTGTATCCAGTGGGTGACTGGAGTCGAAAGAGACAAGATGATTGGGCAGATTCTCTGTCTTGATCTCTGAAAGATGTGCTGGGAAATAATGTAAGTGTTAAAATTAAAAGAGATAAATAACTAGGTTCATTTTGCAGCATGAACTTGTATTCAGGTGTCAGTGAAACCCGAGATGCTCTTCAGAAAACATGGCATCTGAGGTCCCATTGCCACATGGCTGTTGACTCTCAGCTTTTTACTGCACTGTACATGAGGCTATTGGTGAGGAATGGGCAGAATTGTAGGGCAGAATCCGTCTCTCTTCTCCTTCCCTGCTGTTGTAGGGCAAAGTGCCTCTGCATCGAAAGCAGTGAGCGATTGTCAGCCTTATCAAAAGCAGTTGGGACAACTCGCCAGAAGGCGTGATAACTCAGGTGCTCCTTGTGCAACTATACAGTAACACTTGAGGTCTCACGACCTCAGGGGAAGATAGAGTGTATAGAAAGTAAAAGATCAAGGAACAGTGAGCTCCATCGAGGTGGTTTCTGTGCAGTCATCATGTTCTGTAAGTAAGTCCTTACTCCAAAGCTGAGGGAAGCATCTGCAGGGATAACTAAGGACCCAGGTTCAATTCCCCAGTACCCATATAAAGCTGATGCACAAAGTGGTGCATAAGTCTGCAGTTCCTGTGCAGTGACTAGAGGCCCTGGCATACCCATTCTCTGTGTCTCACAAATAAACAAATAAACAAATGATCCTGATGTAGTGAGCCCAGGCCTGTAAGAATCCCTCTCCATGCTCTGTAAGAGGTTCACTTAACTCAGTGGTTTGGGGCCACTGCACTTTCGTCTGCCGTCTGAGCCCTATTTGGGGCGAAGACGTGTGTGTGCACCTCCACAGGGGACGAGTTTTCTGCGACACCTCCTCACCCCTTTACCACACAAACACCTGTCTATCTGCATGGCCAAGGATGTGTGCTTCATGACAAGTCACGCGTGATCCCGAGGAGGCACGTCCGAGTTGCAGAACCCATCAGCTCGCTCACCTGGGCGGGGCGGGGCTAGGTGTGGGGCATGCGGACTTCCTGCTCCGTGTCTTGCTGTCCTGTCACGAGCCGCACTCTGGGTCTCTTGGCCTTGTGTTTGCTTCTTTCCTAATGTAGTCTGAGCATCATTGCCCTGAGGAAGCTGCCCTGTCCATCCCGTTCTTGTCTTCTGGGGTCTGTTGGATTTGGTCTGGCACCTTGTGTAGGGCTGGATTCTAGTACTGGCCCTTTAAGTCATAAATGGTAGGTTTGCTTCATTTGTGTGAGCTGTGGGACCTGCGCTTCCACTGCTGGCCTGTGATAGACCCCAGGAGGAGGCACGTAGGTAAGCCCTTGTTGGTTTATATCCATGTTTGTTTGTTTGTTTTCAAAGTAGGGTCTCATTCTAGCCCAGGTGACCTGGAATTCACTATATAGTCTCAGGGAGGCCTCAAACTCACAGCGATCCTCCTACCTCTGCCTCCCAAGTGCTGGGATTAAAGGTGTGCGCCACCACGCCTGGCATGTCCCTGTTTCCTTAACTTAGACTATCAATGTCACCTGGACAGTTATTATTTTTTAATTATAGGATCTTAAAATAGTGTAATACAGTAGCCCTAGAAGAGAGCCCTGGAGTCTAAATTTTGAAAAAGGCCCTTAAAGTAATTCAGATGCAAAGCTACGTACAGGAACCACTGAATGTGGGCTGTGGGACTGTGGTGGTCTGAACCAAGGTCCTGAAAAGGTGTGTCTGAGGCTCGGTACTGATGAGGACAATCGGCTTATTTACCTCTCTGTTTTGGAGGCTGAAATACAAGCTGCCAACTCCATCACATCACTGTGAATGGTATCATGAAGACAGCACGTGTGGCAGGAGAAGTCGCCTTACTAGACAGGAAGGGGGCGACGGTGTCAGGCTCAGGGGGTCCCAGGAGAGTTGCGGGTCGTGCGGCCACGTGAGCTCCGGCCTCTCCATGCGGCCGCGCTTCGTAAAGGCCTCCACCTCCCCAAGTGACCACAGTGAGGAACAGGCCCTAGCACCTAACTCTCCGAGGACAAGTCACATCCAGACTAGAGGGACCATGGGCAGTAGTGAGTAAGGCCCCGTGAGTGCAGCGTGCAGTCCTTCTAGATCATACCTGGAGCAGATGCAGAGATCGCAGCCCGTGAGAGGCGGGCATGCTGTGTGAGGGAGGAGGCTGGGGCTTTTGGAGCTTTCTGCTCTGTGAGCACACTGAAGACACAGCCCCCAAAGTAAGTGGAAGCCCCTCTGTTGCCATAGAGATGTTATGTACTGTTGAAGATTAGAGAAATCACGTTGCACATTATCAGAGCAGATGCTTGTCATTCGCCACTCCTCACCCGTGTCCCTTCTACTAACGCTTGAGAGCTGCAAGCGCCACGTCTTCCTTTGTCTTCACCAGTAAGATGGACGGCGCAGCTCATGCTGCGGGAGGGCCGGGTGGGTGTCATGTATGCCACAGGCACAGCAGCGAAGGTGGTTACGCACGGTGAGGAATTTTTAGTATTTCAGGAACAGCAGCTTCAACTCTGCTCTGAGGACACACAAGTAATTTGTTACTCCCCCCCCTCCCCAGTTTCTACTTGATGAATTTCATGCTCTTATTATTTTTTTAGTTCTGGGGAATCAAATCCAGGGCCCCATGAATCCTGGGTCAGCACTTTACCTTCGTGCTGCCCTCCCAGCTCCTGTCTCCTGTCATTTACTGTTTGGAAAGCGCCGGCCAGGGATCCATTTTTTCCCCAGAGTCTCAGTGTATAGGCCAGATTAGCCTTTAAGCCATCCTCCTGCCTCAGCCTCAAGAGTGTCCTGTTTCCACCAATGCTTCAATCGTCAGGGATATTTTTTTAATTCCTACCTTAATGGAAGTTGAGATGTGCAATCTGAGGTCTGCTGGCCCAGGAATATTTTAGGATCATTTTAGATTGAGGTTACACATTCACTTTCAAGGCAGTTTTATGTATTTGATGGGCCAACTAAAAGGTATTTTCTACAAAAAAACCTTTTTGAAAATTTTTCTTGTTCTGGTCTATCCTGGAGTGATGTATACCTCTTAAAGATTATATCCCTTATTAAGGACAATTATTGTCTCTCCCAGGGAGTTGTGGCTTGACTGGAGCCTTGACAGATAGACAGACACATGCCACCAGTTGTTAATTTTTTCCATGAAGATGACCAGAGCGTTCTATATGTTCCTAAAACACTTCAGACTAAGAAAATGGTAATTATGATATAATTAAATAAATTCAACAACTCATTTTGATTTTGAAATATTGATCATTACACTTACTTATTTTTTTTATTTTGGAGAGAGACACAGAGAGAGAGAGGGAGAGGAAGACAGATAGAGATGGGCATGCCAGCAGTCTCTCAGCTGCTGTGAACGAAATCCAGATGTGTGCGCCCCCTTGTGGTCAAGTGCGGCATTGCGCCCTTGTGTCACTTTGCATCTGGCTAAACGTGGGACCTGGAGATGGAACCGCTGGAGGCTTAGGAGGCAGGCGCCTTAACCGCTAAGCCATCTTTCCAGCCCTACACTTACGTATTTGAGAGAGGAGAGAAAGAATGAAATATGAGAGGGTGTGCCAGGGTCTCCTGCCGCTGCAAGTGAACTCCAGAAACACATGCCACTTTGTGCATCTGGCTTTACATGGGTACTGGGGAATTGAACTTGAGCTAGCAGGCTTGCAAGCACCTTTAGCCGATGAGCCATCTCCCCAGCATCTGATTGTTACACTTACTAACACAATTGTCCAAAATTGTTTCATTCTTGTATAATGAAAGTATTCCGAAATCTTAACGGTTTTCCTCTGTACACTGTCATGGGTTTTGCAGTGTCACTATGTTAATAGCTGCTTGCAGAAGGAATTAACAAGCAAGTTTTCAGTTTCTGGACAACTCCTGAGTTGCTCATGTGTGCCTGTGTTTCAGACCTGGGCAGACTTCCACAGTGGTGGGAGCGCTTGGTGATTTCTCCATTGCGTGTAGGAGGTCCTCTTCCTCCCCTGCCCTGCTGCACCTCACCTGTGTTGGTTGCTTTCTCAGCACTGCGACATCAGTTATGAGCCTGTTTGATGTAGTGATTCTTCTTTTAGGATGAGTCATTCGCGACTTAAATCCTTTGACACTTAAATGTCCGTGGTGGAAAGATGGTTTAAAAAGTACTACCCAAAACATCTGGCCAGTTGGGTGTAGTGGCACACACCTTTAATGCCAGCACTCGGGAGGCAGGGTAGGAGGATCACCATGAGTTGGAGGCCACCCTGAGACCACATACAGAGTGAATTCCAGGTCAGCCTGAGCTAGAGTGAAACCCTACCTTGAACAAACAAAAAAAAAATTGGGAAAACAATCTTAACGGAAGGGCTCAGGCATTTGCTATTACAGGAGTGAGGAGCAAAGAGGAATAAGCCACAGTGTCTCTGAGTGGCTCGCCTGCCTGGCAATGAACCTGTATAGGAGTGGAGTAGTGCCCGCGGGGATGGCTTCCAATGCAGTTGCCCAACTTCTGATGTCCGGCTTGAGAGCCCGTCCCGCTCTGTGAACTCCATGTACTCGCGTGGCAGTGCTGGTAGCCGGTCAAGACTCTGAAGTTGATTTCTCTCACGAAGCATCTGCTCTGTGTGTCCAGGCTTCCTGAGATTGCATCAAGGTTAGCAGTAGCTTCTCAACCAACTCATCCCCGTTTCCTTAGGTCAGGTGTCGTTCCTGCTAGTACTGACCGACCCGACTGCACTTTTCTCCTATCGTTTATTCCCTTGTTGCTCGCTTCCTACAGGAGAAACTTCCTCTCTGAAGTGTCTGTGTGTTTAAGTGAAAGTCGGCATCTCCCATACAGGCCCCATACCCTACAAAGTGTCTGTTTTGCCTGTTGAGTTTTTAAAAACCACCAAGAGCGTGTAAGACACCCAAGAAGTGCGAGTCTTGAATACACTGCAGCCGTGACTCTCAGAGTGAAAGGACAGTGGACAGATCCAAGCTCTCTCCCGGCCTCCCTCTGCCCCTCCAAGCTGCCCCATCACTGGTTTGCTGTTTGCCTTCTTCCTGTTGCTCATCCTTCTTTCTTTCTAAGGCCCAGTGTTCCCATGCACTGCACTCCTCAAAGGGACTTTCCTTGTGTCAGAGTGACTCAGCCAAGGTCAGTCTCCAGCCCCAGCACTCCTCTGCCCAGCAGGAAGCTTTTCCAAAAGGTGCTTGAACCCTGTAAATTGCCTTCAGAAACCCCTTCCTGCAGAGCTGTGTCACTTTACCACATCTTAGAGAGAGGAGACAAGCAGAATGATGGTTGGTGACTGCTGGGGCACACCCACCCAGTCACACTTGCTGCATTCAGGAATGTTTTTTTTCCAGAAGGGACTGTATTTTTCCTTTTCAGTGTAGTTCCTCCTTCTGTGATCTTCCTCTCCTTTGACCCTGTGAGGGTCATAATTGCACTCTTGGCCATTGCAAGTGTTGTTGGAGGCAGTTAGAGCTTGGACTTTCATTTCTGGAGCAGGAACATCGGAGCAGGGTTTCTTTAGAGAGTCCACTAGATTTAACTGGTCCCTGACTTCTGCCTTATGATGGGAAGGAAGCCACCCTGTCCTTCTCTGATTATCAAACTCTGTGAATAACCCCATCCCCTTTAGCCAGTTTTATCTCATTAAAATTTGCATTTCTAATGAACCTAGTAGACAGCATTTAGCAAGTAAACTCGACGGTTCTTAATTTGGGAGTGATCTAATCCCCTTTCCTAAATTGTATTAATTCTTGAAAATGATTTTGGCTCACACTTGTCTCATCATGTATTATTGTCTGATTCTTACTTCTTTTTCCTCCTCTCCCTCCTGTCCTCCTGCGTGTGCTTGTGTGAAGGTCGGAGGACAACCTGGGGTGTTGCCTCTCAGGTGCCATCCATCTTGTTTTCTTTCTTTGGTGTGTGTGTGTGCATTAGGTGTGGCATGTCCACATGTGTGCAGATGCTGGTGGCATGCCGCTAGAGGCTAGCAAAGGACACTGAGTCTTCATCATTCTTCTGCCTTATTTTGCGAGATGGCGGCTCACTCAGCCTAGGGCTTGCTGTGTTTTGGCTAGACTGGCTGAGCAGCGAGGCCTGGCGGTTTTCCTGTCTCTGCCCACGCAGCACTGGGGTTAAAGGCTTGCACAGCTGTGCCTGGCGTTCACCTGGATGTGGGGGAATGAATTGAGGTCCTTTGCTTGCACAGAGGGCACTCTTAACTGCTGAGCCATCTTCCCAGCCTCACCATTTACCTTTTATGCCAGGGTCTCTCACTAGCCTTGAACTCACCTAGACTGGCCACCAGGCCCAGGTATCCATTTGTCTCCGCCTCCCTCCCTGATGTGTAGACTTCAGGCACTAAGCAGTTCAGTCCTCAAGCTCCATGCCTTGTGCTTGGAATAAGTAAGTACACCTTGTGGGCAATCCCCTATCATTCGGTGGGTGAGCACCCTCTGGACCCTCATTGGTACAGCTGGTTGATGGCTGGGGGTGGTCAGTCACAGTGGCCAGTGAGGAAGTGTCCATTATTAGGGTTCCTTTAGGACTTCAGATCTAGTTGTATCTCAACATTTTCATTTCGTTGAGTCACTTTTTAAAAATATTTATTTATTTGCAAGCAGAGAGATATAGATGATAGATAGATAGATAGATAGATAGATAGATAGATAGATAGATAGATAGATAGATAGAATGGGAGTGCTAGGGTCCCTAGCCACTGCAGACAAACTCCAGATGCATGTACCACTTTGTGCATCTGGCTTTATGTGGGCACTGGGGTTGAACTGGGGTCCTTTGGCTTTGTAGGCAAGCGCCTTAAGTGCTGAGCCATCTCTCCAGCCTGAGTCAGGTTTTGAACGAGTACATCCTGTATGCATAGGGAAGGTCAGAGAAAGGCAGCACTGGAAAGCTTTTCTAAGGTCTTGGGGAATATCTTTATGGGAGCACGCTCCATGAGCCAGTGAAGATTGTTGTTTTCTCTGTCTTTCCTTTTTCTGTGTTTTAGTTCCATTTCTAGGAGGCCCCTCCCCTCTCACATCCCTCTTGAGGCATTATGTCAATCTGAGAACAGGCCACAGGGCCTTTTAAAGTGATACACGTAGATATGAAGCCAACCCAGTTTTTCATAAATAGGTCACCATTGTTTATACTAAGTAGGATTCCAATAATACTCTCTTTAAAGCAAAAGTATTTTAAGGAAAAATGACCAGTGTCCAAATCGTGCCCCCTTTGCTGGGCTTGTCAGAAAGCTTGGACTAGAAAATGGTGATTTCAGGATCTGCCTTGTGTGAACTTGACCACTGACAGACAATATTGAGGGAACGCCCCCAGTGGTCCACACGTGTGAGGAGTGGGCGAGGCTAAGTGCGAGCAGGCGCAGGACTGGAGGCCGCTTCCGTTCTTTACACAGAGCAGCGATCATTGCTCTGGGAGGCCTGGGAAGTCTGGCTGTGATGGGCCCCAGCCCCAAACCAAGTCGGCTTGCTTTACTCGTTGAACACTCTGACTGCTACTTAAAAATCTCCATAGTTGGGCTTAAGAGATGGTTCAGCAGTTAAGGTATTTGCTTACAAAGCCCGAGAGCCTGGGTTTGATCCCCCAGTACCCATGTAAACCCAGGTGCACAAAGTGGTGCCTGTCTCTGGAGTTCATTTGCAGTGTTAAGAGGCCCTGGTGCGCCTGCATTCTCCTCCCTTCCCCTCTCTCCTTGCAAATAAATAAAAATGTTTTAAAAACTTCATAGTCTTTTTTTTAATTTTTAAAGTTTATTTGCAAGCAGAGACAGACAATAAGATACACAGGGGAAGGCAAGAGATTGAGAGAGAATGGGCACACCAGAGTCTTTAGTAGCTGCAAATGAACTCCAGATGCATGCACTATTTTATGCATCTGGCTTTATGTGGGAATGGGCAATGGAACCTGGGTCCTTAGGTTTTGCAGGCAAGTGTGTCAAGAACTAAGCCATCTCTCCAGCCCCCACTCCCCCTCATAGTCTTAATGAGGGTTCCCAGTCAGTCGGCAGCCGTGGACCAAGAAGATACACAAGCCAAGCTGAATCGGGAAGGGAAGAGACTCAGTTGGGATTGTCAAGCAGTTTCTTCAAAAATGGGATTAACTGCTGACATAATCCTTTGAAAAGTTTCTACAATGGTGTCATTTGTAAGATTGAGCAGAAGCAAACAGGCTGTTCCCTGATCAGTTGGATGCTTCATCACTGACTTCATGGGCTGATCTGTGAGGTCCTCGCAGGGACCATATGTCTAACTCATGACTTCAGTACTGTGTGCATGGCAGAATGCAGGAGCTACACTGGAAGGAAAATCTCCTAACGTCCCCCAGGTGAGCTCTAGAGAGTTTCTGAACACATTTCTCACCATGGTTTCTCCAATGACAACAAAATGCCACGTATTTACCTGCTGTATGTAAGCTGTTTATCTTTCCCTGGAGTTGGTTTTCAAGAGGGCTGTGCAGTTCTGTGTAGGAACTACCTTTTGTGTTTTGTGGACTCTTGCTGGGGCTGGAGCTGTCTGCGCAAGTGCTGCTGTTCCTCAGGCTTGGAGTTTGGCCCTTTCAGCCCTGGGTCAGATTGTTCAGCTTCATCTGCTTGCTTGGCCTTGGTGGGTGCTGTGGCCTTGCTACCATGTGCCCGTCTCACCCACTTTGATTCTCCACCACTGTTTCAGGGACAGTGTGTTGAAATGCAAATGTGGTGTTGGCAGTGTCACCAAGGAATCCAAGTCTGTCTGCAGCCTCTTCTAGGCAGGCAGAGTCTTGGTCCACAGGCTGGGAGGGCAGCAGCCCCATTACATCTGATCAGTGCTCTGGTGGCCGCTAGGTGTCCTGTGCAGCCAGTGTCCTCAGAGCCACCATTGGGAAGGCTAGTTGTTGTTGTTTTTAATGTTATAGTTAATAGATTTGCTTTTTAATTGGATTATTGGATGCACATGCATAAAGTTTGTTGTTCTTTGTTTTATATAGAATTAAAGGGAAATTTAAGACCCTTTGTCTGCTTTGTTCTCATTTCTGTTGTATTCTTTTTTTAAAAAAAATATTTTATTTATTTATTTGAGAGACAGAGAAAGAGGCAGAGAGAGGGGGAGAGAATGGGCACACCAGGGCATCCAGCCAGTGCAAATGACCTCCAGACGCATGCACCTCCTTGTGCATCTGGCTTACGTGGGTCCTGGAGAATCGAACTCGGGTCCTTTGGCTTTGCAGGCAAACACCTTAACTGCTAAGCTATCTCTCCAGCCCTCTTTTGTATTCTTATTGGCAGTATGGCTACCTTTTTTCTTTTTTTCCTCCTTTTTAGATGGAACTTCTCCATTTTTCTTTTTATGCCTTACTCATCCTCCAGCCCTCCTCCGCAGTCCATGGATTTCTTTCCGGATATGCTCCTGTTCCCTGGGTGGGTGGCTGTGTCTGAGCATCTCCTCTTTGATTCCAGAGTTTACTATTAGATTAACGACTGAAGGGAAGTTTCGAAGGTGGAGATGTTAGGTTACTTCGCCACTGCGTCACAGAACAGAACTCGCCTTGTTCTGTCGACTTGCACGTTGGTCTCGCCTGTGGCTGCTCACCGGGTCGCGGGCATTCTCATTATACTGGGCGCTTGCGTTGCTCCCATAAAACAGCAGTGGAATGCAGTGTAACCTGCCTGCCCTCATCCCATGCAGGCGGGGTAAGAGCAGTGTTTCCAAGTGTCCAAGTGTACTTTCTCTTACTGCCTTTATCATGAGTTCTTTAACAAGGGTCATTCCCAGTAGTAGTTGATTCAAATCCACCTGAGGAAAACTGAAAGTGGTTCAGGACGGGGTTGAAAGCATCTCTAAGTTCAGAGTACTTGGATTAAACAATCATGCCATGACTAGCACTAGAGTTTGATAATTAGAACATTTTAGCAAAGGTTTATGATTCAAAGCCTATGGTGGCCTGTTATCACAGGCAGAGGAGAAAGTTGTTGAGAAAGTATGAAGTAAACGCTGGGAGGAGAGAAGAGGGAGGTAGGGATCAGGGAGCAGCCGCAGTCTAGGAAAGCTATTCTGGAGCGTACTGGTCGTCCTGGGATGAGTGTTCTGTATTCTAGACAAACAAGCCGTTGCTGCCATGCTTTAGAAGGCTTTTGTCTGTTTCATATTAGACATATAAAAGAATAAGAGACAAATTCTTCGTGATAGCTTTATATTGTATATAATATTTAGCTTTTCCCCCCTGTTTTATCTAAAAAAGAAATTTAGGGGCTGAAGAGATGGCTTAGTGGTTAAGGCACATACATGCCTGTGAAGCCTAAGGACCCCGGCTCAATTCTCCAGGTCCCATGTTAGCCAGATGCACAAGGTGGCACATGAGTCTGGAGTTCATTTACTGTGGCTAGAGGCCCTGGTGTGCTCATTCTCACTCACTCTCTCCCTCTCTCTGTCTCTAATAAATAAATAAAAAAAATAAAAATAAATCAAAGAAAAAAGAAATTTAGTGGAGAAAGCATACAAGTTTGAGAGAGTATGGGAGCTTTGGTTTTGCTCACAAGTTGTGGATTTTGCTCTTGATCATCTTTACCCCATGGTTGGACCCTTTGCCTGTCAGTTTAAGCATCTTTTTTTTTTTCTTCACATTATTTTTTATTAGCAGCTTCCATACTTTACAGACAATAAACCATGATAATTCCTTCCTCTCCCTCACTTTCCCCTTCACAAAGCCACACTCCATCGTATCCCCTCCCTCTCTCCATTAGTCTTTATTTTGATGTCACCATCTTTTTCTCCTATTATGAGGGTCTTGTGAAAGGTATTGCTAGGCACTGTGAGGACATGGATATGAGGCCAGTTTCTCTCTGGACAGTTGCGTTGTAAGGAGTGGTACCCTTCCTTTGGCTCTTACATTCTTTCTGCCACCCCTTCCACAATGGACCCTCAGCCTTGGAGGGTGTGATAGAGATGTTTCAGCGCTGAGCACTCCTCTGTCATTTCTTCTCAGCATTATGTTGCCTTTTGGGTCATCCCAGGGCCACTGCCATCTGAAAAGGGAAGCTTCTCTAACCAAAAATGAGAGTAGCAGTAATATATGAGTATGAATGTTAAGTAAAGTGCTTACAGGGCAGTTTTTTGGGCATAATATATGCATTTAGCCAGGTAAGAGCAGACGTTACACTCCTCAGGCTCATGACCTCCCCCACCGTAGGCTTATGATTAGGTTTTTCAGTATCAGGGATGTATTCTGCCCCACAGAGAAGGCCTCCAGTCAAATTAGAGAGCAGTTGGTTTCCTCCATAACAGACATGCCACTATTGCACCTGTTGGCTCATTTGGCCTGGCTGGCCAAACTGGAGGCTTGCAGTGTGCACTGTTTTCACCACTGATGACTTCCTATAGGCTGCATGCAGTGCAGCTTTTTTTCAGCTCAGCCCCAGTTTGATTTCTGATTGACCTTGCAGTCTAAGCTTGTGGAATCTTTAGCAATAGGGTCTTACCATCTATTCCTGGTGGGAAACCAAGAGCCCTGGCAATAATAGCCTGTAATGTTTTGGGGTATCAGGGACCTCCCTGGCCAACAGCTCACTGGAATGTATCCCATCCCTGGCACTGAAATTTTTCTAGAAACAGTCTGTGGTTTCTGGGTGTGCCATTATCCAAAGAAGTAGGTTATCATATGGCTTATTCACAATATCCTGAATTTTGATTGACCCTCCCCTACCCTTTCTTTACTCAATCTCTTCACCTCACCTCACCTCACCTAGGCTATTCTGTTGTTGTTTGTTTTTTTTTTTTTTTGAGATAAGGTCTCACTCTAGCCCAGGCTGACATGGAATTTACTTTGTAGTCAGTCTCAGGCTGGCCTCAAACTGACAGCAGTCCTCCTACCTCTGCCTCCCAAGTGCTGGGATCAAAGGTATGCACCACCATACCCTGCCTAAATGTTTTATTTATTTATTTGAGACGTGGGGGGGGAGAGAGAAAATGGTCATGCTAGGGCCTGTAGCTACTGCAAACAAACTCCAGATGCATACCCCACCTTTTGCAGCTGGCTTTATGTGGATGCTGGGGAGTTGAACCTGGGTCCTTTGGCTTTGCAGGCAAGTGCCTTAATTGCTAAGCCATTTCTCTAGCCCCCCTCTTTTTGAGTTAGGGTCTTACTCTAGGCCAAGCTGACCTGAAATTCATTTTGTAGTCTCAGGCTGGCCTTGAACTCACAGTGATCCTCCTACCTCTTCCAAGTGCTGGGATTAAATGCATGCTCCACTATGCCCGGCAATCACATCATCTTAGATAACCTTTGGCTATTCGTTCAGGGTGCTTTGACAAGCTCCAATTATGTACTGAGCCATCACTAGAACTAAAACTTCTGTTAAAGTTGACTTGAGGTCCTTGAAACATAGTTTATATCTAGAAATGTTTTATCACCTTATTCAATCAGTTGCTATAGCAATATTAAAATATAAGTATTCATTGATTTAATATACCACTTCAGCATTAGGTAAAATTGCTGATGACATATTAGCAACCAGAAGTAATGAGAAATTATTGAAACTTGACTCTTTCAACATTCCAGTTCTTAAATTATATTCAGTCTTAACCTAACATCAAATATCATGAGGATACTTTAGGGAAAGATCAGAAATTTCAGGAGCCTTGGGTGTTATTGGTAATCAGGGCGTTCAGAAGGTCCAACCAAGCCTGTGTAGCCCAAGAAAATAAGTAACTCAACACCTGGTTGTTACTACTGCAGTGTGCGTGACCGCAAAGAAGTAACTGGTTTATGTTTAGCAAAAACTATACACATAGCAGATTATTGTACTGTTGTAAAAGAAACAAAATATTCTGTAACAGTTTGCCAAAAACAATGCCATTATAAGAAAAGCCCATTGGCTAGGTCTCTCATTGGTTGCTATAAGTAATCTCTACTTTTACCAGAACTACAGGAATTTTTCAGTGTTTAACCAACTTTAAAATTGTTCCATTTAAGGTAATGCTGGCCAGCCAGACAAGGTCACTGTTCACCAGCTCTAAACTCTGTGGGATGGGGAGGGCCTGAGGCAGGCGTTAGCCAGCAGCCCCGCCGTCACTGGTGGAGGCCCAGCTGGACACCCTCCGTGGATGTGGATAGGTTGCTTCAGGACGAATGTTGAGTCAACCATTGAGTAACGAGTCTGAAGCACGTTTGTTCATAGCAATGGCTTAGCTGCAGCTTTTGGCTGTTTTTTTTTTTTTTTTGAAGTGTTAAGCTTGTCTGATTAAAAGATTAGAAAGCAATAAAGGGGAGGGGAGGAGATGGAGAACAAGATGGCCAGACATAATTAGATGCCTCATAATTAGATTTATTTTTATTTATTTATTTGAGAGAGGGAGATACAGAGAGAGGGAGAAACAGAGAGAGGGAGAGAACGGGCGCACCAGGGCTTCCAGCCACTGCAATGAACTCCAGACGCGTGTGCCCCCTTGTGCATCTTGCTTATGTGGGTCCTGGGGAATTGAACCTGCGTCCTGTGGCTTTGCAGGCAAGTGCCTTAACTGCTAAGCCATTTCTCCAGTCCCATGATTAGATTTTTAGCTTTCAAAGTCCCTCAATGAACAGATAACCAGGCACCCTTCACCTGTGAGAAGTAGGAAAGGAAGCAAGCTCGAAGCAGAAGTGCACGGACAGACCTTGCATTTTGATTTAAACTGAAGAGAGTTCCAGACTCACTAGATTCACTGTCATGGAGATGACAGAGGAACCCTGTTGTCGCCTGCACAATGGCTCTTGTCTTCTGGGTGACAGTCACCCTCAAGGGGCAGTCAGGATGTTGACCGGGCATGCAGAATGAAGCCCTTTCTATTGAGAACTGCATTAATGGAGTGGGACACACTGACAATGCTTGATTCAGCCAAAGCCCAACGCTAGCCAGGCCAAAGCGCACGCGGTCACAGTCAGAGGCACCACAGTATTCGTGTTGGGCCTGCAGCGACGTCCGGGGTGGTGTCTCTGAGGATGTGTAAAGAACACTGGGGTCGGTTAGCATGATGGAGTTTAGGTTGCGGCAGGTTGAGAGGCAATATCCCGTTCCTAGAGGAAGGACATGCTTTGTGTGGAACACAGATGGACAGACCATAGCATAGGCAGTGACACAAGCACAGCACTGAGGCAGGTGTCACATTGAGAACCTGCTGTGACTGGGCCTGTGAAGCTCTGCTGTGGAATGGAGGGTTGTTCCAACATGCACTGGAGCACCTGCCAGACCCTCTGATGGCCTCCAGACCTTTCAAATGGTAAAAATACCTTTAAAAATGTTTGTAGGCACTGTGAGACTACATAGTGAATTCCAGGTCAGCATGGGCTAGAGTGAAACCCTACCTTGAAAAACCAACCAACCAACCAAACAAACAAACCAGAAAAGTTTGTAGGGCTGGAGAGATGGCTTGGCCATTAGGGTGCTTGCCTACGAAGCCTAAGGATTCCCCAGAACTCATGTAAGCCAGATGCACATGGTGGTGCTTATGTCTGGAGTTCATTTGCAGTGGTTGGAGATCCCGGCACACCCATTCCCACCCTTCCTCCCTCCCTCCTCCCTCCTTCCCTCCCTCCCTCCCTCCCTTTTTCCCTCCCTCCCTCCCTCCTTCCTCCCTCCCTCCCTCCTTCCCTCCTTCCTCCCTCTCTTTCTCCTTCCCTCCTTCCTCCCTCTCTTTCTCCTTCCCTCCCTTCCTCCTTCCCTCCTCCCTCCCTCCCTTCCTCCTTCCCTCCTTCCTCCCTCCCTCCCTCCCCTCCCCCCTTCCTCCCCTCCCTCCTTCCTCCCTCCTCCTTCCTCCTTCCTCTCCTCCCCCTCTCTCCTCCTTCCCTCCCTCCTCCCTTCCTCCCTTCCTCCTTCCCTCCTTCCTCCCTCTCTTTCTCCTTCCCTCCCTCCCCCCTCCCTCCCTCCCCTCTCCCTCCCCTCCTCCTCCCTCCCTTCCTCCCTCCTCCCTTCTTTCCTTCCCTCCTTCCTCCCTCTCTTTCTCCCTCCCCCCCCCCTCCCTCCCTCCCTCCCTCCCCTCCCTCCCTCCCTCCTCCCTCCTCCTCCTTTCTCCCCTCCCTCCCCTCCCCCTCCCTCCCTCCCTCCCTCCCTCCCTCCCTCCCTCCCTCCTCTATATCTTTCTGTGTGTATCTGTCTCTCTCTGATTGAAAATAAATAAATGAATAAATACTTTTTAAAAATGTTTGTAGTTGGAGTCAACACTAAAACCAAACTGCCAATATACTCAAGGCTCAGGGATTGCTGAGGAAAAGGGGCAGGAAGATTTCAGAGCCACAGGGTGGATAGAAATATCCTGAGGTACAGCTCCCCTCCCCCCAAACCAACAGAAGCGCTAATTACCCCACAGTGAACACCTACTGAGGAGCCCTGTAGGGAAATGGGCCAGGGTAGTTGGGAAGAAGGGACTGGGTGGGACAGGGAGGGGACAAGAGAAGGTAATGGGAGAGGTTATAAGCAAAGCACATTATATACATTCATAAAATTTGTCAATAAAGAAAGCACAAGCTTCCTAGGGAAACCCATTGTTTTTGTAGGTGATTGATCACTCCTGCTGTGGGAAGTTCCTTCAGTCTTAGGAGGTGCAGGAGCATGGTTTAAATCCGAGTCAGCTCAGGCGCTTACCTGGGCTACATTTTCAGCTCACTTTGTGAGCCCCTGTAAGTCACCATTTAGAGAAGAGTAAGCTGCACTTCAAAGACATTGGACTACTCGCCTAGAAATAATTGGACAAGATTGGAGAAACCCTTCATTTCAGTAAGAACAGAATTACAGGACAACTAACGGGCCAGTGTCACCCACCCACACTGACGCCTCCTTTTGGGCTTCTGATTGCTGTTAATTAAGAGCTCTAACATTGACCTAAAAGCACAGGCTTCGTCTGCTTTCTACATGTCAGTTAGAAGCGCTGTGTCTGTGACCTGTCCGCCAGTGGTGGTCAATTTAAATAGAGCAACTTACGCTGTCCGTGTGTTACCTTATCATACAGTTTAATACTGAGCAATGAGCACTGGGGGCTACAAATATGAATTGGTAAGTCTGTGGTAGGACAGGTGGACCAAGGAGTTTGTCTGCTGATACTTTAGCATCATCAAGGTGTGGATTCTTGCATTGCTGATTGGGGGAAAGCCCCGCTACAGCCTTGGTGGCTGGCTGTGTGCCAGCGACAACCAAGTTGAGTAGATGCTCCAGCTTAGTGTGGACTGGTTGATGAGATGCTCCTGCTGTTTGCATTGCAGTTTGACCCCTAGCTTAGTGTGCACTGGTTGCTTCAGTGAGACTGGTAATTCATCATAGGTGTGAATGTGAATCTGCTAACCTCGGGGAGGGAGGCGCTAACCTCATCTTGCCCATAGAGCCACTGGCAAGGTGCTGGCCTGAGCTTTGCCCCAGAGAGATTGAAGAGCAGCGTTCTGCTTCCCTGAGTTAAGAACTTGTTCGCGCATGTTGTATCCCAAAGGAAAAGACGAAAAGCCAAATGAAGCCGGATGCCTGTCGCAGCTGCTGTGAAGCTGGAGGTTGGAGAATCACTTGAGCTCAGGGATTTGAGACCATCTTAGACCCCAGCTTAATGCAACAACCCCACACCACTAAGATCCTCCAGTATACAAACATTGCCAAACAAGTGAGGAAGTATCCACAGGAGAGATTTTTGACCACAGTCATGATCTACAAATTTGGATGGATTTACTGTCATGGATCTTTGACAGACCCCAGCATGCTTATAAATATAACCCAGTCGTTTTGGTAGTATCTGTGACTTGTCGCTCTTGAATGGGAATTTGCAGATTAAATTAGTGAGTGCCTATCTCAAAATAATACATCTTGTCCACTTCAAAATTATACTGGTTACCACACACTAACCACTAGATCTTTTAATTTAATGTGCACTAATGAAACACATGCTATTTTCAAATCTTGACTACTTCTTTAAAAGGCCTAATTGGGCCTGTCTGTAAGCTTCTCTCTTTTGTGCATGTTCAGTATCCTGAGAAGAGACGGACGTTTTAACAGACTGTCACCAGTTACACATCTCCGCCAAAATTGCTGCTTAGAATTGATGAGTGGTTTCTTTATGTTAGAATTCAAATATTTTCTAGGAGTTTTAAATTTTTCTTTTTTTCTCATCATTTACATAAACTTGTCCCTTTCCATAATTACTTGTCTTTTAATTTCTAAGAGTAGATTCCACTTATATTGTGTTTTGCATAAAGTCTGTATTTTTTGAAACTTGAGATTGTAGACTACTATTAACGCTGAGAGATTGTCCAGCATAAAGCTGTACTTTGGAATGACAACCTCCGGATGTGGAAGCGTGGCCTGTGATTCTGAAGATTTGGAGTGGTGAGTCAGTTGAAAGTTCACTTCAATCTACCTGTGCATTTTCAATAAAATCAGTTTTTATCATGTTGTAGTACTCTGTGAATCCATTTATTGTGATCTTAGCACGATTTATTCAAGTCATGAAAAGTATAGGATATGTTGTGAAAGAAAATGCCAGCATTACAGTTCCTAAGATGTCACATTACATTGAAAGGGTGACTTGCATGAAGAATGCTAATTTTTTATATTATTTTGTTTTTGAGAAACAGAGAGAGGGAGAGGGAGAGAATGGGTATGCCAGAGCCTATTAGCTGCTGTGAATGAACTCCAGATGTGTGCACCCCAGTGTGGCACATGTGCAACATTGCATGCTGTGTTAGTGCATCAGGCTTATGTGGGACCTGGCGATTCGAACATGCATTCTTAGGCTTCACAGGCAATGGCTTTAACTACTAAGCCATCTCTCCAGCCTGAGAAATACTGATTTTTGAAGAATGGAAGCTAGTGGATTTGGGGCAATAAATGCCAAGTATGATCCTTATTGTCAGCTCCATGGTAGAACATGGACTTAGCATATAGGAGGCCCTGGGTTTAACCTACAGCACTACAAAAACAAACAAAACTCCCAGGCAACCAAAAAGCAGTCTATGCTAATTCCTAACAGAGAAGACTTAGGAGTTCCAATTTTATCTAAAGATTTTAACGTTTAGAAATATTGAAATTTGCAGTGTAACATTCCACCCCCCCCCCCCAGAATGAGAAAGATAAGCATTTAGTGCTTCTTTAGACCAGGGCTTATAAAATTTGGTTATAGGCATGGTGCACGCTTTTAATTCCAGCACTCGGGAGACTGCAGTAGGAGGATTGCTGTGAGTTTGAGGCCAGTCTGAGACTACATAGTAAATTCCAGGTCAGCCTGGGCTAGAGTGAGACTCTACCTTAAAAAAAAAAAAAAATTTTTAACTCCATTTTTTTTCAAAAATATTTATTTGCAAGGAGACAGAGAAAAACAGAGAGAGAATGGGCACACAGGGCCTGCAGCCACTACAAACGAACTCCAGACACATGCACCACCTTGTGTATCTGGCTTATGTGGGTCCTGGGGAATCAAATCTGGATCCTTTGGCTTTGCCGGCAAGCACCTTAACCGCTAAGCCATCTCTCCAGCCCTTAACTCTATTCGTTATGACCACTGGATATTTTACATACCTACAGGGTTATTAGATATATTCATTTTAGCAATGAAACAGCTGACTTTAAATTTAGTTTTTGCAAGAATATTTTTAGGTACACACAGACAACCAAGTTACAGGTGCTTGGTGCGCCTGTGGTTACACGCAGCGGGCTCTGTCCATGGCCTCTGCCCTAGGGTGGGAGAGCCCTGGTGCTCCTTGGAAGTAGTGCGTGTGTAAGGAAGCCTGGCTAGGGCAGATTGTTTCTTTTGGAATTCACTTAAGTGTTGAAAACAAATTAATATCCACATTTGATACTTGAAAAACTTTGATATGTACTCGGCCACACACAGGTTTTGCTTTCCGTGGTTGGTATTTCATGAGGTTGAAGCTTTCAAATTTCAAAGGGCATAGTTAGGTGTTTTTTTTCTGGGAATAATTGGAATGTGAACTGATAGTTTGGGAATTCCTTCCTTCTGTGGGGATTTTCATACCTCTGGGCTTCTCGATGCGCCTGCCATGGCTTTTAAGAGCCTAGCTAGAGCACCTGTCCTAGAACCTGGAAGAGGACCAGAGGGGAATGGAAAAATAAAAGCAGTTGAAGGATAGAAGAAGAGGAGGAAGGACAATGCTGCTGGACAGCTTAGATTTCCAATCTAGTGTGGGTACCCTTGGGGAGGGAGAGCCACTCGCCAGCACTCTGATGTCTTCCTGTCTCCGCTCAGTGCTGAGCGCCCTGGCGCGGGAAGGAAGGAAGGAAGGAAGGGAGGGAGGGAGGGAGGGAGGGAGGGAGGGAGGGGAGGAAGGAAGGAAGGAAGGAAGGAAGGAAGGAAGGAAGGAAGGAAGGAAGGAAGGAAGGCCGCTGTCCTCTTGACGTCAGCGGTACGCTTTGACTCCTCCGCAAGCCTGCGGTTCCGCCACAGGCTGTTCGCGCTCCCCCTGCCCCCCAGCAGCACTGGGCACAGACTGTATGTGCATGTAGTTTTAAACTCAACATTGCTTGAAGTTTAAATTTGATTTATTTTATGTTCATCATTTACTATTATAAGTTGCTATTTACTGCTGGAGTTTTTTTTTTTTTTTTTGGTAACAATATGTAACCAAATGGTTCTCCTAGTTAATAGAGTAATTTCTCATTTCCCCCTTTGATAAACCTTCTGCCCCAAAGTACCTCTTTTATGGCAGAGACTCCATTTGGTCCTTGTTAGGTTTGCCAAGCACAAGCATCCCGTCCGAGTTAGCTGTGTGGTACTAGGACCACCAGCCAGGCTCAGATTTGGGAGGTATTTGTAGATGGTGGTTTCAGTACCAGAATGTGGGCACTGAAGAGGAAAGAGAAAGTGAGTAATGTCACTTTGCCCATGAGCAGCTGTTTGCTGTGATTCAGCTTTGAGGCTGGGGCTCAGTCTTGTGTGTGGTGGGTTGAACACTGCACATTGCTTGGTGTTGGCAAGGGGACAGGTGTTGCTGTCATATGTGGATATGCCTGACTGTTAAGCTGACCATGTGATTTATTGTCCCAACAGAGATGCTTTGAAGAGTGCAACGGGGTGTTCTGATCATTCTGAGCAGAGGGTGTATCGTGGGGGATTGCTCGGTCTGCAGGGCGAGGACCCCTCTCCTTGCTCACCGGTTTGATCATCACAGTCACGGTGTGTAAGGAGTCGTGTTAAGATATTTATGATGTGCTGGGCGTGGTGACGCACTCTTTTAATCCCAGCACTCGGGAGGCAGAGGTAGGAGGATCGCTGTTGAGTTCAAGGCCACCCTGAGGCTACATAGTGAATACCAGGTCAGCCTGAGCTACAGTGAGACCCTACCTCAAAGAACAACAAAAAAAGATATTTATATGACTCCCAGTGTTACTTGTTTTCTGGGTAATCCCTCACTCAGCTGAAACGATGGTTCAGTCCCTGACACATAATGGCGTGGCCAGCTGGCCGGGAGTGTGGGGGAGCTGGTGCTGAGTCAGAGGCTCCAGTCAGTGGGGTTCTGTGGAAGCAGACCTCCAGTACATTCATGCACCCTCACCCCCCGCAGCTCCTGCAGTGATGGGATCGGGAGTTTTGTGTGTGAGCTAAGTGTGACTTGAGCTCTGAATCAGGATTTGTCAGCACTGGGGACTTGGCATGCTTCCTAACCTTCTTCACAACAGCTCAGCCAAAGAGGGTCTCTGTACTCCGCCACCCCCCAGAACTCCAGAAGGAGGGAGGTGAAAAAGCCCTTTGGAGTAAGTGGAGCTATTTTGGCACAGTCCCCGCTTTGTCGGGCAGCCTGTCAGCGTTTCTGTCTGGGTCCTCCAGTAGGCCTGGTGTCCCAGAACGAGGAACAACCCTGACAGTAGTGAGATCCGCCCCCCCCCCTTAAAACCCTGACATCTTATTTACTGTGTGTAACAGGAATTATTCTCTGCTCGTTCTTCATTGTCCTGTAATGCTAGATGGCAAAATTAAACCTATCTAAAAATAAGAATGTATTCTCTTTTTTCATCCTGAGAATTCTTCAGCAGTTTAAGCATTTGCAGAAATATCAATAGTGATGTATGCTAAAATACTTTTTCTTTCAGTCTGGCTTTAATGCCTATTCCAGGTCACTAGTTTGTGTCAAGGTGTGCTGGTACACTCAGGATTAGCTATAACATGAGCGTGGAGGTACCTGTGCCTCACAGGCCTGAGTCTTCTCGAAATAACTCAGATAAAAAGCTGGTTACATGCTGGTCCTTTCCGTCTCTGTGGCCTGAATTTCTAAACTGACCTTTACATACAGCTGCGAGCCTTTTGTCCTCATTGGATTCAAAAAGATGATTTTGAAGGAATGGGGCAAGAGAAGACCACTGACTTTACTTTTTTGATTAAAACTAAGTTTTGTAATACATGAAAACCGTTAGTATTCTTATATAAATAAATACACACCACATTAGACTTTCATAAGAATCTCCATCCTAGCATTATTTTTAAAAAGTTGGAACAACAAAAAAAGGTTGGGCTGGAGAGATGGCTGGAGAGTGGTTAAGGCGCTTGCCTGCAAAGCCAAAGGACCCAGGTTCGATTCCCCAGGACCCATGTAAGCCAGATGCACAAGGTGGCGCATGCATTTGGAGTTCGTTTGCACTGGCTGGAGGCCCTGGCATGTCCATTCTCTCTTTCTGCCTGCCTTTCTGTATCTCTCTCAAATAATAAATAAATAAAAATAAAAAAATAAAAGGTTGAATATGTGCCAGGTTTGATCCTAATTATAGAATATAAGAGTTTTAATTTTCTCTTGAAATGTATTATGAGCTGGATTATTTTCCTATATATGTTAAATTTAATATTTTCCAGTGAAATTGTTGTAGAAAAGGTTACACTAAGAGATATGCAAGGAAAATGATACCAGAGGCTGGAGAGATGCTCAGTGGTTAAAGGTACTTGCTTGCAAAGCCTGACAGCCTGGGTTCGATCCCCAGGACCCACATAGAGCAGATGCTCAGAGTGGTGTGTGCGTCTGGAGTCTGTTTACGGTGGTACTAGACTCTAGTGCTTTCTTATTCTCTCGGTTTGCAAATAAAATAATTTTTAAAAAGATGAATTATGTCTATACACCTTTCATAGGTTTTCATAGTTGCATGTTATGGATTATAAAAATAGCAGTGGGATATTGTCATGTATTTTAAATGCATAAAATCTTCTTAAAATAATTTTTATTAGTGTATACTAATTGTGCAAAATAATGAGTATTTCATATTTGTATATAATGAACTTTTTTCTTTTCTGTTTAATTCTGTTAGCTCTATTTCTCAGCCTCTTGCCTTGTAGGGCACAGTTAACATAGTCTGTGTAGGTGCTGGGCTGGATTGAAGCCAGGGCCATATATGTATGTATATATGTATATATGCTCTGTCATCGTCCAGGACACCTTCAACCCTAGTTGAAACAAGTAAAACAAGCTAGCTTACTTGAGGATTGAAGGGTGCATGTCGATATTTTCTGCAGATACTGTAGACCCTTAGATGCCTCAAAGTGTGTCAGACAGGATGAGAAGTCGAGCCAGGTGCTGGCCTGGCTGAGCTGCATCAGTGTCTTTCTGAGGGTTGTGGCTTTTGGAAGCCCGCGGTTGGAGTGTGCCGCCTCACCGGAGCACAGATGACTGGAGCCTGGCAGCTGCCTCGTTCTCTGGCATCTGCTGCCCAGGAGGTGTAGTCCTTCTGTGGGCTCTGCCCTCGTTCCACGCCGTGGGTGGCTGTCAGAAGGGAGGGGCATGTTTCTAGGATGTCTGTAGTGGCCTCAGGTCACCTGTGATTTAGACATTTCTGGCTGAGGGACATTCTGTGCTCTCTGAATACTCCAGCATCCCCTGTGCACTTTCTTACCCACTGGTGTTAGGAGCGTGTGAACACAGATTAGAGGATTGAGGCCCAATTCAGAAGTGTAGTGGGCAGCAGGAGAAGGAAGTGAACACTGTGGAAAAACGAGAAAAAGCAGAGGAGTGATCTGGCCATCACGTGGGTATCAACAAGCCCCTCACTTAGTGCTGTAATAGTTGTTGGTGGGGTGGGGTGTGTGCTGTCTGAGAAGGGCAGGAAAGGGGGTGCTCGGGAGCCAGGTCTGCACTCTCGGGGATCTGCTGCTGAGCGTTTCTGCAGATGTCCCACCTCTGCCCCTCTGATGTGCAGCACTGCTTTGCGTGGAAGAGGTGGGGATGGATGACTCAGACAGTTTGTAACCTGCCTCACTAACAGGCTGTGAGGACAAGCTGCCTTAAAATTTGATGTGCGCTACAATCTGTAGCATTGTGAGTCAAGGAAATACAGATTCGCTGAAGTGCATGAAAGAAAAAAATGAGCATTAAAAAAAAACCCCCTTGGAAATGATTTTCAGGTGATGAGCATTCGACATTGGCACGGCAATATATGAATGAGGAAAATTACAGGCCCTGGAAGATGGCTGGGGCGCGCAAGTTAACTGGACTCATACCTCAAAGGTGCTTTTCTCATTTTCTGAGACTCTTAATTTTGAACATTGGTCCCATGCCCATATCAGGGCACCCTCTCCTTCTCTCTCTCTCTCTCTGTCTCTTATTTATTTATTTATTTATTTATTTATTTATTTATTTATTTATTTATTTATATTTTCTGAGGTAGGGTCTCACTTTAGTTCAGGTTGACCTGGAATTCACTCTGTATGTAGTCTCAGGGTGGCCTCGAACTCATGGAGATCCTCTTACCTTTGCCTCCTGAGTGCTGGGATTAAAGGCAGGAGCCACCATGCCCAGCTTCTTTTTTTCTTATCTTCCCGTCCTTCCTGCCTTTGGAAAGGCTGCTGTTGAAGCCACCATAGCTGGCATGGAGGATCACAGAACTTAGTCCTAGTTCATTCACCAAGTCCTCACAAGGACCAGCACGGACTGCCCCAGTCCTTCCTGGTGCCCAGTGGGGTGGTCATCCCGTTCTAGTGGGCCAGCCAGCTCTGACACAGCAGCACAGAGTTCCTCAGTACAGCAGTGCAGTGACACTATCAGTGTGCTAGCCCCCAGGTTGGCCACCATGGCCTGGTGGGTTCCATGCACACCTGCCTCCTGTATTCTGGGCTGTGGAGTCCAGAGAAATTGAGGATATTGCTATTCTTGTGCCAAACATCTAGGAAAGGGGTGGGGGCAGAAGACAGGAAATAATGGCTGGGAGAAGACGAGGACACGAGACCGCAATGGTGGCAAAGTGACAGGTGGCTTACTTCTGGGAATAGACAGCGTTTTAATATTTTGGAGCTGGTGCAACCGAGAAACCTGAATTTAGTTGGCACAAATTTGCTTGATAGAAAAACTGAAAGGAAGTGTTGTCTGGTTGTCTAGTGTCGAGGTAGGCTGTATTTTGTCAGGTGTGGTTGCATGACTGGCTGTTATTATGGACATTTTATGTTGCTTTGCTTAAGACAGGAGTATATATTAAACACTTTGTAGCCAGTGACAGAAATTTTAGTATGTAGGGTTGTCTCGTTTATTTGATGGCATATAGGGCATATATAGAGCATGTCTGTAGTTCTTTAAATTGCTATTTTATACAGGTGATTTGATTTAGCAGAAGGAGAGTCTGTGTTGTCTTTATAGATATTTGGTGTGCTGTGCTTGGAACACTGGGACAGAACAAACCAGACGGGAGACAGCGAGGGGCAGTCCACAGTGTGGTGTACACGTGTAGACGGGAGACAGCGAGGGGCAGTCCACGGTGTGGTGTACACGTGTAGACGGGAGACAGCGAGGGGCAGTCCACGGTGTGGTGTGGTGACGGAAGACACGGGGGCAGTCCACAATGTGGTGTACGCGTGTAGGGAGACAGCAAAGGGCAGTCCACGGTGTGGTGTACACGTGTAGACGGGGAGACAGCGAGGGGCAGTCCACGGTGTGGTGTACACGCAGACGGAGACAGCGGGGCAGTCCGTGTGGTGTACACGTGTAGACGGGAGACAGCGAGGGGCAGTCCACGGTGTGGTGTACACGTGTAGACGGGAGACAGCGAGGGGCAGTCCACGGTGTGGTGTACACGTGTAGACGGGAGACAGCGGGGGCAGTCCACGGTGTGGTGTACACGTGTAGACGGGAGACAGCGAGGGGCAGTCCACGGTGTGGTGTACACGTGTAGACGGGAGACAGCGAGGGGCAGTCCACGGTGTGGTGTACACGTGTAGACGGAGACAGCGGGAGGCAGCGAGTGGGGCAGTCCACGAAGTGTGGGGCAGTCGCGTGTGTGGGTGGGAGAGACGCGAGACAGCGAGGGGCAGTCCACGGTGTGGTGTACACGTGTAGACGGGAGACAGCGAGGGGCAGTCCACGGTGTGGTGTACACGTGTAGACGGGAGACAGCGAGGGGCAGTCCACGGTGTGGTGTACACGTGTAGATGGGAGACAGCGAGGGGCAGTCCACGGTGTGGTGTACACGTGTAGACGGAAGACAGCGAGGGGCAGTCCATAGTCTGGTGTACATGTATCTCTGCCTGGCCTCGTACACAAGGGTGCGTTTCTGTCCTATGCAGAGTGAAATGCCAACTATTAGTTGCATGGTGTCTCACGGAAGCTTCCCAGCCCTTTCCCAGCCCACGATCCATTATCATGGGACAGACATGGGCATGGTGTGTGTGTATGTGTTTCTCCGGGTGTGTGTCCATATGAAGGTATGAAGTTTTCCATATTTTAAGTGTAAGAGACCATTTTTCTGTCTTGACCCCAGTTTGTAAAGAACTACCAGAAAGAAGGATTTTTTTGGTTGTGCCTAATGAGTTGCTTCAAAATATTTTTCTAGGCCTCTTGGTGCCGTGGTGTTTTGAGTCCCTTGTAAAATACAGTGTTAAGAGGCAGACCCAGTGAGCACTGCTGAGTAGCATTTAAGTGTTGCCTGGATTCGTGAACCTGCCTGAGCCTTGGTGTAGAGTGTGACATGTTCAACCAGCCTGTGGCCCTTAAGCCAGTGGTCTGAGCTGGAGCAACCAACTTCTCCCTTATTTTTTCCAGCCTCGTCAGCAGGCATTCAAGCCCCACGCTGACCTCCCGGTACTCAAACACGTTCCTTTTTTAGAACTAGAAGTACCTGGCCTTTGTAATACATGACCATGCATCACCCGGTGGATATTAAAGAACTGTATAAACATACTTGAAGATAGTTTTCTACTTTGTTCCAGAACACAGTCTAAATATGGACTCATTTGAAATTGAGGGGAAGGCTGTATTTTGATTTCCTCAAGGGAACATTTTTGCTCGATGCCTCCTTTGAGTGGCCCTGGGGACGGTGGGAGGCAGGCCTCTGCTCCACGTGGATGGAGCCATTGGGTTTGCTTCCATGCACTTCTAAAGGACACAGTTCTTTCTGGCATGTCGGTAACCAGTTGCTAATGGTGGTGACATTTGGACATGGTGCCTCATGGTTTTGTTATAACCTGTTCTTGGTGGATAAACCCATGCTTATTTGAAGTTTCATATTAGTATTTAGTAATATTTGTGCAAGTTAGATTGAACATGAATGCTTAGTAATGTATGTATGTATGTATGTATGTATGTATGTATGTATGTATGTATAATATTGTAAGAGGTAAGAGGTCCAGAGCAGCCAGCAGTCCTGAGCCAGGGGCTCGCTGGTAAGGGTTTTGTGGAATGGCAGTTTTCATCTGACTCTGTTATGTGCCCAGTTACAGTGTCAGATACAGTTCAGTTGATAAATGCTAGTTTATAGTATTGCTTCATCCCTTCCCTCCTGCTTGTAGATGTATTGAAAGTTATCAACAAGGATTGCAAATTTATTGCCCAGCTGGCAGTTAGCAGGGGCACTAAGGACTTTGAGAAAGCCAAGTGTAGCTGGTATCGTTGCTTATGTTTGGAGCTAGAAGATCCTAAGGCTTCAGTGCCTACACATTGCCATTAGATTGTGAACATCTCTGTCACGGGCTTTGTCTGAGGGTGTTCATGCTGCACAGCTCACAGCGTGGTGCGTGGCTCTCAGGCTGTACTGTTTGGAAGTTTTTGCACCAACAAGTGTGCATAGCAGTCATGCCCAGTGCAGCACAGTCAAAATAAACTACACAGCTAACTTGGAGTTTTTAATGTTTTTTTAAAAATTAATTTTCATTTGTTTATTTGAGAGAGAGGATGGGCATGCCAGGGTGTTGAACCACCGCAAACGAACCCCAGACGCATGCGCCACCTTGTGCATCTGGCTTGCGTGGGTCCTGGGGAACCAAACCTTGGTCATTTGGCTTTGAGGCAAGTACCTTAAGCATTTAGCCATCTCTCCAGCTTTGGAGTTTTGGGATTTATGACAAAAGCACACCTTTGTAATGGATTTTTGGCATCTGAATTTGTATTTTAAATTGGTTCTATTGCATTTAAGTTAAAGGTGATAAGAATATTTGTGTTGTATGAAGGATTGTTAATTAGATATTAAGTATGATGTATTTGCTTATAAAACAATGACAAGATGGGACATACAGAGAGGGAAGGAAGGAATCTTTAAACTAATAAAAGGAAGGCTTTGCCCTTCTCACAGGGATCTGCATGTTGTGTTACTGGTGTTTTCAGGTCTCCTGTTGGACCCTGTGGATTGGAGGAGACTGCGCTGCCTGTGACAGTGGCTGATAGAAAGCGGGCGCCACCGCCCCTCTGCCTCTCCCCACCATGGCTGCTCTCTTCCTGCAGCTGAGACTGGAGTGTCAAGACACACTGGGACTTTTGAATTGTGAATAAAAATCTTATAAAATCACCAGTGTTCTATTTGTGACACCTGCCAGCTGACTAAAAAAAAAAAAAAAAAAAAAAAAAAAAAAAAAAAGCATTTTTGTGAAAGAACAAATTGTACACTTAAAGGAGTGCTGGAGTCCATGTTTTATGATTTTAAGTAGTCTTAGAAGAATGATGGTGCTGGCTAGCTGCCCTCGAGTGCCGACTGCCTTGTGTTCATTTTATGAGGATGACACAATCCTCATTTTACACACTAGGAAGTGGATACAGAAAGCTTGGTTAAAAAGCCAAAATCGAGAGTTAAGAGACGGTTCAAACCTGGTTTCTTGTCTGCACTTGGCATCACATAGTTTAACTTACCAGGTATCAATCACTATGGAAGCCACGAGTATAAATGAATACTTTGGGTTTCATGTAGCTTACTATATTATAATGGCTCATTTACTTTCCATGCTTTATGCATAATCTAGTGTATGAAGACCATTTTTGTATTTTGTGATTTTTTTCCCCCTAATTTTGCCCCGTATCATTCTGCCAATGTGCAAATAAGGACGGTAAAGGGAGGAGAGTCCCTCTCGTTCTGTTTCTTCTGTGAGTGCAGGCTTAATCTCTCCTTCTTAATCCCTGACCAATTCTAGGAAATCCTGCAGATAAAATCCCATATTGTGATGTGGGGTGGTTTGGATTTGGTGTCTTCCATAAGCTCAGGTGTTCTGAATGCTAGGCCTCTGGCTGGTGGCAATTTGAAAATTGTAGCCTCCTGGAGGCAGTGTGTTGTTGGGGGCAGAGTTATGGGTGTTTTAGCCAGCTTCCCTTTGCCAGTGTTTGGTACAGCCAGGAGGTGATGTCCACCCTTGGCGCACGCCATGCTTTCCTCTACTTTCATGGAGTTTCCCTTCGACTCTGTAAGCCAGAATAAACCCTTTCCTCTCAAGCTGCTTTTGGACAGTTGCTTTGTGCCAGCAACACCACGGTGACTGCAACAGATGTGGAATTCATGGCTCTTTGTCTGGAGGAAGCTGGAATCCCATGAAATGAATACTTCCATGAGCCAATATACTTCTGTGCACTTTAAATATATTTTTAGCAGCTGACTATTAGCTCATGGTAGTGAAGTATTTTCCATGAATATTCTTTAATGTTGGTCTTGGGCTTTCACTACAGATGTTGCAAGTTTGGCTATGGTTTTCCTCTAGAAAAAAATATAAGCGGCCAGTTGAGTACAAAAGCTACAGAAGCACATTACTTTCTAATTATGGTTAGCTCTGTTTTAGGTTTATATTCTTTTTGTATATTATAGTCGTACTGTAAAAATGTGGGTGTGTGTGAAATTAGTCTACATTAAGCCTGTGCTTCAGTAAGGACATTGGTCTGCGTCCTCCACGTACTGGTTGTATTTGTCTGCTTTTGAACACGCGTGGAATTAGGATGCTCTGTCCCTGTGATACGATTCTTTTAATACCATGATCTCTCTTCATTCAGTTTATAATAAAATTGCTAGCCCAACTCAAATGCTTTCAAATTTTCCTTCACCTCAGGCAATCACACTAGTTTTCTAGAAGCTGAGCATGTGCTGTGGGAGACAGCGTTGGCCGCTCCTCGTCTTGGGTTGCGCCCGTGGCCAAGTCCGTGGATGCGGTCGACCCACCCATGAGTGTTCTTTGCTTTTGTGCCCTTAGGAATGGTTTTTTCTTTTTGTGCTATTTCTGCCACTTGAAGCCATAAAGAGGCCTGAACCTCATTTGGGATTGCAGAGCGTGCCAAGCAGCATGTCTCGTGAACATCGCAGACCTGGCTTGTTTTCGTCAGCATAGCCAGTTTATGCCACAGCGTCACCTGCAGAGAAAGTTTCAGGTGTGACGTCACGCACTGCTGGGTTGGAATAGGAGCATGAGAGAAGATGCTTCCTTAGTCCCACTGGCCAGTGCTAACCCGTGGCCCTCTGGGGTTCCAGGCCAGGGTGAGCACTGGCTGGGACAGACCATCCAGCTAGTGGCAAAACTACCCTGGAGCAGAAGTTCTGAGTAACCACAAAGATAATGAAAAAGAATCGGAAATATGCCACCCATAAAAATCAAGTGCTTACCCAAATACTTACAACTTAGCTTTGGTGTGCCTCAAAGAGATCATCGACAAGCTGTGTGTGGGTTAGGTGAATCTGCTTCGACAAGCAGGATTGTAGTGTGGATTCAGGGAGCTGGCTCGGTGGAAGGTGCGTGCTTGTGGTCATGCCTGCAGACCTGTTCTCGTGGTTTTAGCTTGTCTTGTTTTGTTGAGACAAGGTCTATCTTGCCACGTTGTCTGCTCTGGACTTCATTCCTGAACTCAAATGTTCCTCCTGCCTCCGACTCCCCATGCTGGGTCTGCAAGCTTGTACCTCCATGTCCATTGTCCATTGAGGCTTGCGCTGACTCAGTTCCTGTCACATGAAATGATTTGGACATGTGAAATTTCAATATAAATACTGCTTTAACCAACCCACCATCTGGGTCTGTCCCTTGTTTTATTTATTTGAAGACCCACCCAGATGTCCAGGGCAGTGACTCATAGACCTTCCAACCCTTTGCAAATACCTGTCTCCTTTTTAGAAGAACTCACTGTATCTTTAATAAGTTCCCCTCAAAGCACGCGAGCAGCTGGCTGAGCATATAGAGAAGTTTCTCAGAACACATTTCTGCACGTGTCTTCTCTGAACTCCCGAGGCTTTTATAAAGACAGCTGGCCAGCACTGCCATCTGATCACTTCATCATTGTCCAGTCCAGGCTTCTAGAATTGCTCTCATGCGCCTCCCCTGAGATTGTTGCCTATATAATTAATTAATCAGTCCAGCACGGTGCCCTCTAAAGGGGCAGTGGCTGGAAGAACGCCATAGCCTCTGCAGTAACCTGTCCCCCGAGTCTCTTTACCCTTGTAGTCCTTAGCAGAAGGAAAGTGGGACATGCTACTGGTACAATGGTGACCAGCAGCTCCAATTGCATGGTTGACTTCTGATATTCACCCGAAGGTTCATTTTGACTTAGTTTGAGTGTGTATGGCTATGTCACTGTACACCTACAGACAAGTCACCTTTCTAGGAATTAATAAAAATTCATTTAGTGCCTCAAAATAATTTGATTCTTGCATAAACACATTGAATATTCATTTTTAAAAAATATTTATTTATTTATTTATTTATTTTATTTGAAAGAAAGAGGCACAGAGGAAGACGGGGGGAGGGGGGAGAATGGGCACACTAGGGCCTCCAGCCACTGCAAATGAACTCCAGATGCGTGTACCCCCTTGTACATCTGGCTTATGTGGGTACTGGAGAGTTGACCCGGGATCCTTTGGCTTTGCAGGCAAATACCTTAACAGCTAAGCCATCTCTCCAGCCCACACTGAATATTCTTTAACCACTGTTTTATTATTGTTATTATTATTATTGGTTTTCCGAGGTAGGGTGTCACTCTAGCTCAGGCTGGTCTCAGGGTGGCCTTGAACTCACTGTGATCCTCCTTCCTCTGCCTCCCGAGTGCTGGGATTAAAGGCGAGTGCCACGAGGACCAGCTGCCTGTCAGTTTTCTAGTGGTTGCAGATAAACACAATACCTTACACTATAACCACTGTTTGTAGAATGGACCCAGCAAACTGTCAGTTTCTGTTGACATTGTTAACATCGAGAATGTTAGGTATCAGGTTTTCTTAAAATGGGAAGCTTGTTCTGACAATGGTGTGACTGACGTAACCAAGACAAAGAAGTTCGTGCCCCTGGCCTGGTGACAGCTCCTGCACCAGGCTCTCCTGACCTTGCGTGTTTACCTGTCTTGTGTTCAGGAACAGCACTAAGCCACTCGTTTATAGTTCACTCAAACGAGCCCCCACTAAACATACCAGGGTATTGCCGTATCTAAGATGTGAGAAAAGAGAAACACACATCTGATCTCGAGATACTGTGAGTAATTAAAGAGCAGGACTATATTTAGCCATAATGGGAACAATAATGGCTACTGACAGTAATAAAGAATGCTTTCCTTTGCTGACTGATAGGTCTGTTCCCTCCTCTGGGGTTATCTGTTCTTCAGTTTTCTCTGGTTTCTGTCCCCTGAGGCCAGCTGTAATGTGAGAGCACTGCTGGGTCAGGAATTGGGTAAGATGCTGCACCATCCCGGGGATCTGAAGTCAGCCTCCAACACCATGCGAAAACCAGGGGTGCTCATGACTGCCTGAGACCCTAGTCCTGAGGTGGGGCAAAGGCAGGACTGCTGGTGCTTGCTGGTTAGCCAGTCAAACCACCAAACTGGGTTCCAGCTTCCGTGAGAGACTGCATCTCCAGGAAGTAAGGAGCATTAGAGGCAGGCATCCAGTGTCCACTGCTGGCCTCTGCACGTGTGTGTATGTGACATGTGCACCTGCACACCACTTACGCCTGCAACCTGAGAATCCCTGACACCCTCCTCACCCTCCTGATGCCAGAGAGCACCGTGGGGTTCGAACTCCTCTCGGGTTCTTAGCCACACTAGCAAAGAATTGAGAGCGCTGACTCCGAGGAGGGTGAATCATGAATTAGACTTATTTTAGGGAGAGTGAAGGGGAGCGGAGCAGGAGAGTGCCCAAGCCACAAGAGATTCTCCTTCTCCCTCCCCTGCTGGGAGGCTAAGAAGACCCTTCTCATCAGGACGAAGGCTGAAGAAGGGCCTGGGGGCCCAGCACCGGCTCACTTACATGAACTACTCGTCCAATTAGAACGAGCCTCGTCACCAGTGGCAGGTGTGGAGGGAGCAACCTGACTGGTTGACGGAGCCAGGGGGCTTAGAAAGGCCAGCCCTGACAGGAGGGAGCCAAGAAAGAAGCGGAAGTGGACACTGGAGCTGGTGCTGGGCATCTGAGTCAGCCTCCAGGTCCAGTGCTGCCCTCGCAGGCTAGGTGGCTTCCAAGTTTGTATGGGCCATTCCCTCGCTGACTACCTCCCAGGAAAAAGCTACCTTGCTCCTTCCTAATCCAGATCACTGTTGGACGCAATAACACACAACCTTGGGAAAATTACCAGAGTTGGGTTTTTAAAATTTTTCTTATCAAACTAAACACCTTTTGAAAAGTAAGAGGGTAGTCCATTTCTAGAAATGTGCTTTCTTACAATTCATTAAAAGTGATTGGAAAACTTACTCTTGAAAAGCTCCTCTAAAGCTTCAAGTATTTGTGTTTGTGTTGAGAGAGATGTATTTGTCCCGATTGAAATCACCTTGTTTTGAAAAAAAATTCGGATTTTTTTTTTTTTTGAGGTAGGGTCTCACTATAGCTCAGGCTGACCTGTTCACTGTGTAGTCTTGGGCTGGCCTCGAACTCACAGTGATCCTCCTACTTTGGCCTCCCCAGTGCTGGGATTAAAGGCGTGCACCACCATGCCTGGCCAGATTTTTGATTATTAAGAAAGAATTGCTAAGTATTGTCTTGAATGGCATCTTTTGAAAGTTGCAAAGATGTCTTGTCTTATTTTCAAGAAAACACTATTCTTTGTTGAACGTTTTAAGCTCATTCTTGGAAAACTGTGAGGGTGTGCTGTCTTCACGGGGGAGCACCAGCGAGGGGAGCACCAGCCGCTGCGAGTGCCGAGTAGGTCCGTTCCCACTCGCTAGTCGTCCCATTGTCTGCTTTAAAAATTTTTATTTATTTATTTACTTATTAGAGACCGAGAAGGGGAGAGAGAGAGAGAGAGAATGGGCGCACCAGGGCCTCCAGCCACTGCAAACGAACTCCAGATGCATGCGCCCCCTTGTGCATCTGGCTTACTTGGGTTCTGGGGAATTGAGCCTTGAACCAGGGTCCTTAGGCTTCACAGGCAAGCGCTTAACTGCTAAGTTATCTCTCCAGCCCCCATCGTCTGCTTTTTGAGAAGACTGCAGAGGTGCTTGCCGGGCCTCTGACTCGTTATGTCCCCGTCCCACCTCTGCCCCGTTGCTCTTATCCCGCAGCAGGTCATGCGTGCTTGCTGCTGAAGTGTCGCTGCAGACCCGATTTCCCTTGGACGCCTCAGGTGTGCCTCACCTTGGACCTGACCCCTCCCCCCCAGGCTTGCTTTCTCAAGTTGGCTGGAGAGAGGAGGAGAGGCCAGGTCACCTCCATCAGCGTGAGTCTCGACAGGCTCAAGGGACAGAATGCAGACAGTATCACGGTGGCCGCGGAACACCTGCGTGACTGGCTGTGATTTGGGCTCATGTTGGCCAGAGTTTTCTGAGCAGTTGAGATAGCAGTGACCTGGCCTGGGAAAGCTTGTGCTCTCGAAGAGGACAGAGGCACCAGCCATGCTCTCAGTGTCTCCCGGAGGGTACATGGCGTATGGTGCCATTGAGTCAGGCTGCCCTGGCCTCCTCTGCTCACTGCAGTCATGTCCTGCATCATTCTGTTTATATAACTCACAGAGAGAACCCATTTCCTTCCTCACGTCTCAGCTTAAGTGTCACTTGCTGTGAAAAGACTTTTGACCCCTTAGGTTAGGTAACTTGCTCTTAGACACGTCACAGGATCCTGCCCTCCTTCTTCTTCAGCTCTGTTTGCTGCTTGACTGAGTGCTCTCCACGGAGCACCTTCCTCTTCCCGTGGGGACCCAGCGCCTGCTGCTCCCATGTGTGCTCCTGGGATAGGGTGGTGCACTGAGTAAACGGGTCTTATGCAGTGTCTTCCTTCTGGGCCTGGATCAACCTAAAAGGTGGTAGGTTGGACCTGCAAGTGGCCATGAAAGGACCTGAGAGCTGGCAAGCTGCAGGGAGGAGCCACAGCTGAAAGCTGACGGCAGCGAGCGGCTCTTAGCTGAGGAATGTCGGTGGTTTGGGTTGATGGGATAGTTTTGCTGTGGTTACCCATATTGGACAATATTTTCAGTTCAAATGCAGGAACCAATCATGTCTTTGGTGAGTTAATTTCTCTTGTCTTTTGTTAAATGGCTGAGGTTTTGCCCTTTTTAGACAGCTAAAAATTCTATTTTTGCATTTAAATGATTCGGAAAGTCAGTATTTTTCAAAACTACTTGTACCTAAAGGGAAAACTTAGTTTAATATTTTTTTATTTAAAATTTTTTTATTTAAAATTTTTTTATTTATTAGAGAGAAAGAAAGTGGCAGATAGAATGGGCATGCCAAGGCCTCTAGCCACTGCAAACAAACTCTAGATGCATGCACCACCTTGTGCATCTGGTTTATGTGGGTACTGGGGAATTGAACCTGGATCTTAGGCTTCACAGGCAAGCACCTTTAACTACTGAGCTATCTCTCCATCCTGTAATCTTTTTATTTTTAAAATTTCTATCATTATGATTTCAGCCCTAGGGATGAACCCAAGGCTTTATACATGCTAGGTGAGAGCTACCACAGAGCTACAGCACTGGGCCTGGATTTGCTTATTTCTTAGAACAACTTAATGCTGGTTTTACTTCCTTCTACCAAGTACAAAGAAGCTCAACTATACCCAGGCTGCAGCATGTGTTCTTTAAATTAACATGCACCTTTAAGGAGGGCTTAACCTAAGTGGCTGTAGGGAGATGGGCCACTCTTAAGTGTGATGCCTTCTGTAGTTACTGCAGATACAGGAAGTGCGGCAGCGTTGCTGCAGATACAGGCAGTGCGGCAGCGTTGTTGCAGTTACAGGCAGTGCGGCAGCAGTGTTGCAGTTACAGGAAGTGTGGCAGCAGTGTTGCAGTTACAGGAAGTGCGGCAGCGTTGTTGCGGTTACAGGCAGTGCGGCAGCAGTGTTGCAGTTACAGAAGTGCGGCAGCGTTGCTGCAGTTACAGGCAGTGCGGCAGCAGTGTTGCGGTTACAGGCAGTGCGGCAGCGTTGTAGTTACAGGAAGTGCGGCAGCGTTGTTGCGGTTACAGGAAGTGCGGCAGCGTTGTTGCGGTTACAGGCAGTGCGGCAGCGTTGTTGCAGTTACAGGCAGTGCGGCAGCGTTGTTGCGGTTACAGGAAGTGCGGCAGCGTTGTTGCAGTTACAGGAAGTGCGGCAGCAGTGTTGCGGTTACAGGAAGTGCGGCAGCGTTGTTGCAGTTACAGGAAGTGCGGCAGCGTTGTTGCAGTTACAGGAAGTGCGGCAGCAGTGTTGCGGTTACAGGAAGTGCGGCAGCATTATTGCAGTTACAGGAAGTGCGGCAGCGTTGTTGCAGTGCGGCAGCGTTGAAGTTCGCGGCAGCGTTGTTGCGGTTACAGGAAGTGCGGCAGCGTTGTTGCAGTTACAGGAAGTGCGGCAGCAGTGTTGCGGTTACAGGAAGTGCGGCAGCGTTGTTGCAGTTACAGGCAGTGCGGCAACGTTGTTGCAGTTACAGGAAGTGCGGCAGCAGTGTTGCGGTTACAGGAAGTGCGGCAGCAGTGTTGCGGTTACAGGAAGTGCGGCAGCAGTGTTGCGGTTACAGGCAGTGCGGCAGCGTTGTTGCAGTTACAGGCAGTGCGGCAGCGTTGTTGCAGTTACAGGAAGTGCGGCAGCAGTGTTGCGGTTACAGGAAGTCGCGGCAGCAGTGTTGCGGTTACAGGTGCGCGGCAGCAGTGTTGCAGTTACAGGCAGTGCACAGCGTTGTTGCAGTTAGTCGCGGCAGGGTTGCAGTTACAGGCAGTGCACAGCGTTGTTGCAGTTACAGGGTTACAGGAAGTGCGGCAGCGTTGTTGCGGTTACAGGGTTACAGGAAGTGCGGCAGCGTTGTTGCGGTTACAGGAAGTGCAGCAGCAGTGTTGCAGTTACAGGCAGTGCACAGCGTTGTTGCAGTTACAGGAAGTGCGGCAGCGTTGTTGCAGTTACAGGCAGTGCACAGCGTTGTTGCGGTTACAGGAAGTGCGGCAGCAGTGTTGCGGTTACAGGCAGTGCGGCAGCAGTGTTGTGGTTACAGGAAGTTCGGCAGCAGTGTTGCAGTTACAGGCAGTGCGGCAGCAGTGTTGCGGTTACAGGAAGTTCGGCAGCAGTGTTGCAGTTACAGGCAGTGCGGCAGCAGTGTTGCGGTTACAGGAAGTGCGGCAGCATTATTGCAGTTACAGGAAGTGCGGCAGCAGTGTTGCGGTTACAGGAAGTGCGGCAGCGTTGTTGCGGTTACAGGCAGTGCGGCAGCATTATTGCAGTTACAGGAAGTGCGGCAGCAGTGTTGCGGTTACAGGAAGTGCGGCAGCGTTGTTGCGGTTACAGGCAGTGCGGCAGCGTTGTTGCGGTTACAGGAAGTGCGGCAGCGTTGTTGCAGTTACAGGAAGTGCGGCAGCAGTGTTGCGGTTACAGGAAGTGCGGCAGCAGTGTTGCGGTTACAGGAAGTGCGGCAACGTTGTTGCAGTTACAGGAAGTGCGGCAGCAGTGTTGCGGTTACAGGAAGTGCGGCAGCAGTGTTGCTTACTGCTAACCATTAAGTGTGGCACTCTGAAGTAGGACCTCACCCAGCGGAGAGGAGGGTAAGAGCAAGGTTTTAAAAATTATCTCATTTAGTTACACCCATTTTGAGTTAATTGCATTTATTAACTGTAATCAATCACTTATTTTTAAACGTCACACTTATCTGCAAACCAAAAGGCCCACATTTAGATAAAGATAAGAACAAAGCGGTGATTCTGGTCTGCACCAGATACAAGCGGCCCTATGGCGGGTGTGGCAGTCACATCTGCTTTGGCCATTTCAGGAAGAAAGACTCCGTCAGCCTGCAGTGTCATGAGAAATCACGAGTTGTCGCTGTTTTAGTAGCAAACTTTAGGGTGTTGTTATGAAGCACTTTCACCCCTAACTTGTTTGCTCTTTTCGGAGCTAGTGTCCTCGGAAGCTCCGGCTGCCCAGCACTCACTGCCGCCCACCTTCCCCGTCTCCTGTGTGCCAGGATCACAGGCGCGAGCCCCCACACTCACCTAACTGTGTTTGTGGAGTAACGAAGCTGGATCATTCTTCTCTATTGGAGGGTTATTTGACTTCTTTCTCAGATTGTAATCTTTGGTCAAGGAATGGTGGTGTGTGGAATGTCTGCAGAGGCCGTGTCAGGTGAGTCTAGGCAGTTGGAGGGGTCCAGGTGGCTGTCTTGGTCGTGGTCCTGCAGTGTGTGTTGGGAGTAGGTTTTACTTCCTAAGGTCACTTTGAAAGTGACCACTCACCAGGTTTGACTTCTCATTTTGCATCTTTGTGAAAAGTAAAACTGAACAGATTCATCCCTTGTCTCTAGATTAGGTCCCTCTCCCACTACACAGCCTTGCACATATCTCCCAGTGGTCTTCATAATCAGATGAAAAAGTGGTGGGATACTGTGGTTTTGTACCTAATGAAATAAACACATTAAGAAAAAAGTCTTGGGCTGGAGAGATGGTTCATTGGTTAAAGGCACGTGCTTGCAAAGCCTGATGTCTTGGGTTTGATTGCCCAGTGCCCATACTCCTGTTCATTCTCTCTCCCTCTCTTTCTCTCTCTCTCTAATTTTCAACTGTCTAGGTCTCAGCAGGTGAATTGAACCCTTGCGGCCTTCAGTAAGCACCCCTGTCAGCGAGGGGCACATTCTGTCCTGTGTGTCCCTCCCTGTGGGCAGTCATCTACCTGGGCGGGGAGCTGCCACTGGGGAGCTTGGTCTTTCTCAGGGCTGGGAGAGGGCAGATGGCTGGAGAAGCACAGGCAGGAGTGGTGGGCGGGCAGGGGAAGTGAGTGCACATGGGTCTCACGCTGAAATGGGGGTGCTCTCCCTTGCCTCCACTTTTTCCTTTGTTCTTAGGTGACACCTCAGACCTCTCTGGGACTTTCCAGTGACAGCAGCACATATTGGAGCATCAGCCCCTTTCCAGGGCTTTGACGGACTCTGGTGTTTGCAGATCGTGGTAAAAGTCCTCCAACTTGTCAGTGTCTGTAGACTCCCCAAAGCTGCCAGGCTGTTACTCTTGGGAGAAGCCTGCTTGCAGCTGTGTCTTCTAAAGACACACAAGGGTCATGTGTGGCGTGCTGCCACCACAGTGCTCCTTGAAGACTGTAGATGGATTCTGAAGCCCCAGCCTCTTTCACTACAGGGATAACCTGGAGAGGAGCACAGGGCCGGGGAGCCAGGTGTTGTGGCTTCCATCCGTGGTAGGATCCAGGCCCCCTTTCCCTCTGCAGGAGGGCGAGCAGACGCAGGAGTGTGGCCTTGCTCCTCTTCCTCTTGCTCTTCATGATGGCTGGCAGCTCAGCCATAAGCAAGGTCCGGCATGTCCTGTCACTGTAAGCATATGGGCTTTGATGGTCAGTGTCGGAGAGCCTGTAGCGTGGGGATGCACGCTTAAGCACAGTGAGTGAAAGCTGGTGAGATGGAGGCGCAGAGAGCCGAGTGCAGATCGTTCAGGACAAGCATAGGCTTTGGGGAGCTGCTGCCTGAGACGAGCCTGCGTGGTACTCTGCCAGGGACTGGTTGCTGTCTGCTGTTGAAATGCCGCTCAGATCTCAGGCACCAAAGAAGGCATGGGGCTAGGGAGATGCTCAGTGGGTAAAGCCCCTGCAGCTGAAGCCTCACAACCTCGCTTCAGGTCCCCAGAGCCCACAGAAAGCCGGACGTGTTTGTAATCCGGTACCTGCAGTGGGGAGGAGGTGGGAGACTGGGAATCCTGAAGCCCGTGGGCCAACTGGCCTGACAAACTCCCACCTCCAAGCAAGGCAGAAGATGAGGACCGACCCTTGAGGCTGTCCTTTGACCTCCATGCACACCCCCATACGTGCACATGCACAAATACATGCACATTAAAAAAATGAGATAATGGATAGTGTTAGCTTAAAGGTACACTGGCTTAAGTAGTGACTTTGAAAGAGCAAGGCCCGTTATTTCTGCCTCAGTTTCCCCACTGCACAATGGAAAAGATAGTACACTCATAGGTTTGTTGTAATGATTTTGTTCACTGCCATCACATAAGTGTTGCATGTGTCTCAGCAATGATATTTGTGGGGGGCGTTTGTCAGGCTTGACCGAAATGGGGGGTCATGGTATACCCTCTCATTAATCTCTGCCGCTGTGTTCACGGTACCTGCGAATGCTGATGTTTCCGGTCTGAAGGGAAGTGCCCAGGGCTCAACGAGGGGTCGGGCTTCTGTTGTCTGGAGTCATCTAGTGCTGCCAGAAGCATCCAAAGAAGTCCTTGTGTCAGCTGCAGCTGCAGGAAGTGTGAGCTGCTGTCCTCTGTGGCAGGGATGGAGGAGGGAGTGGTCAGAGGGCCTCCTCACAGGCCGCCTTCCTCTTTTCTTGGTGGACTGGAGCTGCTTTGGAAAATAGAAGGCTAATCAAGGGAAAGAGGAGTTGAAAACAGCTCACTGTGCTGCGCAGGTGCAGGGTGTGCGTGGAGGTCAGCACCGTGGAGCGGGAGCTGCTCCCTCGCATGCAGGTGCAGGGTGTGCGTGGAGGTCAGCATCATGGAGCGGGAGCCGCTCCCTCGCATGCAGGTGCAGGGTGTGCATGGAGGTCAGCATCATGGAGCGGGAGCCGCTCCCTCGCATGCAGGTGCAGGGTGTGCATGGAGGTCAGCATCATGGAGCGCGCATGCAGGTGCAGGGTGTGCATGGAGGTCAGCATCATGGAGCGGGAGCCGCTCCCTCGCACGCAGGTGCAGGGTGTGCGTGGAGGTCAGCATCATGGAGCGCACATGCAGGTGCAGGGTGTGCATGGAGGTCAGCATCATGGAGCGGGAGCCGCTCCCTCGCATGCAGGTGCAGGGTGTGCGTGGAGGTCAGCTCCCTCGCATGCAGGTGCACCTCCACTAACAGTGGCCCCCCAGTTTGCAGTGGTCTTGTAAGTAAATGAGGTCTTCACTGCATGTGGTTCATGCGAAGAGCTCTGCTTGCATCTGAAGTGCATTGGCCTGAGGTAGGGGTGTAAGCTGACAAAAACGGGCATCTTCCTGCCGTGGTTATAATCATATTTAAGTCATGAAAACCTGTATACCGGATACCGTAATAAGCAAATAATTTTTTATTATCTGGCCACTGTGTTGTTAAAAACATGGGTATTAATATTCTTGAAGTTATCCCTAGAAGAGAGAACTATCTTGCCAAAAAAATAACAAAACCCCAAACCAAATATACTACTTAATTCTTGTGGATTCTTGTACTAAGTCCCAAATCCAGTGAGTGCGCACTGCAGGCAGATCGCCCAGGTGAGTCTTAACCTTCGAAGCTCAGCCCAGCTCTTCTTCCCATGAGCCTCTTCCAAGGCCCCTGAAACCTCTTCCCAGCCTCCTGCTGCCTCTTCCATGCCAGCATTCACGGAGTCCAACAGTTGGCTTCCATGTTCATGAGATGTGTTCCATTTGGATAGCTTTGTATAACCTGTGCGTGTGTAAGTGCGCATTCATTGCCCAGTGAGAGGGAGACTGTAGCTCGGACTCAGACATCTTAAAGCCACTTGATTTCTGTGTTCTGCCAAAAAAGGTGACACTCCCTAGAAGTGTCTGACTGCTCACTGTCCGTTTTGGTCTTCTCTTTCTGTTTGTTTGCATATAACTGTATGGAAGCTTTTTTAGTCATTTTATAAGTTACGCAATTTGCAGTACAGTTTTATTTATTTTTTCTCTTCACCAAGGGATATATAATAGAAATAGACCATGAACCTAACTAAATATAAAACTGTCGAACTTGTAGAAGAAAGTCCAAGAGAGCATCTCTGTGAATTTGGGCTTCAAGATTTGTTTGAAAAGATACAAAGTCACAGCAAAACAAAAAGCAGATAAATTGCACATTAAAAAAAAATCAAAAAAGTTTTCTTTTAAAAGTATACGATTAAGAAATTAAAATATGTTAGTCGGGCGTGGTGGTGCACGCCTTTAATCCCAGCACTTGGGAGGCAGAGGTGGGAGGATCACCATGAGTTCAAGGTCACCCTGAGACTACATAGTTAATTCCAGATTAGCCTGGATCAGAGTGAGACCCTACCTTGAAAAACCAAAAATAAATAAATAAAATAAAATTAAATTAAATAAAATATGTTAAGCCACAGACCAGGAGAATATATTTGCCAACCATATATATTCACTAAAAAATTTGTATGAAGACTATATGAAAAAAGTTGTAGAAATCATTAAGAACAGTAAATCTAAACAATGAGCAGAAGATTTGACCAGATAGTGGACAGAGAAGACACAGGGACGGCAACTCAACAGGCCAGATGTTCATTGGTCATTAGGGAAATGTGACTTGGACCCCAGAGAAGCAGCACTCAGCAGCCCTGCCTGTCCTGTTAGAGTGGATGTGACGAGTGCAGGTCGGAGCTGGTGAGTTCAAGGAGCCGGGCGTCTGGACGTGCTGGTGAGAACGTGACGTTGCAGTCACCAGGAGTGAGAACAGTGTGCATACGAGACAGCAGCAGTTCCACACCCAGAGGTGTGCTTCAAGAGACTCAAAACACACCCACACAGACCGGCACGGAAATGCTCCATGACATTGCTTTTAATAGCCAAAGAAAGAAACAGCTCGGTGTCCATCAACGGTGTAGATAAGCAAAATGTGACACTTTGTATCCACACGGTTAAATACAACTCAGCTATAAGGAGTGAACTTCCACCCATGCCAGTCCAGATAAATCTCAGCATTATGCTAAGGGAAAGAAGCCAGACCAAATGGTAAAATACTCTGCATCGTCTGATTCCATTTCAGTGAAAAGGCAGATCATCAGCCACCTCGGCCTTCTGCGGGTGGGGGATGGACGAGTCAGTAGGGAACCTATTGGAGTGATGCCATGTTAAATGGAGTTTGAGGATGCCTCCATCCTGGGACCCAGGGAGCAGACTTTATAACAAGGATCTCAGTCTCAGCCAATCACAGGTGGCTAATCAGACCCAGTTCAGATAAGCCAAGGGCCCAGCTTCAACCAACAAATCAATTCTGTATCTTGTCCCATTTCTGGCCCACCAAGCTGCCTGCCTCTGCTGCTTGCTCGCACACCCATCTTTGCTGAGTAAACCCTCCTCTTCAGTCTGTCTGCGCGGTTTTCTGAATCAGGATTGTGGTGCAGGTTGCACTACTATGAGTCTACTACAGCTTGACAGTCGGCTTCACGTGGTAAGTAGTATCAAAGTGTATTAGAGGCAGTTGGCACAACCCTTCCATCTATTTAATCTGGTTCTAGGAGGCATCTTACAGATCCGTTTTTCAGAAGCGGAAATTAATTAAGGCCTAGCGTTGATAAGTTACTTGGGTCTCTTAGCCAGTAGCTGGTGGACCAGGCAGCCACATTCCACTGTTCTGACTTCTGAGGTCTGGCTGCTGAAATGAGTGTTAAATATTTTTATTTACTGGGCTGGAGAGATGGCTTAGCGGCTAAGGCGCCTGCCTGCTAAGCCTAAGAACGCTGGTTCCAATGTCCAGCGGTTCTGGTCTCCAGGTCCCACGTTTAGCCAGATGCAGTGAGGCAAGGGCGCAATGCCGCACATGCCCACAAGGGGGCGCACGCACCTGGATTTCTTTCACAGCAGCTGAGAGACTGCTGGTGTGCCCATTTCTGTCTCCCTCTCCCTCTCTGTCTATCTCTCTCTCTCTCTCTCTCTCCAAAAATAAAAAAAAAAATAAATAAAAAAATATTTTTATTTACTTATTTGAGAGAGAGAGAGAGAGATACAGAAACAGGGGGAGAGAGAGAGAGGGAGGGAGGGGATGGACGGGACGCGCCAGGGCTTCCAGCCACTGCAAATGAACTCCAGATGTTATGCGCCACCTGGCTTATGTGGATCCTAGGGAATTGAGCCTGGGTCCTTTGGCTTTGCAGGCAAGTGCCTCAACCGCTAAGCCATCCTTGCAGAATCCCCCCTTTTTAAAAAATATATTTATTTTTATTTATTTATTTGAGAGGGAGATACAGAAACAGGTAGAGAGAGAGGCCACCAATACTTTTATGTCAGGAACTGTATTGACCATCATTTCTAAAAATTCATGCTGGAACAGTGTATAAGTACAGAGAAGTAGAGAGAATTGGTAATGCCCACCCATGTCCTCTTCACTGGGCTCCAAGGGTCATCATTTCCAGACCTGGTGTATTTCTGCTCTGTTCCTCATGCCCTGAATTGCTTCAGCAAGTCCCAGCCATTGTGTTGTGAATACTTCAGAGTGGTGCCATTATTCTAATGTTGCCTTCCTGTGCTGTGGGTGGGTACCAGGAAGGGTCAAACCCACAACTCCTTGGGGAGGCGGGCGGGCGGGATGGTTTGCTCTTGTTGCTTTGGTGCGTGCTGCTGCCACAAGCATCCTGTCAGAGCCGGCTATCTGCATATTCTCTTGTGGAGCCATTTGTGGTTGAGCTGTATGGCCTAGAACTCTGGTTGACAGTTGTGAGCAGTTTCCCCCCTTATTTTTAATTTTAAGATGGTTTAAAACATACGTCTGGGGAAAAGAGGTTTAACAGAATTCAATCTTTGGTCTTTGCGTGAGGAAACTTCGGTAGTGCTCATGCACCCTGTGGATGGCATGCAGAGCACGGCACGCGGCCTGCCTGGATGGTCATGTTGCTGCAAAGCCCCAGGTTGGTGGAAGACGCTGGCCAGAGGCCAAGGGCCATGGGGGGAGGGGGCACGAGCCAAATCAGATGACCAGGAGGATCCCTGCTCACAGCCATACTCTGAAGAGAAGATTAAGGAAAGTCAGAGGGGCTGGAGAGATGGCTCAGCAGTTAAAGCCTAACTCCCCAGGTGTGATTCCTCAGTTCCCAGGTAAAGCCAGATACACAAATGGTGCATGCATCTGGAGTTCATTTGCAGTGGCTAGAGGCCCTGGTGTGCCCATTCTCCCTCCCCCTTCTGTCTCTTTTCTCTGTGTCTCTGCTTGCAGATAAATAAAAACAAATTTAAAAATTCTCAAAGTCCCTGCGGTGGTTCTGTGTAGGAGCTGGAAACACGGAACAAGACTGAGCCCTAGGTCACTGGAGCTCTTTCCTTTAACCTCCCTATTGCATGTGGAAGCCTAGGGTGGGGCCCCCAAGGTCACATTGGGTGAAGCCAGCCAACCTGGCACACCCGCTTTCCTCAGTGGGGCCTTCCATTTGCAGCCAGCTGCTTGGTGGTCCACAATGAGGTACCTGACCCTGCCCTCCACACATTTACCGGGCCTACTCAGGGGTCTACGTGTTCCAGGTCTGCAGAGACAGGTGAAGAGGCTATTTTGTATTATTGTTTTTTCACTATATCCTTTCAAGCCCTTTAAAAATATTTTATTTGGGCTGGAGGGATGACTTAGCAGTTAAGATATTTGCCTGCAAAGCCAAGGGACCCAGGTTCGATTCCCTAGGACCCACATAAGTCAGATGCACAAGGTGGCACATGCGTCTGGAGCGTTTGCAGCAGCTGGAGGCCCCGGTGCACCCATTCTGTCTCTCTCCCCCTCTTTCTCTCTGTCAAATAAATACATAAATAAGTATATATAGAGAGAAAGAAGGGGCATGCCAGGGCTTCTAGCCATTGCAAACGAATTCTAGATGCATGTACCATCTTGTGTATCTGGCTTACATGAGTCCTGGGGAATTGAACCTGGGTCCTTAGGCTTTGCAGGGAAGCACCTTAACTTCTCTCTCTCTTTTTTTTTTGGAAAGCCCCCCCCCTTTTTTTTGAAAACAGTTTTGCTTGTTTTATGGTTGGGAAAAATAATGAAATGAAATGGAATTAAATTTTTATTTCAACATAAATCATAAATATTCCTTTTAGTTTTACCACTTGTTATAATACGCATTTAAAGTTTCAACATACTCTGTTCAGCTTTATTTATTTTCTGATAGATTTCAAACCTAAGATCTGAATTTAGAATAAATATTTGCATTGAGTAAAATGAAATGTAATCAGAGTCACGCATACATAGACACGTCCTTCTGTTTGCATTGTGTTCTTCTGCCATCCCCTTTCTTCATTAACCCACCACTTCTTCACCCCAGCTTCCTCGCTGCTGCCTTGGATATTCACCTCCTCATTTTGGGACTCGTTCTTATTCACTGATGGCCACCTGAAGCCATGTGTTAAGGGGATAGGCAGAGCCTTTGAGGTTCCTTTGATCTCTAAAAAAATGATATTAACCTTTTGACTATGATCTTGTTTCCAATGAGAGCTATAGGCTGTAGTTAGACTAGTGATTCTTACTTTTTGCATACGCATGTGTAATAGTACTTATGGTGTGGTGTGTGTGTGCGCGCATGAGGAGGTTAGAGGAGAGCCTCAGGCGTCCTCCATTGTTCACTATATTTCCTTGAGACAATTTCTTACTGATTCTAAAACTCTTTGTAAGCTCCACGTGAGCTCTGCTTCCTACAGGACTAGGGGTTCAGCTGTGTGTGGCTAGTGAGGCAGGCCCTCATGCTTGCATGACACATAGTCTTAACTGCTGAGCTATCTCCCTGGTCCCTGAAGACTTCATTTAAAAAATAATTTTGTTTGTGTAGGTGTGGCAGGTGCGTATGTAGGCGGGTACATTAGACTAGACTGGCCGACCAGTGAGCCGAGCATTTCTGTGTAAGTACTAAGGGTTGAACTCGGGTTCTTCTCATGCTTGGTTTTTTAAAAAAATATATATGTTTTATTTACTTAAGAGAGAGAAAGAGGGAGAGAGAGAATGGGTGCGCCAGAGCCTCCCGCTGCTGCAAACAAACTCCAGATGCATGCTCCCCTTGTGCATCTGGCTTACGTGAGTCCTGGAGAGTCGAACTGGGATCCTCTGGCTTTGCAGGCAAACACCTTAACTGCTAAGCCATCTCTCCAGACCCCCCCCCCCTTAAAAATATTTATTTGCAAGCAGAGAGAGGGAGGGAGGGAGGGTATGGGCATGCTAGGGCCTCCAGCCACTGAAAATGAACCCCAGATACATGTGCCACTTTGTGCATCTGGCTTTATGTGGGTACTGGGGAATTGAACCTGGGTCATTAGGCTTTTGCAGGCAAGTGCTTTAACCGTTGAGCCATCTCTCCAGCCCAGATTTTTGTTTGTTTGTTTTGTTCTGTTTTTCAAGGTGGGGCTGACTTGTAATTCACTGTGTAGTCTCAGGCTGGCCTCAAACTCACAGTAATCCTGCATTGGCCTCCCAAGTGCTGGGATTAAAGGCATGCGCCACTATGCTCAGCCTTAGAATTCATATTTTTAACAGACAGCAAAACCCTTTCGTCAAAGAGGAAGAACCAGAGAGATGAAGAACCATCCTTTCAAAGTTCTGCTGTAAAATGTTCAGCTATTAAACTGCTTGAACTTCTGTGTGTAAATGTAGTCAGTGTGCTGTGGTGTCTGTCGTCTGTCTGTGGACGGTGTAGGCGTAGGTGTAGGCATGTGTGCGCCCCATGTGCACTTGTGGTGGTCAGAAGTGAACATCAGATGTCCTCTATCATTCACCTGTACTCTCTTGAGTTTTCTCACTGAACCTAGAAATGCCATTTTTCATCAGACTGGCTGATCAGTGTGCCCCAGAGAGTTTCCAGTTTTCTGCTCCTCACAGAACTTTTCAGGTGTGTGTGACCACACTTAGCTGTTTATGTGGGTGCTGGGGATGCTGATTCAGGGTGGATCAGGCCCTGGTGCTCACATGGAACACTCTTACCTGGAGAGCTATCTGTCTCCCAACCCCAAGAATAACACGTCCTTTCAATACATTGACAGTAGAAAGCCCGTCTTCTGAAATGGTCAGCTGTTACTAACTTCAGGTGTTTTAACATAAGCAGTTCCCATAAATTTGTACCTGCTAGGAATTAACTTACAAAAAAGAGAAATTAAAATATGAAGAATGAAATATCTCATATGCCTCAGAGTGTAAAATATTAAGACAGGAGAGGCGGCTTAGTGGTTACGGCACTTGCTTGCAAAGCGCCATGGTCTGGGTTCAGCCGCCAGTGTCCACATAAGGCCAGATGCACAAAGTGGTGTTTGTGCCTGAAGTTTGTTTGCAGCAGTGAGAGGCCCTGGCATACCCATTCTGTCCCTTTCTCCCTGCAAAAAAATAAAAATATTTTTTTTTTTTTAATTTTTTTTTTTTAATTTTATTTATTTATTTGAGAGAGATACAGAAATAGGCAGGTAGAGAGAGAGAGAGAGAAAATGGGCACACCAGGGCCTTTAGCCACTGCAAATGAACCCAGATTCTGTCATCTGGCTTACGTGGGTTCTGGGTCCCCTTGGCTCTGCAGGCAAACACCTTAACCACTAAGCCATCTCTCCAGCCCAAAAAAATAAAAATATTTTTAAAAAGTGTAAAATATTAAAACAAGCATTTGCCAGCTGAGGTGAATATTGAACCTTTTGTTGCTAACTTGATTACATTTCTTTTATGTGTGAAAACTTAAGTTCCATACTTTGGGAGTTAATTTGGACAGTCATTTTGCCGCATGTGCCTCTCTTGGCAAGATCTGAGTAAAGATGTCAATAGTTGTTCCTCAGATAAAGGATGTGGAACTTAAAAAATGTATTATAATCAAATTGGTACTATGAAGGAAAATGTGTCCATGAAAAATAAAGTCTAATAAAATGAAAGTAAAATAGTGGCTGCGATGTGGTGTTAGTGCTTATGGAGGGGCCCGGTAAGGATCAAGTGCTCCGTCTTCAGTCCCTCTGGAGAGCTGACGTCCAGGCTTGTGCGGGCCAAGCAAGCTCCTGCTCACCCAGGTGTACTGATTGGTGCCTGGTGGCTGCTTTAGAATTCCTGCACAGCTCAGCCACCCAGGCTTCTGCTAAACCTTGGAGAGTTCCAGCCAGCCTCCGTGAGCCTCTTCCACACCAAGCCTGGGGAGAATCCCCCGTTACTGCATTTAAATACATTTGATTCTGGAGGGTCAGAATTGTACTGACTTCACCCAGTACCTTCGATTAAAAGGCTCTCAATCAATAAATTGCTGTTGAATGATAAATGAGTTTCTGTGCGTGAGGAAAAGTACAAGGAAATAGGAATAGAATCATTGCAAAACATGCATGGTGCCATTAATGCCTCCTTCCCTACCGCCAGAGATTAGCAAGGTAGTACTCTTTCTGTAAGAAACAGCTTCATATGTACAGTCCTTGAGCCTTGATTAGGACAGAAGGGAAGACCTCACTTCCCTCTAATTAGACACAACCTTTATTCCTTTAATTCCCTCTGACAATTCAGCGTGTGACCATGGGATGTACAGAGTCAATTACTTGTGTAAAAAGAATCACTTGATTTTTCTGGATAAAGGAACTATTTGAAAAAGAGCAAAACCAGCTTTGAATTGCTTGTCTTCAAAATCTACTCTTATTTTAATGTACTTATAAAAATATCCCTTTTAAATAGAGAAGTGACCTTTCTAAAATTATTATTATTATTATTATTATCATTATTATTATTTATTTATTTTTTTTTTTTTTGGTTTTTCGAGGTAGGGTCTCACTCTGGTCCAGGCTGACCTGGAATTAACTATGTAGTCTCAGGGTGGCCTCGAACTCTCGGCAATCCTCCTACCTCTGCCTCCCGAGTGCTGGGATTAAAGGCGTGCGCCACCACGCCCGGCTTTCTAAAATTATTTTAAAAATTGTTGATCCTGTTTTTTCAGTCTAGCCCTGCTACTTTTACTTGAAAGGGCCACCTGCATCTTGGGGGGCTTGTACCCACAGTTCCAGAGTGCTTGAGGGCAGTTAGGCTGCACATGCATGGTGGGTCTGCGTGTTGATGCTTTCCTTCCTGAAGACACGCACCCATGCCCAGGTGTACACGTTTCAGGCATGCAGGACGATTTCCCAAGCCTGCCCAACATTTAAATTCTAGTCTGGGCCAATAAGAATAGCTGGAGTTCCTGTGAAGAGCTTGAATGGGTAGCAGTAGGTAAGAATTGTAGACATTGTTGAAGAAGGAAGAACATGCCCCTCCCAGCCAAAGACTGGAAGAAGAGAACAACTGCTCTTACCCTGGTCAGGCTGCACTGAGTGTGATTATAACCAGGAGAATGGGGTTTGTTACCTCGTGGCTTTGTGTTTAATGCGTGCAGGTAGTAAGTCGTGACCGTGTGCACTTGTGGCCTAATGCGCGGACAGAAGATTGCTTGCTTATGACCTGAGCAAAGATTGCTGTTGCACAGCACTGACGGGGAAGCTGAGGGGCTCCAAAGCAGCGGACACTTTGTTCTTCCTCCCAGAGCTGTGGGTCTCCTGTCAATCACCTAACCACACTGGGACGGGAAGGGCAAGTAGCTGGTTTGCTTTATAAACAGAAGCATGTCTTGGATGAAATGAAAGGGCGTGGTGACTCACGCCTTTAATGCCAGCACTCTAGGAGGATCACCGTGAGTTCAAGGCCACCCTGAGACTACGTAGTGAATTCCAGGTCAGCCTGGACTAGAGCAAGACCCTACCTTGAAAAACCAAACCAAAACAAAACAAAAAACCAGGTATGAGTAGGGACAAAAGTGTTTCCATAAAAGCTAAAATTGGTTTGCGGGATGAGATCAAGGCAGTACAGCTGAAGTGCAGAGTGAGGAAGGTCCTGTAGACATGTGTGAGCAATCTCCCCCAGGGTTCTTCCTCGTCCCCGTGTCTGGCTTGCACTTTGAGGAAGAGCCCCTGATTGGCTTAAGGGGTTGATTCAAGAAAAAAGGTGAGGGCTGGAGAGATGGCTTAGCCTGCAAAACTGACGGACCCAGGACCCACGCAAGCCAGCTGCACAAGGGGGCGCATGCATCTGGAGTTTGTTTGCAGTAGCTGGAGGCCCTGGAGCGCTCATTGGCCCCTTCTAACTCTCTCTCTATTTCTCTCTCCCTCTTAAATAAATAAGTAAATAAATAAAAAAGAAGATGACCTCTCATCCAGGGAGTCCCGCCGCCCTGAGAAGCACTGTCCTGTTAGGGTGCTGATGGGGAGGACCCCACTTCCAGTCAGTGCCGCAAGACTACAAGTCAGCCTCAGGCCCCGGTGAGCTTGAAGGAGAATGGTGCTTTCTAGTGACTCCATGTTTTAACTGACTTAGTTAAAAATTGCCTGACCAAGTGAATAGGGCTGGCGCCAAGGACGTGACCTCTGGGGCTCCCCAGCACTGCGTGGATGCTCGGTTACCTCCAGGCGTGCTGCCTGTGCGACTGCTTAGCTTTCTTGTGTGAATCACACCCGGCTCACATAGACGACGAGGTTGGAATCTGGAAATAGTTTTTGGCATTATTTTCTGTTGCCTTGACAGAGCAGAAGCTATGGTACTGAGGGCCATAGACAAATGCCTCATGCCCCAAAGGATTTGCCACCTGTGACCCAGGGTCCCAGCAAAGATGGCAGACTCCACTGTGGCCAGCTCACGGGGTGCTTGTTACTTCCTGTTTTCTGATAGGTCACAGCGTGATCTCAGTTTGGAAATACAGATTAATCTGTTCTACACACAGTGTTTTGCAAAGCTAGGTGGAAAAATCTGTTACTAGCTTGTAGCAGAAGGGGTGCAGACCTTTTATAATGCAAACTGGAGATCAAGCCTTTGTCACTTTGTTTTACTTAATTAGTTGTTAGTGAATGAATTAAACTGAATATTATATGATGAAATAGTACTTCATTGATTTGTCTGTGACAGCAGTCAATGTATGTGTATAGACAAGGATATAATCTATTTATTTCTGACCAAGTGAAAGAAACAACTTAGGTAATGAAACACATCCTATCTTAAATCCTGTGCAGACATGCATTGATTTCAAGTTAGCAGGCTGAGTGATTTTTATTCGCCTTTGTAGTTTTAAAAATGTATTAAACATAGTGCCATAGACAACTTGATGAACAGGAAGAAAGTAAAATGATCAACAACTTTGGATGAAAATTAATCTTTTATAATACACACACACACACACACACACACACACACACACACTTTTTTTATCACGTACAATTTAAGAAGAGCCTGGGATACCTAGTGTGGCAGGGAGCAAGGAGAAGTGGATCTGGATAAGTGGCCTGGAGATTCTGAACTTCTGCTTTAAATGAGGTGGTTTGGACTTTGTCATGCTGGCATTTAATTTTGCAACTCCCAGATCTTCTAACTTTTCTATGTAAAGTTCTGCAAGGACAGCACGCATGCCTCTCCAGACCTTCTAATTCTTGTATGTAAAGTTCTGCATGGGCAACATGCATGCCTTTCCCCCCCACTGCTTCCTTCGTTTGTGGGTGTTGTGCTCAAGTGCTGCAAATGAGGTTTGTGGACGCGTCTTCTTGTGCACTGGCACAATTCTGTAGTGCTGTGATTGTGGACTGAACTAGTGATTGTAATATGCTCATGATGAAACCTTGATTCCCCCTTTTGGTTTTCTTTATTTAAACCTGGTTGGTTTTGTATGTGACTTTGAGGACATAGTTCAACTTCTTTGCACTTTGGTTTTCCATCCATATTAAGTACTAATAGTTCATACTGCATATTAAATGATCCCTAAAGTCTTACGAAGTATTTGATTTGTGTGTACAAATTTTTATCTGCACTTAGGTTCTGTTGCTCCACAGTTTGTGTGGGAATTGAGAAAACAAGTCTTTCTTCTTTCAAGACAGTTGAGTTTTAAGAATGGAAGCTAGGGTTGAGATTTGTTCAATGATTTATGCCAATTTCATTGTTTTTGGTTTACCTATATACCTTAGTGAGTAAGAGATTAGATTCTTGATTCTCTCCATGCAGTGGTTGATTGGGGCGGTGGGGTGGGGGGCGGCATGTTCCTTCCTGTCTCTGGGCTTCAGTTTCTCATCTCAGTGAGAGCCTTAGTGTTGCCGTGCGGGTGCAGCCAGCAGGAGTGGAGAGCTTGGCACACTGCATAGCTTACCACCCTTCTGCTCAGCAGGTCTTCCTTGGGACCTTGTTAGGAGAGCAGCAGCCCAAGCAGGCAGCACTCGTCGTCAGATTGCTGGGCCTCTGCGCACGGCACCTGCCCGGGGAACCAATTCAGACTGTGTTCTCCTGTAGGTCTGCAAATGAGTTTGGTACCATTTGAGTTGTTTATATCGGGAGCCAGCCTTGGAATTCACGTGTTGCTGGCATGCTTACTTGAAAGAAAACAAAAAGTGGTGTTTCAAACACCAAGCGAGTTTTATCTTGTGTTTTGCACTTGCTTCACCTTCTGGGGCTGATGGGGTTGGTGTTGAGTGCTCAGCACAGAAAGCAAGGAGCTGTCATAGAGGGTTGTTTGTTAGCTAAAGCTTTGCCTAACACGCCTCCTAATACTCACCCCAAGGTCTCTTATCCCAGTGCACAATGTAAGCATCTGTTCGTGGATTTGAGTCATGCCTCTTAGTTCTTAAAGACCCTGTGGGTCCCATGATTGCTGTGTAATTCCACTTGTACGGGAGCTTATATTTTAACATGGCCCGTTGGTTTGTGGGAAGTTACCTCACCAGGTTCCGATCTTGGACAATACATTTGGTTGTTTCCACAGGCATATTTACCTTGCTTAGTCAGCCTCTTACAATACCTGTGTAGTACACAGCCAGCCTGAGGCCCACAGGTAGACTAGGGCACTAACATTCACAGCAGCAGCCTGGCTCTGACCTGCTATGCCACCTGCCCGGGCACCCGCAGCAACACAAGCCTCCTGTGGGGCGAAGAGCTCGGGGCTGAGCATGTGATCCTAGGAGCGGAGGACGGTGTGAAGTGCTCCTCCCGCCTGTGTGGTTTACGTGCATCATCCTTTCCATGCTAGACGCGGAAGGCTGTTCAGCATTGGAAACACCTAGAGCCAAGAGCTAATGAACAGCAGCGTCAGCCAAGGCCTGAGCCCGCGGTTCGTAGTGCTGCTGTGTGCAATGCGCTCCTTACCCAGGCCGCTCAGGCCCTCTGGATGGCCTCCTGCAGGTGTCTGTCACATCCTGCTCGGAGCTCAAGAATGGACTGTCACCACATCTGTAGCCTCTCTTTGGAGCCCATTCTTACCCTCCGGCCTGAGCTTTGCATGTCCAATAAGAGTGGCTGTCGCTGCAAGTGTCCACACAGCCATTCTTCCTGCCTTCACGGCCACTGCACAGTCCCAGCTATGAAGAGGGCAGAGGCAGGGGTTGGGATTCTGGGGCCCTGTCCAGCCAGCTGACCATAAAATGCAGCTTGCTCAGTTGAAAGTACACTTAGTTGTTGAAGTTAGATTTCTAACTTACAGGAAAATTGGCTTTTCTCAAAGATGACAGAAGCACACTTGGCTACATTAGTGAAGAAGTGGTGGTAGATATTTAAGTGTGGTACCATTCTAGAAGTTGTACAGCGCTCACAGGAGACCTGCGGAGGCAATGGTCTTGGAGTGCAGAATCTGCAGGGTGCATTCTCCCCGCACCTGCAGGGTTACACAGGCCCCGCGTGACTCGTGACCGTCATGAAAGTGTTGTAGATGGTGACAGGAAGTTCATCTATCTTTTGTGTTACTGTGCTGATGGTTCTAGACAGCTACAGCTTCGGAAAAAACTAAGTGCTTAATACATGTGCTTGCATTGAAGCATTTAAAATAGTGTCTTTTGGAAAGAAGACTCTGCTCTTCTTTTTTTAACTTTGTTTTAAACTTAAAAAATATTTTGTTTATTTATTTAAGAGAGATAAAGAGGCAGAGAGAGAGAGAGAGAGAGAGAGAATGGGTGTGCCAGGGCCTCCAGCCACTGCAAATGAACTCCAGATGCATGCACCATCTTGTGTATCTGGCTTACGGGGGTCCTGGAGAGTCGAACCAGGATCCTTTGGCTTTGCAGGCAAACGCCCTAACCGCTCAGCCATCTCTGCAGCCCGACTCTGCTCTTGTTAAAGAAATGAAGGTTTTTAATGAGCTGGCTTTAAAGTAATTGTGGTTTGTGTGTGAGTGGGATGAGGCTCATTTACTTTCTCAGAGCGGGGTGACTTCTAGCTGTAACTTCTGAAAAGTGAAGTAGATGCACTGTGGGGACGTGCGCTCACCTCAGCGCCCTCAGCCATCAGCTCCAGCAAGGGCCTGACCTGTGTGGAGCATAGTTTACGAAGGTCATGTGGCATCTTTCTTCTTAGGTTATGTAATTAAGAGGAATTTGTTTTTAAGCCTGCGGAAGAACCCGCAAAGCAGGCAAGGGCTGTGTGTGTTCAGCATACAGAAGGTAGGTGTGTGACCTGGGCTGCTGGACTTTCCTGGGCTCCCAGCTTCCTGCGGTGTCTCTCTGACAAGTCCCTTCTGCCCCCTCTGTGCTTCTGATGGTAGTAACTGACTGACCCGCCTTGCACCCAGTAGTCTGAAAGCTTAGGGTGGTACCTGGCACTGCGTGATCTCTAATGAGCATAAGGGATTTTCACAATCAGATGAAACAATGATGACCCTCATAAAAGGCTGATACTAAGACCACAGAAGAAATACTGTTCTAGTGATCCAGTGTCATTTAATTGGAAGAAAATGGTTCCTGTTTAAGCTCTTGAGCCACCTGCCTCTGAGAGTCAGCTGACCAGAAAGCAGATACAAACAATGAATCAATAAGAATCATCTCTGAGGAAAAAGAAGGTCCGAGAGAAGCTTTAACAGAAGGGAGGGCAGTGGCTGGCATGTGCTCACTGCTGCTGCTGCTCACTGTACTGTGCCGAGGTGGCCACTCCAGGGACAGTTCACTGGTGCTGCCTGGGCTCTGACCAGGTCTCAGTGGGCTCCCCAGCTCCTGCCCATCCCTCATCCTGCATCCTGCCCTTCTTGGGGAAATCTGGCAGACTGTGGAGATCCTGTGGAGACGACTGTGGGCACTGAAGAGATCCGTGTGAGGACCTCAGTGCCCACCGCTCCATGTTCTTCCGGAGTGGCCAGAGAGCTGCTCCATCTTGCTTCACAAGGCTTATCAGAAGTGTCATGGCTTCTGGTGTGGTCACGGGTGGAGAGAGACTTGATCTAAGGTGAAAGCAAGTTCTCAGGTTGTAGAGATAGCATGAGGTCAGTTTCATGATGTGGCATGGGTGTTTGTAAAAGGGAAAGTGCTCCTGGGATTTGAGCTCAGCTGCAGGCAGATGGAAATGGATGCAGGGCCAAGTGCTTTGAGTGTCTGTGTGAGGGACAGGAGCAAGAGAATTTGTTTCCCTGAATGTCTTTTATCTGTGTTGATTTGCCTGTGGAGAAGGGAAGCACCTTTTAGGTCCCTGCCCCACCCTTTGGCTCTGGGACCCATTCTCTGAGTGTTGAGTGCTGAAAGCAGATCTGGGCTGACTGAGCTACCAGCCCCTGGGGGGATACCGGCCAGTGTTAGGAAGTCCTGCCAAAACTGGAGGCTTTTCTGAGTTCCTGGGAGACCCTCCTGGCTGCAGACCCCAGCTTCAGTGCTGCGTTCCTACCACACTGCTGCAATGGTGTTCCTCCTGTGCAGCCGGCGCATGGTGCCAAGCCTCTGTGTCACTTCTACACCAAAGTCTCCACCTGGGGATGAGCCTTTGGCAGCCATTTCTAGTGGAGGTAGATAGATCTGATCAGCAGTTTTCAAGCAGTGGCTAGGGACCAGCCTTTTTAAAATCATGAACTAGCAAAGTTCAGATGATGGCAGAGTTGCATATCCAGGGCTTCTTTTCTGAGACTCTGAAGTCAGTGAGGGAAGTGCCTGCGTTCCTGTGCTGAGGTGCATCACGGAGGCTCGTTCTTCTGGGGCCAAGGTCAAGAACGTGGGAAGGCCAGTAGGGCAAGTGCTGTCTCTGAGCCCCTGCTGGTCAGTTGGTTGTGTTGGTTGGAATCAGGCATTGGTGGACCCTGTTCAGGAGGACGTCTGCTGATAGATGGACACTGCTCTTAGGAGTGGGTCTCCAGCGTGCGTGCCTTTTGGAATCTTCCAGGATCTGCTCCAGTCATTCCTACTTAGGGTCTTTGGGATGAGGCCTAGAAACCTGCATTTTATTTTCAAAAAAAAAAAAAAAATATATATATATATATATGAGAGAGGGGGGCAGGGGAGAATCTCCTATAGATGGCTTCAGACTTGATATGTAGTCAAGGATAACCTTGAACTCCTGATCTCCTGCCTCCACCTCCCAAGTGCTGGAATTACAGGTGTGCATCATCACACCTAGCTTGTAACTCACATATTATTTATTTTTATTTATGTATTTGAGAGACAGAGGGGGGAGGAAGGAGGGAGAGAATGGGCACACCAGGGTCTCCAGCCACTGTAAATAAACTCCAGATGTGTGTGCCCCCTTGTGCATCTGCCTTACATGGGTCCTGGGGAATTGAAACTGGGTTCTTTGGCTTTGCAGGCAAGAGCCTTAACCACTAACTCATTTCTCCAGCCCTATTTATTTATTTAAAATATTTTTTTGGGCTGGAGAGATGGCTTAGCGGTTAAACGCTTGCCTATGAAGCCTAAGGACCCCGGTTCGAGGCTCGATTCTCCAGGACCCACGTAGGCCGGATGCACAAGGGGGTGCATGTATCTGGAGTTTATTTGCAGTGGCTGGAGGCCCTGGCGCACCCATTCTCTCTCTCTCTGCCTGCCTATTTCTGTATCTCTCTCTCAAATAAATAAATAAATAATAAAATATTTAAAAAAATATTTTTTTATTTGTTTGAGAAATGGGGGGGGGTGGCGACGGACACTTCAGGGCCTCTTGCTGTTGCAAACAAATTCCAGATGCATGTGCTGTTTTGTGCATCTGGCTTTATGTGGGTAATGGGGAATTGAACCTTGTTCAGCAAGCTTTGCAAGCTAGCACTGTTAACTGCTGAGCCATCTCCCTGGCTGGAACCCACATTTTAAGTAAACATCGTTTGATTTTATCTATTTATCTATCTATCTATCTATCTATCTATCTATCTATCTATCTATCTGTCATCTACCTTCCTTCCTATCTGTCATCTATCTGTCATCTATTTGGGGAGAGAAAGACGGAACATGCCAATGTCTGCTGCCACTGCAAAAGAACTCCAGATGCATATGCCAGTTTGTGCATCTGGCTTTACGTAGGTACTGGGGAGTCAAACTCTGGCCTTTTACCCCTGAACCATCTTTCCCAGCCCTGTATAATTTTTATGTAGGTGTTTTAGCGCCACCACTTAAGAGATTCTGGCCTACTTTGTACAGGTATTCTACTCACTAAAAAATTTTTTAAAACTATTTTATTTTTATTTATTTGACAGAGAAATTGGGAGAGGGAGAGAGAATGGGTGCACCAGGGCCTCCAGCCACTGCAAATGAACTCCAGATGTGTGCGCCCCCTTGTGCATCTGGCTGATGTGGGTCCTGGGGAATCGAACCTGGGTCCTTTAGCTTTGCAGGCCAATGCCTTAGCCGCTAAGCCATTCCTCCACCCCTACTCACTAAATTTTAAGTTTTGCAACATTTCTGTGAGGTGATGCTCCCCTCCAATTTTACTTAAGATTCCAAGGCCCCCATTAATTAAATTTGGCAACTTCCATAAAAGATCTTAGGGAAGGGCCTGGACTCCAGCCAAGTCAGCGCAAGGCTGCTGTGATTCCAGAACTCTCTCTCCTTGCGCCCCATGGGAGACACACACATTCGTCATCGTTAGAGTCTTCCAAATCACAGGGAAACAAGATTGGTAAAAGTGACAGTTTGGGCCGGGCGTGGTGGCGCACGCCTTTAATCCCAGCACTCGGGAGGCAGAGGTAGGAGGATCGCCGAGAGTTCAAGGCCACCCTGAGACTACATAGTTAATTCCAGGTCAGCCTGGACCAGAGTGAGACCCTACCTCGAAAAAAAAAACAAAAAAAAAAAAAAAAAAAAAAAAGTGACAGTTTGGGAGAGAATCTTGGGCATGTCACCTTTGTGCTGCTTTGGGACTGCCCTGGAGACCTCCACTCTGTGAGTGCACCTGGAGGCAGGGAAGCAGGAGGACTGTGGGCCTGTCCCGCCCACCCTCCCATCTTTGAGATACAGTCAGTGGCTTCTGCTGTTGGGCCCAAGCTGCTTCCTGTATGACCCAAGAATGTTGTGTGGCAGTCTCTTTCCCTAGAGTCCTGGGGCTCAAGGGTTCAGAGTTTTATCATTTGCAAAGTAGTGCTTCCTGTCTTTTCCCTGGATAGGGATGCAGAAGGGAGAAGCAAAGTGGATGCAGATCCTTGGATCTCCTTCAGGATGTGATATAAACAGAATCACATGTCGCTCCCTGCAGTCCAGGTCAGGGCTGTATGGAGCGAAGTCACACAGTGCACTTTGAGAGCTCCTTCCTGGAACAGGCCAGCTTTGTGCTGGGAGGTTGATGTCCCTTACGTAACAATCACCTCCATGATCTCCTGCTCATCGGGGGAGGCTTGGAACAGATTGGCACCAAGCATGTGTCCTAACTGACCCTGCCAGGCCTCCTTATGCAAAGAGAGGGAGAAGGCAGCTAGGGGCCGCAGAGCTGGGAAGTTCTGCCCAGTGGGATCTGTCTGTGAGAGCTCCTGGAAGCTGGGCTTGCTATTGACATTGTAGTCCTCAAGTTCCCTTGACTTTTCTTTTTTTTTTTTTTTTTTTTTTTTTTTGGTTTTTCGAGGTAGGGTCTCACTCCAGCCCAGGCTGACCTGGAATTCTCAGGATGGCTTTGAACTCACAGCCATCCTCCTACCTCTGCTTCTGCCTCCCAAGTGCTGGGATTAAAGGCGTGCACCACCATGCCTGGCCAGAGAAGTTGATTTTTAATTTGAAGGTTTTCATCTTTCTGATACACATGCATCCCTCTTTCTTTAAATGTGTAACATTTTATGCTCTCATTCTTAATCTCAGTCAGATCATAGAAGTTTACATCCTCTAACGTATTTTAAAAATGTTCAGTGCTTAATATTCCCCCAACCCTTGACATGGACCCACAAGCCACCTGTGTTTGTCTGGAATAGTGTTTGTCTCCCTTCCCTTTCCCCTTCTTCTCACCCGTCTCCTTCTCTTCTTTTCTGTCTTGAGATACTAGGGATTGGACCCAGGACTTGAGACATGGTGTCAAGTGCTATATCTCCAACCCCCTCTGAAAGGTATGAGTAGAAGTAATTTTTTTGAAGACCAACTTAGAACTTTGTTTTGACAGGTTCTTACTATGAAGCCCAAGTTGGCCTAAAACTCTCAATCCTCCTGCCTCAGCCTCTCGAATGCTGGGACTGTGCTTGTGCATATTTCTTTGATAAGCCTCTACATTATAACTCTAAGAATGTACATGTTTTATTATGGTTGGTGTTAATATATTTGCCCTTCTCCACTTGGAATTTTTTACTGAAAGAATTAACAATTTGCTTTTAGAAAGTGTGAGTCCAAAATCCTGTCTTTTCCAGGTCAGCCTTTTGCTATTTGTTTCAAACAGGAATTCCATTATTTGTTCCTTGTCCCTCCCTCTCCCCTTCCCTCCCTCCTGTGTGTAGTATGAGTGGTATGTGTATGGGATGTGGTGCCTTCATGTGTGTGCATGGAGGCCAGAAGAGACTGTCCGGTGCTCTCATCTGTTGCTCATCTGCATATTTCCTTGAGACAAAAGTTTCTTCTTTGAACCCAGAAGCTGCCATTTTTCTGAGCCCCAGCAATTCTGGGGTCTCTGTCCCTAACAGGACTGGGGTTACAGACCCGTGAGGCAATGTCCAGCTCTGTAACTGGGCCCTGGAAACTTGAACTTGGGCAGTCTCAGTCTTCTCATCAAGCATTCTTACCCAGGGAGCCATCTCCCCTTGTCCACTTTTTACAAGGAGCAGAGCTGTCATTACTTTAGAAAGTCACGAGGCATTGCAGGATTTTACAGCAGTAAAGAAGAAGGCATATCTGAGAAGCTTTTGCCACACAAGACGGAAGACAGTGGAGAAGGAGGGGTAAAAGTCACACAGTGGCACTGTGCACAGGCACGCCCAGTGAGTGGCGCGGGGTTGAAGGAGTAAACCTGGGAGGTGGCTTGCTTGCTTTCACGAATGAGCCCTGAGGGATCATGGGAATTTGATAGCAGGTAGTTTAGAATGATGGTGGAGGATTCCCTCCTCCCATGCAAAAATGACCATGTGTGTGTTTCTAGGGACCTGCTCCCAGTAGATCTGGACAAAGAAACAAGTAGTCACTGAAGACTAATAAAGAAGCGGGAAATGCCTGCAAATGTGTGTGTGAGTGAGTGTGTGTGTGTGCGTGCGCGTCCGCGTACTCAGGCAAATGTGTGAAGGTGAAAGGACAGTTTTCAGAGTCTGTCTCACCTTCTACATCATTTGAAGCAGGGCCTCTCTTGCTTTTGCTCTGCTCTTCTTTGATGTGGTTACTGTGAGCTTCTGGGAAATTCTGTCTCTGTCTTCCATCTCACCATTAGCATGCTGGAATGGCAGAGGCCTGGCACTGCTTCCAGCTTTTTTTCCATGGGGTCTGGGAATCGAAGTTGGGTATTTAGGCTTGAGTGATGAGTGAGTGCTTTCTCCAGTCCCCAGCTCCATACCACCAAGTGAAAGAGAGAAAAAGTAGCTACCAGCATCTCAAAGATGTGTCTGGATAGCGATGTCTGACGTAAGCTCATGTGTAGAGCTTTTGAGCCTCTTCCTCAGTAGGAGAAGCACGAAGCACACGTGGCTAAGGCAGGCTTCCTGAGTCAAAGCCCAGCACTGCCCACAGCATGGCGCTGGGCGTGACTGCTGGCTCTTAGCACTCCCGTTGACTGTTTCATGAGCTGGGGAGGAAGACAGCAGAAGACTTCACTGAGAAGAAAGTAAAAAGGACAGGGAATTAATTACTAATTCATTAAATCCGTGGAACCCAAACTAAGTCCCTGCTGGAGATGTCGTTCGGTGTTAGAGCCTGTGCTTAGCATGTGCGAGACCAGGGCTTCACTATCCCACCTCCCCAAAAGAACCAAACCAAGCGTAGCTGCCTGAGGTTCTTTTCTGTGGGTGCCTTGCAGATTCCCAGGGACACAGCATCTTGACGCTCACTTCTTAGGCCAGTGTCAGCGGGCAGGACATGGGTCTGTGAGCCCGCCTCTGCAGCCAGGGTCCTCCTCAAGTTCACTCAGGCTTCCGCAAGTCCACTCTTGTGGAGGTCGGACTGAGTTCCCAGCTCCCTTGCTGGCTCCCGCAGGCAGGGATGACCCTCACTCAGGTCTCTGCCTTGTGAGGAGGCATGCTGCTTCCGAGGCCAGCAGATCCATCTTTCCAACCCCTTCCCCGCTCGTGGAGGGCCTCACCTGATGAGGATAATGTCCCTTGGATGAACTCAAGGCCAACTCACTAGTTACATGTCCTGTCATCTTGGTCTCACATACTCCCAAGACTAGATGTAATGCTGGGGATGGAAGTCATTAGAGAGTTACTAAAACAAGAAAACACTGGGGATGGAAGTGATTGGACTAGCTTAGAATTCTCCTTGTTACCTGCTCAGGTCATACTGGTTGAAGTATGGTAGAAGGAAGGGCGGGAGGGCAGCCAGATCTGCCCGAGTTCTTCATGGCAGGCTTCATGCTCCTTCAGTCCGACCCTCATACACAGTGCACTTGACGGGGTGGGAAGGACGGCACAGAAGGAACGTGTGGGCAGCCGGAAGCACAGGTACACATAACCCAGATGAGGCTCTGGGTAGAGAGTGCACAGACTGGAGATGGGCTCCCCCCTACTGGCTAGGTTGTGTCAGACCCACACTGAAGGTCAGGGTCACTTAGGTCCTTTGATGATGACCCTTGTGGACTGACTGATCACTGTCACTCACAAAGGGTAAGGTCCCTTCTAGCCCTTTCTTTTTTAAAAATCCCGCCTTGACAGCATTTGTGCTGAGTAAGGAAGGAAGCCCCCCCCCGCCCACACACCCCCTTGAAAGCTAGGGTGGGGCCAGCCGCACCAAGACGCTGGACAAGCTCCCCGGGAGCTTCAAGTTCGTGAACCAGCTAGTGAATCTGCCCGGGAGTTGGGGAGTGGATAGCAGTGGCTTTCTTTTGCACTCTGTTGTTTTATTCCAAAGTTTTTGCTTATGAGAGGCTAGAAGACCTGGTCTTCCATGACTAGTAACCTGTTTATCAGTGATCCTGGTAAGCAGCATCCAACAGTGGTTGCTGTTTATAGGCACCTCTTAGCACTTTTGGAAGTCAGAGGGAGGAGGAAGGTGCCCTCCAAAGGTCTCCCCTGGGCGCATTCCAGTGGAGGAGGGCAGCCTAGCATTCCCAGGGGCAAAGCTTAGTCTTCAACAGGGGAGGGTCAACTCCACTCCTGGGATGAAGAGTTTTGGCACACCAGACAGCTTTGAGGAAAACATGGTGTTATTTTAAGAACTCAGTTTGCCAGCCAGGCTGTTTTGTTCCCCACCCCTTGGTCCGTGAGCATTTCAGGCGCTTTGGTCATTCCGCCTTCTATAACCTTCAGGAAGTCCTGCATGCCAGCGGCTCATACTGTGTCACAAATGTCAGGGCCTTGGCGCTGAGGTCACCATTTAGAAGACTAAAATGAGTGTTTTCTGGCAGTCCCAGCATGAGGAGAAAGTGGAGGAGTAATGGGACATACTTTTAGGCTATGGGAGTGACCCCCCCCCCCGGAGTTGCCCATAGACCGCTCCATTTGTGATTATGGAATTGCAGATTTTGCTAGGTGGCATATTGTTGTATATTTAATGCAGTCATCTGGGGAGGGACTTCATCTCTGTGTTTTCAGAGCTGTTTCTCTGAACTTTCAGCAAATGAAAGCTGCCACCCGTGTACACAGTTCCTCTGGGCTCAAGCAGGCCAGTGGTAATGTCTTGCCTTATGTAATCACGCTAGGGAGGGTCTCTTAGCCATCTGACGAAGGTGACTCAAGTGGTTCCTAATTCAGATAGGAAATTTGGTGAAACGGTATTCATTTTGCCTTCCGCCCTACGTGAGGGGCTATGGGGTAAAAAGTCAAAGTTTGTTTTTCTTATGCATAAACGTAGAATCTACTTTTGCTAACAGCATACTCATTACATGTGCAATTTTCAGTGAGGACAAGTTATCATTAATATTTGACAAAGGGTCTGGGGAGGTGGTTCAGTGACTCAAAGCACTTGCACTGGAAGCTTGATGACTGAGGCTTAGATGCCCGGAACCACGCAGAGTGAAGCATGTGTCCATAATCTCAGTGGGAGGTGGAGGCAGAAGAATCCCGAAGCCCACGGCCAAGCTACTCTCGCTTTAACAGGGGCAAACGAGAAGCCCTATCTCAAACAGCGTGGAAAGCAGGACCAACATGCTGAGGGGCTGTGTTTGTGCTCTAATGCCGTCCTTTGCACCGGAGCTGAAGTATGATATGTTTTGTGTAGTTCATCAAGGACAGAGTCTTTGGTGGTGGCTTATTATGAGAAAACCATCTCCACTTTGGACTTTGTTTCCTGCTTATTGCTCCTGATGTTCCAACCAGCACTGCGAGCTTAAGCTATTTTTGAAGTGGACAAAATGATCTGCAGGCACAACCATGTGAGCCTGTGCTGAACAAAAGTATGTCAGGCGTTGCGGAGTGCTGGTGGGGAATCAGAGGACAAATGGGCCAGAACGTCAGAGGGAAGGCGCACGCGTAACTGCAACTGCACAAGACTGCCAAGGCGCTGTGTTGGGAGGTCCCAGAGCTGGAAAATCCTCCTGGAAGCCCCCCTCCTCTGTGCAGTCCTCTGAGCACCAGGACTGGTGGGCTGTGTCATGAAGTCTCGTGGACTTGAACAGGTACAGGTCATGTCCTTGACTAAATTCTACAGTGAAATCGATACCTGCCTGCTTTCTTACTTCTTGTAGAATTGTTTTGACTGTCAGGATTTACTTGGTAGGAAAAATATAATTTTTTTGTTGCAGTTATTTGAATGTATCATTTTTAGTTGATAGGGTTAAATTATTCTAATTGTAGGCGCTAGGACAAACTAAAATTAGGCAGGGCATATTAGGCATGTGTTCATAAAATGAAAGACAAAAATCAGGGCAACTTAAAGAAAGCTCAGGCTTTCTTCTCTCAGACATCCTCCACAATACTTAAGTAGATAATTGATTGAAACATAACTATTGAAAATAAAAACACATTTAAGAGACAACCAAAGCACACTAAGATTTGCTACATTTGTTTGTAACTCAGACTCAGCGCTCTGCTTACATGCGTAACGCTCATGCACTGTCCTGGGATAGAATTCACGCTTACGAGAAAAGCTCACAGTGGTGCTTTAGCTAACAAGGAGGAAATGAAAAGAGATGCCATTTGTGACATGTTTGCTGTTATATGAATGTTCAGGTATGCCTGCATCAGGAGACAGTGGTGCTGTGGGCTGGTGTGCCGCGAGTACACAGCCTGTCTGCCTTCATGCATCCTCTCGGGGAGCAGCCTGTTGTGGAAACCTCAGTCACGCTGAGAGGTGCAAGCATCTCTGGGGCACTTAGGAAGGGTGGGCTGGCAGCGAGCTGCGGAGCACGCGTGGGTGGCACAGCTCTCTTCAGCATGTGCAGTGATGTTTTCTGCTCCATTGCCCCCTGACCCCCGCACCTATGGGCTCAGCAGCTGCAGACATTTCCCACTCTTGACTGAGGCAGGGTGGGTGAGCCCGCTGCTGTTCCTGACAGGGTTTCTCATGTGGCAAACGGGGAGGGCTTGGTCCACTTCCCTTCACTCATGTGAGAGTTCCTGTCCTGAAGAAAGTGCTCTATTCAGTATGGTTCTGAGCTGAGGGTGTTCTACTGAGTGTCTAGGAAGATACTGGAAAGTCGGACAAGATGTCTGCTGAGGGGTGTGTGTGTGTGTGTGTGTGTGTGTGTGTGTGTGTGTGTGTGTTGGCTGGTGGACTGTCCGTCCTCACTGTGGTGATTACGCATGCTCCACAGATTTCCAGTGAAGCAAGTGAGGAGTGAGGCGAGTGCTGTTGATGCTGGGGCCGCCCTTGCGCCTGCGCTTCCTCCCAGCTGCTCAGAGCCTTTCCTTGAGGCCTTTCCTGTTTCCTAAGCTCTTGTCCCAGCCTTTTCCTTCTCTCCCCATTCCGGCCTCATTTTCTTGGGCCACTTCTTCTTGGTACCATTCCCTAGGGTAAAGCTTGTCATCTTTATGTCCCATATTCCGCGAGTCTTAATCATTCATATGATGTTCTTAAGAATTTGGGCTGGAGGCATGGCTTAGCAGTTTAGGCATTTGTCTGCAAAGCCAAAGGACCCTGGTTCAATTCCTCAGGACCCATGTAAGCCCGATGCACAAGGGGGCACATGCGTCTGGAGTTCAGTTGCAGTGGCTGGAGGCCCTGGCATGTCCGTTTTTTTATTTCTCTCTCTCCTCCTTCCTCTTTCTCTGTCAAATAAATAAAAATAAATATCTTTAAATAATTTATTAAATAGTTGCAATTAAAGCGCAGAGATTTGCAGTGTACTTTTGCTGTATCAGTTACTCGCCTACTGGCACTTTCTTTTTGGGTGGTTCTGGCTTTCTGCACACGATAATTCCAAGAATGACGCTGGTTAGGTCACTGCTTTCCACATAGACTTGTTTGAGGAATAAACCCGCAAGACAGTGCGTGTGAACGACCTTGCCCAGGCCCCGTGTCTCTGTGGTGGATGTCACAAAGGAGGAAGGACACACGAGCGTCACTCCTGAGGTTACTGTTGCATGCGGTGAGCACTCCGAGGCTGCTAGTCTCTCCTGCTCAGCGTGGGGCCCAGTCATGCTCAGAACTGCTGAACAAGCCCATTTTTACATGGTTGACCAACTGCACCCAGGCCCTCTGCTGGTCTTTGGCATCAGTTTTAGTGAAGGCTGGTGTTGGAAAGGGGGGGGTGAAACAAGAGGCAGGCTGTGTTCCATGAAGCACCTTGGGCTGTTTTTAGTCCATGTTGCCTGTTTATAGTCATGGATTTTACCACTACTTTCCCAGAGTCTGTGGGGAGCAAGCCTCTTTTGGGGTTAGCTAGACCGTCTGTTGCTGGTGTGTATTCCCGGGCCTGCCTTGCTCTGCTTGAGCGTGTGTAGGGACCTCTTCCTGCCCACTTTGCAGGAAAAGTACAGAGACATTTCCCAGCTCCATTCTTACCCCTGTAGGTTTATTAAGGTCACTGGAACTTAGAGACTATGTAAGAATTAAATGTCATTCTGACAGTTGTTTCAAGATTTTGCACAAAGTATTGTAGACTCATATAACACATCATCTACAGACTTAGAGGTGGTTTGCGGGGAACAAGTAAGTCCTTGAGGAGAATCTGCATGGAAAGGACGTTCTGCTGAGCACTCTGGCCTTGCAGGCGATGGTCACTGGCAAAGGTTAAGACTCACTCTGACAGCCTGGCCTCCACCAGAGCCAGGGACAAGGCTCTGTGTCACAGTTGCTCACTCAGTGCTCATCCTGGTGCTTGGAGGCAGGGCTTGTCGTCATGTGGAAGAAGAGGCAGGTGACAACGACAAGAAGGTCAACGCAGGGGCAGAGCTTGGGCCTGGCTGCTGTCTTCCTGGCCTAGCTTTGCCCTCTAGGGTTCTCTCGTTCCCAGACGGAGGCATGGCCACTTGCCTCTGCCTCTGCTTCTAATCCTTCTGGCTCCACCAATAAGCCCTCTGTACCCGTCACCTTCCTTCATAAGCTTCACTTGCCTTTTACTGTAAGTGTTCCTGCTACAAGCAGGCGCTTCGTGACCCCAAACTTCGGTGCCTCTGTAGTGTCCCACTGCACTTGTGGCTGTTTTGGTTCTCTTGGGCTGTAGCTTCCTCGAGGGTAGGAACTGTCTGTCTTTGTTGGCTGACGTAACGTGCCATATGAGACCTAGAAAGAATGTTTATTAAATGAACCAATGAACAGATATTTATACTTGTGTCTCACATGCTTTATGCTCCATGCATACAAGGTTGAAATTGAGAGGTGCTGTGAGAGAGGTGTTCATTCTCCCAGCTGTGGGCAACATGCTTGAAAAATCAAACACTGAATAAAAAAAATGCGGATTTGTATTTTTAGCATGTACTCATTTTGGTAATAATGTTTAACAAATGGTATATGCTGTAAAATTGCCAATACTGAAATATTTAAGAGGCTAAAATAAAAGGATCCACTGGGTTAGATGATTTTAGGAGTAAGTTATAACTGAACCTTCTAGCCATGGTGGCGTGTACAGACTGCGTGCCTGGCCAGCACATATTGAGGGTGGCAGAGCGGGACTCTGTCTTTCTGTATACAGCACATTAAATGCTTTGAAATGTGTCACATCACATTGAGTATAAGCAGGAATGGAGTGCCATTGACTTTTTCTTTGAAATAGTTTCATTATTTGCAAACAGAGAGAGATAGAGAGTGGGGGTACCAGGTCTTCTTGCGCAGGTCCTCCAGATGCACGTGTCACTTTGTATGCCTGGCTTTATGTGGGACTGGGACTTGAACCCAGAATGGCAGCCTTTGCAAGCCAGCACCTTTAACCACCAAGCCATCTCCCCAGCCCTCTGTCCCTTTCTTAAGAGCTTGGTTACAATATTTATATTTGCTATTGCTTGTCGCTGTTGTTGAAATTGTTCGTGTACAAAGAACATATCAGAAGGTGCTGGTGTAGGACACGAAGTCCCTGGGCAGATTCTGGTACTTTCAGAAGTAGAATGAGGAGCAGAGGACAGAGGATTGGAAAAGAGCTCCGTAGTAGCATTTGGCTGAGGTGGCAGTAGGTTGGGGACCCTAGGAGCCCCTGGGGAACCAATGAACAGACACACACTTACTGTCCTGCATGTCTGGGGGGTGGGCTGTTTGTCCTGGCATTTTTTTGTTTTTCGAGGTAGGGTTTCACTCTAGCTCAGGCTGACCTGGAATTCACTATGTAGTCTCAGGGTGGCCTTGAACTCATGGTGATCCTCCTACCTCTGACTCCCGAGTGCTGGGATTAAAGACGTGCGCCACCACGCCCGGCTCTGGCCTGGCATTTTTAAATGGTTGTACTGTAGACACAGACGGACCCTAGAAGCCAGTTTGGAACCTCAGTATCTGCATATTTGGGGGGACGTTTACCCCACAATTGAAGTACAGGAAATTTTCTGTGCTCTGCATTTGGAGAATCTATATTGAAAGTTACTTGGTACAGTAAAGGGAGCAAAATGATAAACCTATTTCCATTCTGAGTATGACATATATTTGCTGGTGAAGTAAGTGAAACATTGGTTGCAGACTTTGATACAAAATATATGTAGCTTATTTGATGGAAACAGATGCTGTAAGTCTGTTAAGAGGAATGGAGGCATGAATCACATGCTTCATGGAGGTGCAGCACGCTGGAAAAGTGCTTCATGTGTAGAAAGATCTAAATGACAAAGGGTTCTGATTCAATCTAGAGCGCTAGATCAGTTTCAAGGAATAGTACCTCTCCCTGCCTCCTACAGGATGGAAGCCAGGGCCTCAGGCACGCTAGGCTAGTTAGCCTTCCACTGAGCCGCAACTCCAGCACATTTGAAAAGTTTATTTTCTGGTAGGGTTTGCTTAATTGACTCGGCTGCCCTTGAACTTGAGATCTTCCCAGATAGCTAAGATTACATGTATGTGTCACCATGCCTGGGTACGTATGTGCATGAGTGCATGCGTGTCAATTTACTTTGCCTTAAACCATATTTCAATAATTTTGAGAATTCTAAATATATTAATGAAGTCTTTAAGAACATTTGTTCTTCTTGAGGAAAACCCTAACATAATAAGGAATTAGGGGGAGAAAAGTGGCACTCATCTAAAGCAAAACAAAGATGCAACTGTCCTTTCTTGCAGGTCATATTAAAATATAAGAAAATACATTTTGCTGTTAGTAAAACAACAGTGTCTCACTCTGTTATCTAGACTGGCCTGAAACTTGTAATCCTTTGCCAGCATCCGGAGTGCTGGTATTCTAGCCATGGAACCACCAGGTCTGGCTTTTCAGGTATAAGAGCATTTTAAGCATTTTACAATACTCTCTGATTCACTTGTACAAACTAGCAGATTCAGTGATAAAATTGACCAGATCTAAAGCAAATCTCACCTGTGGGTTTACAGTGAACAGTGCAGCTAGAAGCCTGGCTGGGAGTGGTTGTTCCTTCCCAGCTGTGGCACCTTCAGTACATCCTCTGGTCCTAGCAGGGACCCTGGGGCCTCTCATTTCTGAAGTGCTGGTAATCCAACTCAATAGTTTAGGCATTAAGCCAGTTAATTAGGGTTGACAAAATGCTTTGAAAACCACACAGGATTCTCTCAATGGATGTTGGTCATCTTAGCTCTGCTTGGTGCTGGCCAGTGGGTGGTCTGCTAGATCCAAAAGAGTTTTACATGTACATTTCATGGAAATATTCTAGAACAATTAGTCTTATGTATTTCCATTCTAATCTCCATGTGTTTATGGAATGATTTCATGGGAACATTGCCTAAAGCTTTAGGGTAGGAGATGTATACTTTTTGTGGTCTCACTGATAGCAGTACATTTTTGCATGCATGTGTATCTGTTGTGTATATACATGTTCACGTGTGTGTGTACACACGCATGTGATGCCTAGAGGCCAGCGTTGGGTGGCTTCCTCTAGTGCGGTCCACCTCAAGCTCAGTGAGTGACCGGTTACTCTAGCTAGCCAGTGAGCCCCGGAAGAGCGTCTGTCTCCCTGGTGCTGGGTTACAGGGGTACTGCTATGCCTGGCATTTACCCACTGAGCCACCCCCCCCCAGCCAGAGAGTACATTTTGATGAAATACAGCGCATGGGTGGCAGAGTATATGTGTATAGTGAGTTCGATAGGTGACCTGTCAAACAATATGCCTGTTGAGGGAAGCAAACTGATTTTGAGTTCTTATTGTGAAAGTCAAAATGATGTGTGATTGTGGTTGTTTGGCCCTTAAGGAGTCAGTTTAATTAATGTTTTCTTTCCAAAGCACTCAAGGCCTTAGAAAGGGGGAAATGGTGATAAATAGTACTCTTGTTCTAAGTATAGAGATCAGTGGTAGACACTTAGCTAGCACGTGTGAGCCTCTGCCTTCTATAATCTGGCCCAGCAAACAAACAAAAATAAACACGAAACCACATATGTGTAGTTTGTTCTTTAAATGTTAGTTTATCAGAGTTGTGCTCATCAAAGTCTTGCATGTTTATTTGTTAGGCTCAGGCTGAAGTAACAGCAATGAACACTCAGGTAACTTACCTTTCTATTTGACACACCAAACCTAGTTGTTCGGTTCAGAAATAGTTAACTTAGAATCTATACACTCATTTCCACCAAAGAATATTTTACTAAGGCATTAAGCATTATTATTATTTTAGCTATTTGTTGGTATATATTTATGCATCCCAATTTTTTCGGGGGGGGGGAGAAATAACAATAATGTATCTATCAACACGCACGTCTGTCCCATCCCTAAATGTGATTTTAGAAATGAATTACAGCATAAAGTTTTATGCAGAATGTGTAGCTACTTGGAGGTATAATTGTCATAGCAGAGAGTATGCTTGCTTACATAGAGGGCGCAGTGTGGCGACTTTTTAGTTTGGGCATGTATGGGGTTGCACAGCCACTATCATAGTCAATTTTAGGGACATTTTCAACCCCCCAAAGAAACCCCATACCCCTCAGCCCTCATTCCCGTTAATCTCTGCATCCCATCCCAGCCTAGGTAACTACAAATCAGCTTTCTGTCTCTGTCGATTTGCCTGTGAAACAACCTATTTTCATGACTTGAGAACGCTCCCCACCCACAGGGAAGCTTCTCCACCTCTTGCTGCATTGTGTAGTGACTTGGGCCCCGTGTGAGACACTAAGCAAGAAGTGGGCACTGTCTGCTCCTCAGCATTACAGTTATTCTTTCACTTCTAGGTGTGTGTGTGTGTTTTGGTACTAAGTGGTTTTCAGGAGACAGTGATGAAACAATGAGGAAATACAGGGACAGTGATGTGGAGTTACTGTCGCTGTAGTGCACTTGGGGATCTGAAGAAGTGACTTGCATATGTCTTTGAACATCAGAGAATGAGGATTAGTGAAGGCAGGCTCAGCTGGTCTGTTGGTATGCACACACTTGTGTTGCTGTCGGGGCACACTGAAGACTTGGCACACACACTGAAGACTTGGCACACATGGCACACACACTGCTGTTACAAGCAGCTGTTGGTGGCCATGAACAGTTGCAGTCTTGACGCAGATGGAAGTGAACATGGGCACGCGTGGACATAAACCCTCTGTGTTCTCATGAATTCTTGGTACTTAAGATACGGTGAGTAACGTCTGGACTTCTCCACTTTGTCTTCCTCCAAGTACACCCTTCCAGGGGCGTGGATCAGAATTTGAGAGCTAGGAATTGAAGAGCGAACAGGATTACGAGGCTTGCCTTGTTTGAATTTAGAGCTAACTTCTTTTTGAAGTAGAAGTTATGATCCTGGGCGCTCTCTCCCTCCACTCCCACGGCACTGTCATCATTTGTTTATCTTAGAAATGTATCTACAGATACATTCGCTTCATCTTCTCGGACCACAGTCCTTCACGTACAGGAAGTAGAGGCACTGCTTCTTTCATGTGTTAGGGATTTTAAAGTGACTTATGTTCAGATGAAGTTGTAGATGGAAATTTGCTTCTGAGAAGGTCGAGTGTGCATCAGGTCTCTTGAAATAGTGGGCATGTAGTAGATTTTAGTAGGTATAAAAGCTAAATAAATGCAGTTGTTTGACTTCCACATGATAGGGTGCTGGAGATGAGCTCACAGCGCCGGGAAGGACTGCCCGCGTTCAGGAAAGTTCCTTGGTGAAGATGTGTGTCTGTTGCCGCTGGTGCTTCTTTGAGCCCATGCATTTCTGTGCTCATTCCTGCAGTGCATTTCTAGCATCAGGGATAGCGTGTCTTCTCTACCACGTGGCGCACTGTACACTGAAGCCAGGTGTCGGCCATCCAGTCCTGTGCCGGCATTTCTAGCCCCCAGGCTCTGCCCACTGGGGTGCCCGGAGCCTGTGTGCCCAGCACTGAGGAGTTCCCTAAGATGAGGTTCCCTAAGATGAGGCGTCAGGTCGGAGTCTTCCTGTTTCATGTTCCTCTGCATTTCACTCTGGCCTAAAGCTAGCACCAATTGTATCTTCACCCTTCTCATTCAGTGCAGGCTTTGCATGTCTCACTTTGCGAAACTTTAAGGTCTTTACATTAGGGTTTTAAATTTTAAAGTCTTGCAGTATAGGAGTCTGATCTTTATGTAAGTAGAAAAACGGTTTTTGAGGGGCTATAGCTATGCCTCAGTGGTTGAGGCATTTGCCTGCAAGGCCTAATGACCCAGGTTCAGTTCCCCAGCACCCACATAAAGCCAGATGAACAAAGTGGTCCATGCATCTGGAGTTTGATTGCAGTGGCCGGAGGCCCTGGCAAACTCATTCATATTCTCTTGCTCTCTTGTTCCCCCCACCTCTCTCTCTGCTTGCTAATAAATAAACAAACTAAAAATCTCTGAAAATGGTTTTTGAAGAATTTGGGAGTGTAACTGAAATGTTTTCTGCTAAAGCCAGATGCACAATGTGGCACTTGCATTTGGAGTTCATTCCTTGCAATGGCTGGAGGCTCTGGCTTGCCAATTTTCTCTCTACCTGCCTCTTTCTCTATCTCTCACAAACAAACAAACAAACAAACAAACAAACAAACAAAAAATTTTAAAAAATCTGACTAGTTACCCCTCCTTCTCTATGTAGATGGAGTGTGTGTAGAGTAAGAATTGAGTGCATTGAGTCAACCTGTAGTGTCCGGCTGTTTGGCCTGTTCTGAGTCCTTGGTGTCTTACACACACAGCCATGAAGACGGAGCCACAGCCCTTTGCACAGTCTGACTTGCATTGACTGGGCACCTGACTTGACCTGAATGTTTAATCCTGCCTGGCTGCATGGAGTCTAAGCAGAGAGTGCTGACAGCTACGCAGAGCCATGGGTTGCTCTGACCGTTGCTTGTCGTCATGGTTCATGAAGGGGGAGATGCAAGGACAGAAACATCAAAACACCCAAGGAAAGGCCACTAGGAAAGACCGCACGGACTTCACTGGCCTTGAAGGGTGCTTTTGTTGGGAGGGGACAATGTGGAGAAAAGAGTGCCATCTTGATTTCGAAGTACTCACACGTAATTTAGGACGTGTGACCGACCCATTTTCCCTAGGTTTTTCTGCCTCTAATTTTTTGTTCTGTCTTCCCTTCCCCTCCAACTTAAGTTCCCTCATTTTTCAGGATTTTGTTTTGAGTTTGTGACTAGTAAGCTTTCAGATAATACTGAAATTAATGGTAACACACAACTCTGTAATAAGGTCAGAGGAATTGAGTGAGACACAAAGTTCATTAGCTTATTTCTGTGAGCTCAGAACGCTTACAGGTTATACTAAAAGAGACATGGTTTTGTAAAATGAGGACAGCGATCTACTAATGCAACACTATAGGGCGAGTCCTTCCTTCCAAGTCAGGACGTTCACAGTGGGGATAAATGAAAAGAACTGGAGTTGGTGGTAGTGAGAAGATTGGGAAGAAGTTGGTATTTGTGTTTGTGGGGTCTCTGTAAAATGGGAGCTTCTGTTCTAAGGCTCCTCCCTCTGTGCACACTGCCATCATGTCAGAGCTTCGTTCTTCTCGCTTTTCCCTCTGTGACCAGTTGCGTTTGAGCATTCATGGCATTACAGACACGTGGAAGCTAATCTAAGCCAAGCATCTGCTAACCAGGGAGCCAGTTTCTAAAACTCTCAGCTGCAGGGCGTTGGTAGCATTCTAAAAGGTGTGTGTCTGACATGCAGACTGAGCCTGTGTGAATCCTCTGGGGGTCCCCCCTCCCCTGGAGACTTCAGACTACAGAGCAGGGCCACTTACATAGCACTGAAGGCGAAAAGTCCCTCACCAGGTGACCTGGGAGCTGTGCAAGAGCAAGTGCAGGGTCTGCCTTTGTCCCTGCCTAGGTTAAGCCACACACTTTCAAGCACACCCAGAGCCATTGTTTAAGGTTCTATAATAGGCTAAATTTCATGTTGTGGCTGTAGACAGGGTTTAGTCCTGAGACGGTGAGCTTTGAAGCAGGGAAAACAGTAGCTGGACAGACAGATTTGCTTGCTTTGGCCTTCTTGTCTCTTCTTTCCCTAGACATACTACAGTTACATCTGCTTTGAGGTTTATGTGCTAGGATAGGCCCCTTAGATTAACAGTGCAGCTTGTCAGTGCTACAAATGTGAGATAAATTACACCCATTAGAAGCTTGGAACATGTTTTGTACC